>PVIH01000964.1:0-276083 GCA_004025045.1 Sigmodon hispidus
TTTTTTTTTTTTTTTTTTTTTTTTTTTTTTTTTTTTTTTGATTTATTTATTTATTATGCATACAGTTTTACAGAAGAGGGCGCCAGACCTCATCATAGATGGTTGTGAGCCACCATGTGGTTTTGCTGGGAATTGAACTCAGGACCTCTGGAAGAACAGTCAGTGCTCTTAACCTCTGAGCCATCTCTCCAGCCCCCAAAAATTCTTTTTTCTTTAACATTTATTTATTATGTATACAGTATTTTGCCTGCACACTAAAAGAGGGTGTCAGATCTCATTATAGATGGTTGTGAGCCACCATGTGTGTGCTGGACATTGAACTCAGGACCTCTGGAAGAACAGCCAATGTTCTTAAACTTTGAGCCAACTTTCCAGCCTGTTTTCCTTTTTTTTTTTTTTTTTTTTTTTTTTTTTTTTTTTTTTTTTTTTTTTTTTTTTTTTTTTTTTTTTTTTTTTTTTTTTTTTTTTTTTTTTTTTTTTTTTTTTTTTTTTTTTTTTTTTTTTTTTTTTTTTTTTTTTTTTTTTTTTTTTTTTTTTTTTTTTTTTTTTTTTTTTAAAAAATCTTTATTTATTTATTATTTATTTGCCTTGGTATTTGCCTGGAACTGGAACTACAGACAGTTGTTAGCTGCCATGTGGGTGCTGGGAATCGAACCCGGGTCCTCTGGAAGAGCAGACAGTGCTCTTAACCGCTGAGCCATCTCTCCAGCCCGATTTCCTTTTTTTAAAAAAAACCTTTTTTTTAAAAAAACCTTTTTTTATTTAATTATTTGCCTTGGTGTTTTCCTGGAACTACAGACAGTTGTGAGCTGCCATGTGGGTGCTGGGAATGGAACCCGGGTCCTCTGGAAGAGCAGACGGTGCTCCTAACCCCTGAGCCCTCTCTCCAGCCCCCCTGTTTTCCTTTTTTAAGATTTATTATTTATTATGCATCTGCATATATCCCTGTCTACCAGAAGAGGGCACCAGATCTCATTATAGATGGGTGTGAGCTACCACGTGGTTTCTGGGAACTGAACTCAGGACCTCTGGAAGAGCAGCCAATGCTCTTAAACTCTGAGCCATCTCTCCAGCCCAGGCCTTAAAATTTCATCTTGGAGTGCCTTCTTTCTTCAACTGGCCCATGCCACACTGTGTATCCTGACAAGTAAATTTTAATAAATGGCTTCTGGCCTGCTAGTAGATATATATAGTCTGTTTGTTGTATTGTCAGTGAGAACCAAGGAAAAGACTTTTTTCTCAGTGGGAGGGTCACAAAAAAAGATAAGCAGGCCCAAAGATTATTTATATACTATTGTGCATTTGCTTGCTTCCCAAATTACCTTGCAAACAGAACTACATGCAAAAGCATCAAGATGAAATGTACACAAGTATGGTAGGTTTTGTACCGACCCTTTAAGTGTACTTTCTTTTTTTTTATTTTATGTGAATTGGTGTTTTGCCTGCATGTATAACCGTGTTAGAGTGTGTCTGATCTTGGAATTACAGACAGTTGTTAGCTGCTATGTGGATGCTGGGAACTGAACTCAGGTCCTCCGGAAGAACAGTCAGTGCCCCTAACCACTGAGCCATCTCTCCAGCCCCCTGTTTGTTTCTTTTATGACTGCCCTTTGTGTGTGTGTGTTTTACTCTAGAAGCAAGGCTGTGCCAGGAAGGGAATTTCACAGATGTTAGTTGGGAAGTTTGATTTTTCCTTTTGTGATAAGAAGTCTTTTCTTTCTCTGTGGGAATCCTGATCTGACTGGTTTCTCAGTTTTTTTTTTGATATGTTTGGAATGGAGCCCAATCTGGAATTATATGAGTTAGGGTCTTACTATGTATCTGGGACTATGCAAGTATTTTATTATTTCAAAAAACTTCTTTTAACTTCACTATAAATTTTTAAATAAGATTTGTTTTTCATGTGTATGAGTGTTTTGCTTGCATGTATGTGTGTGCATGTCTGGTAGCCCAGGGAACAAGAAGAGGGTGATGGGTTCCCACTGAGCTGAAGTTACAGGCAGTTGTGAGCTGCTGTGTGGGTTCTGGGAATCGAACTCAGGTTAAGTCAGTGCTCTTAACCACTGAGCCATCTCTCTAGCCCTTAAGTGTACTTTCAAAATGTTCTTAAAAAAAAAAGATTTATGAGCCTGGCATGGGAGCACACCTTTAATCTCAGCACTTGGAAAGAAGCAGGAGAACCTCTTTTAAGTTCAAAACCAGTCTGGTTTGCATAATGACAGCCAGCACTATGTAGAGACCCTGTCTCAAAAAGATTTTTTTCAATTGTATATATGCAGAGTCTCTGCACATGAATATAGGTGCCCTCCGAGGCCAGTTGGGTCCACTGGAACTGGAATTATAGATAACAAATGAAGATACTCTTGAAGAGTATAGAGTTTTAACCACTGAGCCATTTCTCCCCTCTCAGTGACTATTATTCTGTCTCTTTCTTTCTCTCTCTCTCTCTCTGTTTCTCAAGACAGTTTCAATTCTGTAGCCCTGGCTGCCCTGAAACTCATTATGTAGCACATTCTGGCCTCAAATTCTTCCTGTCACTGTCTCCCTAGTGTTGGGACTATAAAGGCATGTATCAAAATACCCAGCATTTTTCAAATTAAAATTAAAATCTATTTACTTTAAGTATATGAGTGTCTTGCCTGTATACATGTGTGAGTACTGCATGTGTGGCAGGTACCCTTAGAGGCCAGAAGTGGGTATTAGGTCTCCTGAAACTGGAATTGCAGATGGCTGTAAACCGGAAATTAAACCAGGGTATGCTACAAGACCAACCAGTACAGATTTTGGAATCAGGGTGTCTGGATTTACACCTTGGGTCTGTTATTGCTTATTTAGATAATATTCAGCAAATTGTTTAATTTCTCTAGGCCTCAGCTTCCTCATCTATGACTTTACCTTAACACCTTCCAACTCGGGTAGCAGAATTATTAGATGAGGTCATGCAAGAGAACAACTAGTAAAAGAGTAATAGATGTATGCTATAAATGACTAATGATGCGATGCTGCTACATAGTTCAAATAACCAATGACCGACCTAGACAATTGGTAAATTTAAGAACCTCCTTCCAGAGCTCTTATATCTAAGACCACCTATACATAAAATGAGCATTGTCGATGCCCCTACCTCTTGGTATTGTGGACAATACAGGATGCTTAAAACAGTAAGTCCATGTGGGTAGAGAGGTGTCAGAGTCATAGTACAACACTTGTCTACACATGCACATAGCCTCAGGTTTAATCTATAGCACTGTTAACAAAAAAACATGCAACATGCTCCATAAATGACTCCTAATGTTGGCCCTACTTCAAATCGGGCCAAGATCATGGAGGAAAACAGACTAGGCAGTAAAACACGGAGAGTCAAGAAAATCTGTCTCCAGAATGATGGGTGGGGGTGGGACATCGAGGCCTGACTTTGTTTCCCTAAAAGGCTCCATGCAAGGAATCTCCAACCGAGCTCAGCCAGGGGCCCAGTACCTGAGTCGCCCCCTGCGCTGACAACCTGGACATCAGGCCCGGTCTGCGCGCTGGGCGGCTGATGGAGAACAGAGACGCCGCCAGTGGAGTGTTCATTAGGTTCAGGATCCATACAGATGGATGTACGCGCGGCTTTAACGTAAGTAAGGGCAAGGAATCATGTAATGGTGTGGGGACCGGTGGCTGTAACCCAGTCAAGCTGCAGTGGTCGCAAAGGCAAACCTCCAGCGATGACGTTTCGTCTGCAGAGGGTTGGAACAGCCCTGCCGCAGCACGGAGGGCGTGACGCCGCACTCCCCTACGGCGCCTGCGCCTCTCCCGCGCCCCAAGTTCGAGGCGGAGCCTTTGATGGATTCCTGTACCACAATTCCCTCTTCTCTACCGTCGTGACGAAAGCGCGTACGTCCCTCCTAGTCCCGCCTCCAAATCCCGTGGGCCTTTGCGAAACGATATTTAAAGGTCGTCCGTTGTTCTTTTCGGTCTCATTTTTCCGTGGTCTTGGTAAGTCCTGTTCCTTTGTGTTAGGTTTTTTTTTTTTTAAATTATTATTTTTAATCTACGTTACTAATGCTGTACCCACGTTGGGGCTAGATCGTAGAGATCTTTCTGCCTCTGATGTGACTGAAGGCATAAACCCCAACTTGCCTGGCTTTTCCTTACGAAGCAATTCTGGTGGGTTTTTTTTTTTCCCTTAACCCAACAGGAACGTTTCCTAAAAGTGATTCTGTGTAATTTCGGTAACTGGGGCAGGGAGGTTAGATAATTTTGGGAGTCTTCAAGACTTAGAAACAGCAGTGCTTTGTAAAGGGCAAAATGGAGGCGGAGGTGCGGGGCTGTCTCCGATGATGAGTATCTTCACAGACCTGTACTGATTTTTCATGAGGATAAATAACTCTGAGGAGGCTTGCCCTGTACCTAAAGATTTATGCCCCTGCCCAGTTTTCTCCAAAAGCGATGTAGAGGTAACGGAATGCTAACTTTAATTTGCAGATTTGGGAAACAGTTGCATACGAAAAATGAAAGTGTGGTCTCTTTTCAGGGTAAGTGATTATGGCTTTGACTTTGGTGTTTTTTTCCTGCTGTGCTACAAGGATGATTTAAAAGCTTGAACTCTCTCTTTCTGATGGTGTAGTGGAGAATGCAAAAATTATCTGAGTGCACAGTCTGCAGGAGATAATTTTAAATTTGGTTTGGAGGAAGATCGGCTAGTTTTTAATTGTTTCTTTTGCCTCTTTCTTACTCAGATATGGTTAATATCAACGGAGTTTGCACATTGGCCACCAGGCTAGGTTAATCATAAAAATGGAACATTTTGGTGGTACTTCAGGTGTGTATACATGGTTGATGCACTCTGGGGGTTAGGAGCATATTCAGATGGCCACTTAATGATGAATGTAAATGACAAGCATATGGCTGAATTGCAGTGATGTCAGTTTCTTACTGAAAAGTGGGCTAAAGATGGCTGGGGAGGGTGCTGTGGTGGCTATAATTAAGTAATAGTTTGGTTTTTCTGGTCCAGCATCCTGTATCAGCATTATGAGGAATTCAAACTGCCTCCCAGGATGAATACAGGTAATTGTCCAATTGGGGCTAGGATTTTCTCATCCTTGGAGGATGTGAGAACATTGAAGCAGCACACTGCTCTCTTACCTGCTCATGTACTCTACTTTAGAGAACACCATTTATTATTAAGATTTAAAAACCAAGTCACTGTCAGATGATTTGAATCAATACACTGATGCGCTGTGAAGGTGTGAATTAATAGCATGTTAGAGTTCTGATGGCAGTTAGTGGTGGTGAGTTAATTTTGGTCTATGCTGGTGGCTGAAAATAACGGCTTGTAACTCTTTCCCAGGTTGTCCTGATGATTGGCCTAAAGGTGAGGTCATTTTTATGTTAGGAAGCTGAACTTGTTTAGCTAACTAATGGGTTTTGTTGTTAAAGCAAACCTCCCTTAGCCAGGTTCTTTGGTGTCTCACTTGCCTCCTTATTTCTCCTGGATACTGTAGTGTATAGATAATCTAAATCAAATTTCAAAAGTGCTATGTTTATCTGTAGAAACCAAAGAACAAACATCTAGCGTGTTCCTGTCTGTTTTGTGAAGAATAGTAAGGAGCTGGAGAGATGACTCAGAGGTTAAGAGTACTGGCTACTCTTAAAGAGGTCCTGAGTTCAATTCCCACTTGTAATCCCAGCACTTATGTACCAGGAAGACTGTCCCAAGTGTGAAAACAGCCAGGGCTATAGAGTAAGATTCTGTAAAAATAGAGCTAAAGGGGGTATAGAGAAACTGCTCAACAGTTAGCACTGGCTGCTCTTCAGAAATCCTGAGTCCAATTCCCAGCAGCCACGTGGTGGCTCACAGCCATCTGTAATGAGATCCAGTGACCTCTGCTGCTGTGCATGCAGAAGAACACTTGTATAAAAAGTAAATGACCTGGAGTCCCACAGCTTTTAATCTCAGCCTTCTGCTAGTGAAGGCACATGAATCTGACTTGAGGGCACAGTCCGGTCTACAGAGTGAGTTTAGTGAAACCCTGTCTCAAGAATAGTAAGGTAACCAGGCATGGTGGTGTTGATCTTGTGAGTTTCACAGAGTGAGTTTAGTGAAACCTTGTCTCAAGAATAGTAAGGTAACCAGGCAAGCAGGTTGATCTTGTGAGTTTCAAGGCTATACAGGAACCCTGCTTCAGGAATAAAAGGCTGATAGGTATTAACTATCTCTGGACATTTAGCTAATTAACTTTTTTGCTTCAGGAGGAGATCATCCCTGTATATCACCAGTCTCCAGTATTCAAAGGTTAGTTGATTTTTGTTTGGATAAGGTTTGTTAAAGTAGGTAGTTTCTATGATGAATCAAACTAGCTCACTATGACAGTCAATGAAAACACATGAACACCTGAGAAACTGATTAGTGAAGTGTGTGTATGTGGATGCCTGTATCCAGCCTTTGTTAAATGGTTTATTCTTTTTCCTTAGGTTCTGTTAGCAGTAGCATACTTGTTGGTTGAGAGGTGAGTAATTTTGGTGTTCGTGCATGTAACATTGGGCTTAAAAGTATATGATGACTTTCATAAGAATCTCGTTCGGCTGATGATTGCTGTTGAGACTTGGAAATCTGAATTATCTCAGAAAGATGGGCTAGATGGGAACAATTTATTGTATGATTTAAATATTGTTTTGTTTTCAGGTCTGTCTGATGGCCTAGAACCAAGGAACCATGCTAGGTAAGTTATGCTATTTGCTGTTTAAGTGGGTATCATTGTATAAAGCTTTGATCTAGTGAATTCCTGCTCACCAGTGATGAGTTGAATACCGCCCCAGTCTGATTGCTGTGAAGAAAGGTATTTTCTGAATTGTGAGCTAACCCTGGATCAATTAGGAAAGATTTTAAATAACATAATACATGATTTCCAGGAAAACGAGCTTTTTTTTTACAAATGGATTTCTTCTAAGCAATAGGGCTAATAATGGCCCCCACTTTCTGGTCTATTCACAGGAAAATGAATATCTTCACTTAAGGTCAAGCTGAAATGAGGTGAGAAAATGTAGGTGTAAGGTGTACTGAACTCTTAATTTCCCCATGAAGAAACATTCACATGTCTTACTCCTGTCCTAGCACCAGAGCCTGAAAAGGTGAACCCACTGGGGCTGGCTGGTGGAAAAGAGGAAAATTTGTTCCAGAAGGAACTGTCTGAGGGAAAAGTTGATACATGATTTCAAGAAAAAATTCAGCTTTTTACACTTAGATTTCTTCTAAGCAATAGGGCTAATAATGGCCCCCACTTTCTGGTCTATTCACAGGAATATGAATGTCTTCACTCAATCAAGGTCAAGCTGAAATGAGGTGAGAAACTGTAGGTGTAAGGTATACTGAACTCTTAATTTCCCCATGAAGAAACATTCACATGTCTTACTCCTGTCCTAGCACCAGAGCCTGAAAAGGTGAACCCACTGGGGCTGGCTGGTGGAAAAGAGGAAGATTTGTTCCAGAGGGAACTGTCTGAGGGAATTGAGTTTCTGTATAGAAAGGCAGGAATTGTCAGTTGATGAAAAAGGTAAAGGTGGTTTCTCTGTTTTCCAGGTCAGAAGGAATGAAGCGCATGAGGATGGTAGGTAGCCATAGGTGCCTGGAAGTTAGGCTCTTAAGTTTATTATCTGTGTACCTGATATCAGCTTGTTAATTTTTTATGTGGGTACACTGGGCATGCTGTGTAGACTTGGTTATTTACTTATTTAACTTATTTTACAGGAGTTCAAATCTTCAAGGACAAAGAATCTTGGAATGCTCCCTCTTTTGCTAGTTTGGAGTTGTGGTGATTCTTTTAATAAATTTTTTTTACCTTTTGTTGTATGGTTTCATCTCTTGTCAGGGTAAGATTCGGGTCTGCCCTTGAGGATGGAAGAGGTTTTACTACAGTTCCAATGCTGGGTCCCTTACACATTACATTAAGTTCTCTAGATAATGAGCTACCATGTGTGTGCTGGGGATCAAACCTGACCACTTTAGAGTACTCACTGGTCTGTGGTCCCATTTCCTCCCCCTTCAAGGATGAGTTTGTTTTGGTCAGGGGTGATCTGGAAAATCAGATTTGGTCTGTGTGGTTCCCTCACCAAGTCCATACTATACTGACTTTGAGTTGCTGTCATGTTTATCCCACCATAGTCTGTTCCCTAGGCCAGTGGCTTCATACAGTGTCTTTCAACAACTCAGAAGTGTTAAGCTCTGGGCTTGCTGACATTGTCACCCAGCTTAATCATAAACTGGTAGTATATCTTTTGAGTATAGCCTCATTTTTGCTTAACCCTTTAGCTTTGAGGCCAGTGGTAGGGCCTTTAATCTCAGGATTAAACCAGATGCAGTTTCTCTGTAATCTATGTGTAAAAAGCTCATTTTTCTAGAAATCATTTCAAGGCAAGTCCTACAGCTACACAAACCAACCCTAAGGAACCTTTACCCACAAAATGTGTTTTGCATAAAGTACATTTATTTTAGGCCCAAGTTAAGGGCTAGGTTTTGTTTTTGATTTCTTTAGCTGAGACAGCAGGAAAGATCTTTTATTGTACACAAGTTACACTTGGCCGCCAGTGAGAGCAGAACTAGTCCAGAGTGCCATGGGCCCAGGACCTCTGCCTCATCTTTCTCTTGCACTTCAGCCTACATGGTACAGAAGTTTCAAGGAAGATGACGCTAAGGCCGAGGAGGACTAGGTTTTCTTTTTTTTTTTTTTTTTTAATTTTTTTGATGGCTCAGGTTAAGAGCACTGACTTCTTCCAGAGGACCTGAGTTCAATTCCCAGCAAAACCACATGGTGGCTCACATAATCAGCTCTGGAAGAACAGTGCTTCTAACCCCTGAACCAAAAATCTTTGGAACTCTTAGCCAGGATTTAATAGCTCTTGAACACAGGCAGGCTTTGACTTGGATGGGGGGAGAGTCACCTCAGTTTATGTGCCAGAAATGAGAGTGACTGGCAAGGAGGGGTGATAAGCCTTAACACTGGGGAAGGAGAGGCAGTGGTGGGACCTCAAGGTCCATAGTCTACATAAGCCCTTACACCAAACAAGTAACAAATGTGGGGGGGGGGGAGCCAAGAGAATGAATGATAAAGTCAATCTTCTAGGAGGCTCTGACTGGATACATGCTCACATCTGTACCATTTTATCCGCCATCCCCTGGCCATTTTGATGTTTTTCCTCCATGTATAACTGTGTAAGGGTGCCAGATCTTAGAACTACAAACAGTTGTTATCTGCCATGTGGATGCTGGGAATCAAACTCAGGTCCTCCAGAAGACCTGAGCACAATCAGTGCTCTTAACTGCTGAGCCCTGATTTTCCAGAGTTTTATTGTTTGTTGTCATGAATGTTTCCAAGGAGTGAAAACTAGTCTTTATTGTAGTTTCTTTGCAGCATGTATCCTGTATGTTTGTATGCTTGAGAACCAGAGTGTCAGGTCTCATAACACAAACAATTGCAATCCTCTATGTGGGTGCTGCAAATAGAACCCAGCTCTTCTGGAAGAGCAGCCAGTGCTCTAAACACTGAACCATGTTCCCAGCCTGAAACTTGCTTCAAACAGTCCAAATGGAGTATGTGTGCGTGTGAGTGCATGTGTGTGTGTGTGTGTGTGTGTGTGTGTGTGTGTGTGTGTGTGGTCTACGAGGCTGAAAACTTCATTAGTTTTTTGAATACTTGAAGGACAAGGAAAGGTTCTTTGTATAACGAAGGTTTGTATGTGGAATTTCCCCTCAAACATGCATGGTGGAGGCTGCCAAATTTGGCAAGTTCAGTTTTGTCCCAGGAGCCAGAATATTTTTCTTAATTACTATTTTTGTGGAGCCCTGTGCTTGGAAAAGCTAAGTGTGCAGATGTAGTTGGTTTATCAGAAGGCAAGAACACTTTCAAACCAAGTTTTACATTTTAAAGATTTGTTTATTAGGTATACAACATTCTGCCTCCACTATGCCTGTGTGTCAGAATAGGGCACCAGATCTCAAGATAGATGGTTGTAACCCACCATGTGGTTGCTGGGAATTGAACTCAGAACCTCTGGAAGAACAGTCTGTGCTCTTAAACTCTGAGCCATCTCTCCAGCCCCCAGACCAAGTTTTTTGAAGGTCTATGATTTCCAATTTCTTGTTTAGAGGGCTGTTAGGGTTTCTTTCTTTCTTTAAAGTTTTGCACCATGTATTTGGAAGAACCTCTAACACACACACTTTTTTAA
The DNA here is from genome assembly GCA_004025045.1 of Sigmodon hispidus. Lineage (NCBI taxonomy): Eukaryota > Metazoa > Chordata > Mammalia > Rodentia > Cricetidae > Sigmodon > Sigmodon hispidus. The sequence continues at coordinate 10,204 of PVIH01000964.1, forward strand.
AAAAGAAAGATTTATTATGTATCCAGTGTGTTGCCTATATGCCAGAAGAAGGCACCGGATTTCATTATAGATGATTGTAAGCCACCATGTGGTTGTTGACCAGTGCTCTTAACCTCTGGTCCATATCTCTAGCTCAATGCACATACTTTTTGAGACAGGATCTCAGTTTCAGTCCTAATTATGTAGCCCAGACTGGCTCAGTCTTTTGAGAGTTGGAATTACAGGTGTATGTCATGTGCCACTTTACTTGGCTTGGAGAAATGTTTTTTTATTAACTTTACTGTAAGTGTTTGTCCAGCTCAGAGGGAAACAGAGCCTGGCCGTCAGGATCCCAGGCATACTGAGCACTGCAGCTCAAATGGAAAAATATTCAGGTACTCAGGAGCCAATGAATATTGAGTGTTAACAACACAAAGGAAAGGTATTCAGGCAGTCAGGAGCCAATGAACACCACAGGTCACAGTAAGCATAGGTAGCAGCTTATAGACCTGCTTTAGGGAAAGGCTTCGGAAATGTTAACAGCCCTGCTCCAACAGGGGCGGCCTTCCCAGTGAAGTTGTTACAGTCCTGCTCCAGTTCCCAGAGTGTAACAACTCCAGCCTGGGGAAAGGCTGCCAAAGTGTTACAGTTTAGCTTAGCTTCCCTTCAATTCCCAATTCCCCCCCACACACACTTGCTCTCTGTTCAGGGAGTTTAACAACTCAGCCTGCCAGGGAAGGTTCCCTGGGTGACAAGAGAGTGTTACAGCTTTGCCCCCTCAGCTGTCCAGGCGAAAGTGTCATCACACAAACCTCCTTCAAGAGATTTATTTGGAGGGAAGAATCCAGGTGAGTGGCTGCCTCAGCCCAGGGTGGGAGAAGACAGCAGTGAAAGGGCAGCAGGATCGTGGTTTATATAGAGATTCTTGGGGGCAGAACTTTCTAGGGAGACTTCCAAGGTGAGGATTGGTCAGATTTTTCAATCCCTGATTTGGTTTTGGTTTCAGGGTCAAAATGTTTCTTTCACTGGTGCTTTTGGGTTCTAATTTCAGGGCCTGGGCACATTTCTTTCACCGGCTCTGATTCTAGGACCAAAGTATGTCTCTTTGGGACTGGTTTCAGAGTCAGGATACATTTCTTTTTGGTTCTGGGTTCAGAACTAAAATATTTCACTGGCTCAGGTCTTAGATCCAGGGTGAGTTTCTTTCACTGGCTCTGGTTTCAAAGGCAGGGTGAGTTTTCTTTGGCTAGCCACTTTCCCTACACTTACACACTTATGTTTTCCAATGTAGAGCCTTTCTTATCTTTCCTATTTTGAAGTCTCAATTTATGCAAATAAAAACAAACTCTGGGCTGGAGAGATGGCTCAGAGGTTAAGAGAACAGAGTGTTCTTCCAGAGGTCCTGAGTTCAACTCCCAACATTCACATGGTGGCTCACAACCATTTATAAAGAGATCTGGTGCCCTCTTTTGTATACTGTATACATAATAAATAAATAAATCTTAAGAAAAACAACAACAAACCTGGTCTTTACTTTTCAAAATCGACAAATAAATTGACAGTTTTGCTTTCTATCTCTAGTTTTTATTTATAGTCAAGAATGGAGTCTGCACTCCTCTAATAATGAGTCATGCTGGGCAGTGGGTCATGCCTTTAATATCAGCTCCAGAAGCAGAAGTAGGCAGATCTCTGAGAGTTCGAGAGGCCAACCTGGTCTACAAAGCAAATCCAATACAGCCTGGGCTGTTTCACAAAGAAACCCTGTCTCAAAAACAAACAAACAAAAAATAAAGATAATAAATGAGTCGGGGCTGGAGAGATGGCTCAGAGGTTAAAAACACTGACTGTTCTTCTAGAGGTACTGAGTTCAATTCCCATCAACCACATGTGGCTCATAACCATCTATGATGACATCTGATGCCCTCTTCTGTATACTGTATACATGATAAATAAATCCTTAAAAATAAATAAATAAATAAATAAATAAATAAATAAATAAAAATCGTGGGCCTGGAAAGATGAATCAGTGATTGAGAGCATTCCATTCTCAGCTCCCACACATAGGATAATTAACTATCTGTAACTCAGGCTCTATCCAGGAGATCCAATGCCTCTGACACCTGATCTTAGGTGCACATACCCACATTCAGGCACACCTACACATACTTAGAGAATAGTAATAATACCCAGGCAGTGGTGGTGCACACCTTTAATCCCAGCATTCAAGAGGCAGAGGCAGGGAATCTCTGAGTTTGAGGCCAGCCTGGTCTACAGCATGAGTTCTAGGACATCCAGGGCCACTCAGAGAAACCCTGTCTCGAACCCCCCCAAAAAATCACTTCTGAAATCCCTTCAATAGTGAGGGATATAGCCAACACAGGATGGTCAGGGAGACCAATGAGAGCACATTCTACCCAGCATTGCAGTTCCAAAAGGATGCTTTTTACCAACAGCACAAAATGATCCTTACTTTTCAGTTCTCCATAAACAAGACTGTTCTGTTTGTGATTTCTTTTTGTTTGTTTGCTTTCCATAATGTTAAAACAGGCTGTCATTTTTGGTTTTTTTAAAAGATTTATTTATTTGTTATGTATACAACATTCTCATCCTTGTACGTCTGCACACCAGAAGAGGGCACCAGATCTCATTGTAGATGGTTGTGAGCCACCATATGGTTGCTGGGAATTGAACTCAGAACCTCTAGAAGAGCAGCCAGTGCTTTTAACCTCTGAGCCATCTTTTCAGCACCCAGGCTAGCATTTTTTGTGGTTCCCACATTTCACATTTCTAGGAATGGTACTGTCCAAGCTAACTTGTTTGAAACTAGCCTGTAATTCATGAGGCTGAGTCAGGACTATAAAATCAAAAGCCCACCTACGTTACAAAGCGGGTTCATGGCTAACCTGGGTTTAAAAGCAAACAAACAAATAAATAAGTGGACCTCAGCTATCCGCAGGGGTTATTCTAGGGTTAATAATAACAGTGCTCCTCCATACTTTGATTTTTTGCGGGCGGCCGGGCGGTCGGACGGACTGACTAGCTGTTTCCCAATTGTCAAATTTAAATCCGGCGCCCGCTGATGACGCTAGTAGTGGCGCACCGGAAGTGGGAGCCACGGCTGGTCTGCGATGGCGGCCACCTCTGCTCGAAGGAACCATGTGTGGGTCGGCACTGAGACTGGGATCCTGAAAGGTGAGTGTCTGAGCTGTTCGTCCGAAAGTGTAAGAGTCGCTTGTCACCCCAGCATGACTGAGGTTCTCGTCCCTCAGGGGTGAACCTTCAGCGGAAACATGCAACAAACTTCACGCCATCCGGACAGCCCCGGCGGGAGGAGGCGGTGAATGCTCTGTGCTGGGGCGCAGATGGCGAGACCCAGGTGAGTGGCCACTGGCCACGCCGGAGCTAGGAAACGAGCCTGGCAGCCTTGCTCTTCTCCCATACTTCTCTTCTCTGCTAGCAGATCTTGGTGGGCTGTGCGGACAAGACTGTAAGGCACTTTAACACCGAGGAGGCAGCATTCCAGAGCCTGAGACACTGCCCAGGCGGGGAGGGCACGTTCCGAGGTCTCGCCCAGGCCGATGGGTAAGGACCATACCCTAGCTCAGGTCACGGGAGGAGCGTTGAGGCTCCCTCCGGTCAACTGAATACTAAAGTTAAACCCATAAATACAGTCAGTGGGACGAGTGATTGCAGTGTTCTTGCCTTCATTCATTCCTATAAATACATTTATCGGAAAGTTACTGATGTCAGTTATCAAGGAAAAGTACAAAGGTTTCGGTAAAATATGTGCCTTCATAAAGTTTGCATCCACTAGTTTTTGTCCTAGGTCCTTTATAGCGTCCTGTGAAAGTAATTTCATGCTTTCAGTATGCTTTTAACCCAGATGCAGCTTCTCTAGATCGAAGAATAGAGAAGGTTGCTTTGGTAATTCAACAGGTGAGCTCCCAAAAGAATATGCAGAGAACGGAGTTTAGAACTGGGTCTTGAAGTACAAGAAATATCTTGACTAGGGCTGGAGAGATGGCTCAGTGGTTAAGAGTACTGGCTGCTCTTCCAGAGGGCTGGGAGTCAATTCCCATCACCCACATGGCAGTTTACAACTGTCTGTGACTCCAGTTCCATGGGATCTGACACTCATGATAGAACACCAATGCACATAAAATAAAGTTAAATTAAAAAAGTTAAAAGTTAAAAAAAATAATCAAGGACATTCTAAAAATCAGATACTAACTGAGCAGGGACTAAGAGACTTTATAGACAAGACAAACAGCATTTGGAGGTTGAAGTCAAGGATGCATTATTTTTTTTGTAATAACTTATTTATTCTTATTTTATGAACATTGGTGTTTTACCTGCATGTTTTGTCTGTGTGAGGGTCAGATCTTGGAGTTACAGACAGTTATGAGCTGCCATGTGGGTGCTGGGAATTGAACCAGGGTCCTCTTGTAGAACAATCTGTGCTCTTAACCACTGAGCCATCTCTCCAGCCCCCCAAGGAAGCATTATTATACAAAGTTTGGCTTTGTATTTGGTTGGGATTAAATAGAAAGGGCTTTTGTATTGAGATTTTATTTCATAGATAATGGAGAGTTTTGGGTTTTGAATGGGAAGGACCATGGACAGAGTTCTGAGGCTGTAGGTGTATTAGAGATGCTGTTTGCTACAGCCCAGGCAAGCAATATTGGGTAGGCAGATGTGAGGAAGAGTATAGGTTCAGGCTATCTAGAGCCTGGGAAAAGTCTTGGGCTTCTTTTTTTTTTAATTTTTAAAAAATTGTTATGAACATAAAATTATTATGTTTTGTCTGCATATTTTTTTAAACTTTTTTTAAAGATTTATTTATGGGCTGGAGAGATGGCTCAGAGGTTAAGAGCACTGACTGTTCTACCAGAGGTCCTGAGTTCAATTCCCAGCAAAACCACATGGTGGCTCACAACCATCTATGATGAGGTCTGGCGCCCTCTTCTGTAAAACTGTATGCATAATAAATAAATAAATAAACAAATAAATAAATAAATAATTTTAAAGATTTATTTATTATGTTTACAGTATACAGAAGAGGGTACCAGATGTTATTAGATGGTTCTGAGCCACCATGTGGATGCTGGGAATTGAACTCAGGACCTCTGGAAGAGCAGTCAGTGCTCTTAACCTCTGAGCCATCTCTCCAGCCCTTGTCTGCATATATTCCTGCACACCATAAGAGGGCGCCAGATCTCATTGTAGATGGTTGTGAGCTACCATGTGATTGCTGGAAATTGAATTCAGAACCTCTGGAAGAACTGCTGGTGCTCTTAACCTCTGAGCCATCTCTCCAGCCCCCCTTTAAAATTTTTTTAAAAAAGATTTATTTATTTATTTATTAGGTATACAGTATACAGAAGAGAGTACCAGATGTCATTATAGGTAGTTGTGAGCTACCATATGGTTGCTGGGAACTGAACTCAGGACCTCTGGGAAGAACAGTCAGTGCTCTTAACCTCTAGGCCATCTCTCTTGCCCAGTGTTGGACTTCTTAGAAGGGGTTTATAATATTATTGTATGGGTTCCTTGTTTGTTTGTTTTTGAGACAGAGTCTCATAAAGCCAGGGTGGCCTTGAACTCAATATGTAGCTGACTTTGAATTCTTGGTCCCTCCCTTTACTTCAAATGCCCTTTATATGTAGATATGAACTACTAAAATCCTGATGTTGCCCCTCTTCTGATTTTAGCACCCTTATCACATGTGTGGATTCTGGGATCCTTAGAGTCTGGTGTGACAATGACAAGGAAGCATCATCTGAGCCAGTAAGGTTCACCTGCCCTAGTGGTTGGAGAGGGAGGGAGCCAGGGTAGAGGTCCAGTGGACAGTTTGCTAGATGGAAGACTAAGGACTTCTGGACTGACTCCTCTCTGATTCTTTTTTTTTTTAAACTTTATTATTTATTTATTTATTTATTTATTTATTTGCCTTGGTGTTTGCCTGGAACTGGAACTACAGACAGTTGTTAGCTGCCATGTGGGTGCTGGGAATCGAACCCGGGTCCTCTGGAAGAGCAGAGGGTGCTCTTAACCGCTGAGCCATCTCTCCAGCCCCTCCTCTCTGATTCTTTTTAGCTCTTGGAACTGAAGGTGGGTCCTGGGGTGTGTAGGATGCGCCAAGACCCAGCACACACCCATATGGTTGCCACATGTGGGAAAGAGAATGCTTTGAAAATATGGGATCTACAGAGGTCTGAGCAGCCTGTGTTCAAGGCCAAGAATGTAAGTGATGAGATGAGGTGTACGGGATGCTTTGTTTGAGGTTTGGTAAGCCTAGATGAGCTTTCGGGTGATGGAGGACTGAAGGAGCAGGTCAAGCTTACCCACACCCTGTGTCTCATATCTGCCTCTACACCAGGTGCGAAATGATTGGCTGGATCTACGGGTTCCTATTTGGGACCAGGATATACAGTTCCTCCCTGGGTCACAGAAGCTTGTCACATGTACAGGGTACCACCAGGTGAGGATCTTTTGCTTCCTCCTGGATTGAAACAACTTCCTAGAAATAAAATTGTCTCCTGGCAGAACAGGTTCCCATGGCGTCTCACCATCTTCTTCTCTCCTGGGCTCTCAAAGGAGCTCATACTTCCTCGGCTGGTGAAGTCCATGGCCGAGCCAATGACTTCAGTTACTGCATTTTGGGTGGAGTTTCTTACTATGATTTCTATTTCTCTACACAGAAGGGAAAGCAAAGGGAATATTCCTTTCACACTAGGTTCCATGGAGAACAGATATGGGTAGATACCAGGTTGGATATCAAACCAGTTATATAGTCCTCCCATCTCCTCTGACCAGGCTCCTGAGATCTGACAGGACGGCATGTTCTGCATGGCATGGATGGTCATAGAAAGAACTTGTAGTTCTCAGGTAGTCTATTTTGCTTCGAGGACCCCTTTCTGGTCTCAGCTCTACCAGTTTTGGGTGAGGGCTTGGCTTAGGCTCTTTATGGCAAGGTTGGGTTGCTATTGGCATTTGTATAGTCCTTCACATTAAAGTCTCCATTAAGTACTAGGACTTTGCTCACAACATAGGAAGAGTTCCCCACTCCTCCCTTGGTAAAGTGAAGTTTCCCTGCTTGAAATTTGCCACTCTCTAGCTTTGGTCTAATCCGCTTTTTTATTCCTCCACTATGGCTAGATGGGTATATGTGGGACAAAAATGTTAACATGTTCTCAATCATAGACATCACAGCCTTCACTCATGCTTCTAAGCAGTCCTTCCCCCATCATCCTAAGATGAAGTACATATTTCAAATGAGAAAGTTTCTTCGAGGGGCAGTCCTGCGAGGCATGGTAGTGTACCTCTTTAATCCCAGCACTCTGGAGGCAGACACAGGTGGATCTCTGTGAGTTCGAGGCCAGCTTGGTAACACAGCACAATCCAGGACAGTCAGAGCTACACAGAGAAACCCTGCCTTGGAAAAAATAAATATAAGCAGTCTTCATAAGGATGATGATAGATATGAAGATACTGGGGGCCAGTGTGGGTAAGGATACTCTTGTGATACCTCAGCCTTCCTCTAGGTCCGTGTCTATGATCCAGCCTCTCCCCAGCGCCGGCCAGTCCTAGAGGCCACCTATGGAGAGTACCCACTAACAGCCATGACCCTTACTCCTGAGGGCAAGTGAGTGTTGAGGGGAAAGGGAAATGCTCTGGAATGACTCCCGAAGTCATACTGAGCCCACTCTCTGCTCTCCTCCATAGCTCTGTCATCGTAGGAAACACACATGGGCAGCTAGCAGAAATTGATTTTCGGCAAGGTGAGTAGATGATGAGATGCTTAAGAAGGGGAAAGGTAGTGCAGGCAGTCACTGTGCCCTGTCAGTGCCACAGTCATTCCCTGGGTCGAGTTCTGGTCTCGTCAAACACTGTTACCTTGAACTAGTTATTTGGTCCCCATGTCTGTTTCCTCACTTATAAAATTGGAGTATCATTGTTAACTCCTGTTTCTAGAGTATTCTGAGGATTAAGTACAGAAACATAAGTGGTTTGGACAGTAAATAAATGTTTATTGGCTAAGTAGCTATCACTGATGCCTCCACTCTTCTCCAGGGCGTCTACTGGGCTGTCTGAAGGGGCTGGCAGGCAGTGTCCGTGGGCTGCAGTGCCACCCTTCCAAGCCCCTGTTAGCCTCTTGTGGCTTGGACAGAGTCTTGAGGATACACAGGATCCGAAATCCACGTGGGCTAGAGCATAAGGTGAGAGCCCAACCCTATGGCACTCTAACAAAGCATCATTTTCTGGAGCCTCTCCCGTCCATACCTGTGCTCCATGTTCAAGTTTCTGTCTCAGCTTGTCTGAGCTCAAGACCACTTTTATTTTACAGGTTTATCTCAAGTCTCAACTGAACTGCCTTCTCCTGTCAGGAAGGGATAACTGGGAGGTGAGCAACTAGTTAGATGTAGTAGGAATTTGGGAGCCAGACGCATCATGGTGAGGAGAGACTCAGAGGCAGCTATCTCTTTACTGTAATAATTTCCCTGGGGGATGCTGAAGCCTTTATAGGTGCATTGCCAAGGGTAAGTTACTCTGGAAAACAACAGCATTGGTTTGTAGATCAAAGTAATGGTGGCCAGAGGAATTATTTTTCTGCCTGTCTTTCCTTGTTCCTAATTCCTGGGTTTCCTTCTTATTTATCAGGATGAGCCCCAAGAACCTCAAGAGCCCAACATGGTGACCCCAGAAGACACAGAGGCAGATGAACTTTGGGCGTCTTTGGAGGCAGCTGCCAAGCGGAAGATCCCTGATTTGGATCAGGCACAAAAGACTCTCCAAACAAAAAGAAAGAAAAAGAAGCGACCTGGATCCACCAGTCCTTGAAGAAGACCCTTGCTTATTTTGTTAATAAACAGCCCAACACACACAGAAATCCTGAAGCTTTTGTGATGGGAGAAAGGAGAGGTGGCTTATGGGTGGGAGGGGTTGCCTTATCGGGAGACCTGACGTCACAAAAAGCTGAATCCAGAGCTAAAGCAGGCTGGAGAGGGTGGCAGAGTCCTTCCTACGCCTCTCGGGGCCATGGGTTGCTGTCAAGACAAAGACCATCAGACCTCTGATGAGCATGCAAGGGAGGAAGTGACCGAGGAAGGCAGGGAAGGTAAGACTCAAAAAAAGGGTTGCGGGAGCTGATGGGAGCAGGAAGTGCCCAGAAGGGATGCCCTAAGAGGTTGGACTAGAGAAAGCAGAACTGAATTAAGTGGCCTTGTGGCCTTTGCAGGCAACGGAGTCGGTTTTGACAACACAGGCCGCCGCAAACAAAGATCTAACGAAAGTCTTCTGATCACCGTGCTGTGGCGCAGGTTATCCATGTTCAGCCGTCGGGGGTCCTCACGGTCAAGCAAGAGGCTCTCAGACCAGACTCAAAGGCAGGACAGTCAGATCCAGGAGCGCAAACGTGAGGGAAGCCACAAGGAACCAGAAAAGGGCTGACTCCAACCCTGTTCTCCTCCCCAACATCCAGAGAATAAAATTACTATTGTGGATCTGCCGAAAACACTCATGCTTCTGCTTCCAGCTCCGTAGGCATCTCGGCCCCGGGCTCTTTAAGGCCGGGCCCCTGGCCCGCCCCCATGGGATCTGCTCCTCAGGGGCGGGGCCATGGCGACAGCCTAGCCAATAGAAAAACGGAGTAGAGCTGGCAGGGGTGTGTTCTTCCTGTCTCTGAGCTTAAAGAAAAAGGCGTGGCGCGGTACACGTCACGGGTTTCGGCTGCGTCTGGGTGACGTGGCGGCTCCTGTTCTTCGGTCCGATTTCGGCGGCGTACAAGTCCGGCGAGGAGGTGGCGACGGCCTGGGCAGAGTGGCAGTGGCGCCGGCGGTAGGCAGCAGGGGAGGTAGGGCTTCGCTGGCGTAGGGGTCCAGTCTCGGTCGGTCGTCTCAGTTCGGGGGGCAGCGGCTCCGCGATGGGGGAGGGGGAGAAGGGAGCCAGGGGCAAGTCCTGCTGGCTGCGCCGTGTAAGCGAATACCTCGCTGTCCAATCAGGAAAAGCCTTGTTGAGAAAGACGTCGGCCCTGTCCAATCAGTGGCTGCAGTCTTCCAACAGGCAGAACTTTGATGGAGGTGGGATTTCCTGTTTCAAATAAACACTTAAGAGGTTCCCCCCCCTCCGCCCACCGAAGTGTGTCCACTTGGATGTCGGTTGCCGGTTTTTCCGTGACGGGGTGAAGGATATCACGTATATCAGAGGGCACGATTAAGATCTGGGCCAACTGCAAAGGTCTGACTGGAGGCTCAGGGCCGCAGGACCAGGCTCTGGCTGTTTTCTCGACTTTAGGGCCCCCGGCCGGTGCTTTGGCAGTCAGAGCCAAGTTGGAAGGAGAATCTGATAAAGCTTCGCCTTGAGCCTGGAAGAAGCTGACCCTTCTCGCCGTGGCCAAGCTGCAGGATCTACGGGTGGCCTTAGGCTCGAAACTCTGTCTGATGCAGGAAAGGGCCTGAGGATTTGCTAGTTGACGGGAGAGTTTGGGGAAAGAGGGTGTCTGGAGAATGACATTCTCTTCTCCTCCGCAGTCTGAGGTTATGCGACTCGATGATCCCGCGGAAACGCTACGGATCTAAGAACACGGATCAGGGTGTCTACCTGGGTCTCTCAAAGACACAGGTTCTGTCCCCTGCAACTGCTATCAGTAGCAGCAGTGACATCGCTCCTTTGCCCACCCCGGTGGCCCTGGTGCCTTCCCCTCCCGACACCATGTCTTGCCGGGATCGGACCCAGGAGTTTCTGTCAGCCTGTAAGTCGCTGCAGAGCCGTCAGGTAAGGATCCCGAGTGGAAAGGCAGGTGTGAGGCCAATAATGCTTGTTAGTTACTACTTGTCCCAATTTACTTTACAACTCTTAGGTTATCAAATCTTACCAAAGGAGGAATTGTCTTCAGTGGAGATTAAGGATAGTTTAACTTGTTCTAGATACCACAAATGATGAGTCAAGATTTAAACCTACATCTAATTTTTTGGCTATAAACCACTGGTAATTTTAGATTGATACCAACAGATTGATGCTAGAGTGTTTAGTGGGGTATGTGAGGGAGGGGTGAAAAGCTAAGCATGAATAGTGATGGGAACTAATTACTTTTTGACATTATCTTTCAGAATGGAATCCAAACAAATAAACCAGCTCTACGTGCTGCCAGACAACGAAGTGAATTTACTCTTATGGCCAAGTGAGTTAAGATGCTTTGTGGTTTATTATATAATGGTGAAGAAGTTGATTTGCCTATGTCGGTTTGGCTAAGTGGGATTGGTTGTGTTGGAGTTTATGGGAATAGCCTCTTTCCTGCCCTTTACCATAGCCTTCTTATGATCTTTTGCAGGCGCATTGGGAAAGATCTCAGCAATACATTTGCCAAGCTGGAGAAGCTAACAATCTGTAAGTGTTTGGTAGATCTTTCCTAGGTGGTGAAACATAGTACTAGGAAGTGAGGCTCATGGAGGTTTTTTTATTTTTGCTATGGTGCTGGGGATTTTAAACCAGAGTTTAGTGCCTTAATGAAAGTGCCTCTACTACTGAACTGTATATTCTTAGTCCTTTGAGCTTTGCTGTTACCCTCACCTGTTATAACACCTCATTTGTCTCTGCAGTGGCAAAGCGAAAGTCCCTCTTTGATGATAAAGCAGTAGAAATTGAGGAGCTAACATACATCATCAAACAGGTGAGCTGCTAGCCATCAGGAGAGCCCAGCATTCTAATTAGATTACTTCCATCATTTTCCATCGCCATGAGTCAATCCCCAGGGTAAGTATCTAGATCCATGTCCAAACACCCTGCTCCACCTTTGAGTCAGTAGACATTTAGAATCATCTAGCATTATAAAGCACTGTTCTAGATGCTGATGGGACAAATGTGAAGCAAGGTTATTGTCTTCAAGGACTCATTGTCCTTAAGAGTTACCCAGCATGAAGAGCCTAGGCTTAAAATGAAGTAGGTGAGATAGTATAGAAAAGATTTTACAAAAAGATGAATGAAACAGAATACTGGGAAACATTGATGGAGGGTATGAAATCTGAGCTGGCTTCAGAGCTTTTATAGAGGTAGTAGAAGGACTTAACAGTCTGAGGAGTCTATGTGCAGAGATTTTGATTAAAAAAGGAAGAGGCAGCCGAAGGATGATGATGGTAGCATACACCTTTAATTGCAGTACTCAGGAGGCTCAGAGGCAGCCTGGTCTACATAGTGAGCTCCAGGACAGTCTCAAAAACCAAAACAAAAAGGAAAATTTCATTCTTCATGATTACCTTATGTTTATTTGTCTTCATTCCCTCCATTCTTTCTATTTTTCCAAAAGAGAAGAAAAAACAGGGAGGGGGCAGAAGATTTGCAGTTCCCTCAGATTTGGTTTTAAGCTGTCTAGATATATAGTCCAGTCTGGTATTTTTGTTTGTTTGTTTTAAGACAGGGTTTCTCAGGCTGGAGAGATGGCTCAGGGGTTAGGAGCATTGGCTGCTCTCCCGGGGGACCCTCGTTCAATTCCCAGCACCCATGTGGCAGCTCAACTGTATGTAACTCTTATTTCAGAGATCTGACACCTTCATACCTGTGAGGGTGCCAGATTTTGAAGTTAGAGACAGTTGCTAGCTGCCATGTAGGTGCTAGGAACCAAACCCAGATCCTCTAGAAGAGCAGTTAGTGCTCCCAATCACTGAGCCATCTCTCCAACCCCCCCCCCAGCTTCATACCAATGCACATAAATAAAAAAGCTAAATAATTTTTTAAAAAAAGATAGAGTTTCTCTGTATATCCCTAGCTGTCCTGAAACTTGCTCAGTAGACTAGGTTAGCCTTGAATTTAGAGATCCATCTGTCTCTGCCTCCTGAGTACTGTAATTAAAGGCATATGATACCATGCTTGGCTACATGCTGGTGTTTAATCTGTGATTGTCCTGCCTCCATCTCCCAATTACAGGGATTATATTGTGTATTACCAGGCCTGCCTAGAGTTTTTCTTTGTTTGTTCATGGATATATTAAAAATGCTTATAATAGTGTCTGGCCTAAATGAGGGACTGGCAAGAGGTTGGTTGTTTGACTGAGTGGCTAGTTGTAAGTGGAGAATCATGTGTCTAGACAGCATGTAGAGTCTGATCTGGAACATGGAATGGGATGGCTGTATAGTACAAATATGGTAGCAGAGGTCAAAGGGCAGATTCATTTAAGGGGTGCTGTGCTGGTGGAAGAGAGTGTAGGACTGTTTTGGGGGTTATTAGCCACTTAACTATCATACCAGAATCTGAAAAACTTGAAGTTGCTTCAGCACCCAATTAAGTTGTACTCTTGTATGAGCTAACTTCTAAATTGGCATTGTCTTATTAGTAAGGCAGAGATAATAAAAATACCTGCCCCACAGATTTTTGTGAGTATCATTTGTTTCCTGCCTCCTCCCCTTTTTCTTTCAAGACAGAGTTTCTCTGTGTAGCTCTGACTGTCCTGGAAATCAACTGTAGACCAGGCTCACTTCCAACTTAGAGATCCACCTGCCTCTGCCTCCTGAGTGCTGGGATTAAAGGTGTGAACCCCATTGACTTGGCTATTTGTTTACTTCTGTCAGTCACTGACACTGGCTTTTCAAGGCTGAGACTACTTTGGATTGGTTGGTCTAAGCTGGTTTGGCTGAAGAAGTGATATTTGAGCTATGTCTGAATAGTGAGGAAAAGTAGTTCATCTGAGGATCTGGTGGGATTTGTTCCAGAAACTGGGAATGTAATATAGGCAAAGGAGAGGTCTCAAGTGTGGGTAAGGAAAGCACAGGGGCAGGATACAGTAGAGTAGGCCATGGCCAGACAGGGGCCTATGGAGAGCAGCTGAAGCATTTAGGTTGTATTCTAAATTGAGTGATCTTGGAAGATTTTCAAGTGGATGTGTGTGTGTGACTGTACTCTGATTTGGTTTTGAAGATGAAACTGGCCACTATTAAGGCAGCAGATCCTGGGAAGGCAGAGTAGAAAGAAGGCAGTCATTTAAGAGGCTCTCAGAGGTTTTGTAAGTAGAAAAAATGGTTAGAGTGTATGAGGTATGAGATAATGTGGATAGATTTAGAATATATCCTGGAAAACAAAAACAAAACAAAGTTTACATTGGAATCAGCTGAGTCTTGTTAGTGTTTTTTTTTTTTTAAACTTTATTTATTTATTTGCCTTGGTGTTTGCCTGGAACTGGAACTACAGACAGTTGTTAGCTGCCATGTGGGTGCTGGGAATCGAACCCGGGTCCTCTGGAAGAGCAGAGGGTGCTCTTAACCGCTGAGCCATCTCTCCAGCCCCAGAATCAGCTGAGTCTTACTATGTAGACCAGGCTGACCTTGAACTCATAGAACTACCTGCTTCTGTCTTCTAAGTGCTGGGATTAAAGGCATATACCAGCAGCCTGTGTTAAAACATTTTTAAAAAATGTATATAAGTGTTTTGTATACATGTATCTGCTTGTACTACATGTGTGCTTGATACCTGTGGAGGCCAGAAGTGGGCATTGGATACCTTAGAACTGTAGTTACAAATGGTTTTGAGCTACCATATGGGTGTTGAGCCTGTGTTCTCTATAAAAGTAGCAAGTGCTCCTAACCACTGAGTCAATGCTAGAGCCTGTTTGCATTTTAAGATAGAGTCTCATTCTGTATCTTAGATTGACCTTAAATTCATTGCAATCTACCTCCCTCAGGTGGGATTTTAAGTATAAGGCACATGGCCAGCTGGGCATCTGGTGAATGGTGGTGCCATTTACTAAAATAGAAAAAGAGAGGGATGTGACTTTGAGGGGACAAGTAGAAGAATTTTCTATACTAAGTTTAAGGAAAGGAGAGAACATTGTAAAATGCTTAAACAAAACAGCTAATGGGCTTTTGTTGTTGTTGCTGTTTAAGTTTTTGGTTGGTTCTGGGAAGAAACCCAGGGCCTGTGTTTGTTGCCCCACACCCCCAGGCCTCTTGTTATATTTGACATAGTACTGAGTGCACGGTAAGCACATAGTAGATTATGGTTCTGGTCAGTCAGTATCACAGATTATAATTGTGTGATAGCATGTTGGTAGGCTTGAGTCTCTGCATGGGAGATAGCACTTTACCTAAGCTAGAACCCAAAGGAAGGAGCTATTATGGCAAACAAACAAACCCTGAAGTGCATTTGCATCAGAAATTCTAGAAAAGTAGACTGTCATCAGTGAATATGAGTCCAGGGTTCTGGAGAGGTGTGAGGTTGGATCTACTTAGCCTCTAAAAATGCTTAAATTTTATCTGCAATATATTTCTCATGCTCACTTTAAAATTATATTTATTTATAGTTTTGGGGAGTGGTACCTGAGTGCCATGGCATGCATGTGGAGTTGGTTATCTCCTTCCCTTGTATGGGTCCCTGGGGTTGAATTCAGGTTTTCAGGCATGGCAACAAGTGCCTTTATCTACTGAGCCATCTTGGTGACTCTTATACTCCTATTCTTGATGCCTTCCATCTCCACCTTTCTGATACCTCCCTGGGTCAGTATATTTGGAGGATGGAATATGGGTGACACATTGGCTGTAATATGAAGTATGAAGTCACTGTATATGACTTTGAATAAATCACAGAAAACATTTTGCAGTATTAAACAGTCTTTGTAAAAATTTGCTTCTTTAGTGCTTCTAGGAGAGTAAGGTGATTCTTATGTTTTCCTGGGTTTTATTCAAGTACTATGTTGGCATGCTTAGGTATACAATTTTGTCCTGTAAGGGTTCTATGACCCCAAAGGGTAAAGTATGACAGAAAAGTGGAGGGCAGATAACTAAGTCATTCATTTACAAATGATGAGACCATCAACTTCCTTTTTCTGCAAGAAATGAACAGTTTGGACAGTCCTAGTGCCACCTTGTGATCTGACTGGACACTCACTTCACTAGTAGGTTTTATCTTGTCCTCCCTGCCAGAGATAGCACAGATAGGGTCAATGACTGAAGATCCCTGCTTAGTACTCTTCTGCCCTCTTTCCAGGACATCAATAGCCTCAACAAACAAATTGCTCAGCTTCAAGATTTTGTGAGGACCAAGGGCAGCCAGAGTGGCCGGCATTTGCAGACACACTCCAACACCATTGTGGTTTCGTTGCAGGTGGGACCCTGGGAATGGAGGGATTGAGGAAGAGGATAAGAGAAAGTATTTTCTTTGAATGACCCACTTGTCCTTGCTTTTCATAGTCAAAACTGGCTTCCATGTCCAATGACTTCAAATCAGTCTTGGAAGTGAGGACTGAGGTAAGTGGGATCTGTCTTGTGTGTAGGAATCTGTGGTATGGGCCCAAGAGGAAAAGGGGAAGAAGGGACAAGTTACCAGAGTCATGGGGTCAACATACCCACTTTCCAGATACTGAGGACCTTTGCATTTTCCCCCAACATCAGAATCTGAAACAGCAGAGGAACCGTCGGGAACAGTTCTCCCGGGCACCAGTGTCGGCTCTGCCCCTTGCCCCTAACCACCTTGGTAAGTCAGAAGCAATATGGGAAGCCTAGGAGCTAAGTTCTGGCTGTGGTGATGCCCTCTAAAGTTTAGGGTCTAAAGGCAGGTGTAGAGTAGAAGAATGGAAGGACCAGAATGGTACTTGGCATTACCTCAGAGACAAAGCGTGTTTTGGAGTTTCATGATCCACACTTAATCCCTGTCTTCTTATGACATATTCAGAATGGCAGTGTCTGACTTTTTGTGGACTTTGTCACATCCTCTCTCTTTTTTTTTTTTTTTTTTTTTTAAAAAAACTTTATTTATTTATTTATTTGCCTGGAACTGGAACTACAGACAGTTGTTAGCTGCCATGTGGGTGCTGGGAATCGAACCCAGGTCCTCTGGAAGAGCAGACGGTACTCTTAACCACTTAGCCATCTCTCCAGCCCCCACATCCTTTTAATTTTCTAAATATCCTCTAGAAAGCAACTATTGTTAGTTCCATTTTACACATGAGGAAACTAAGACTCAGAGAAATTAGTCTGTCTAGAGCTGAATTTAAACCTAGTGCTAGTGAATTTTGAATGTCTTTTGTTGTCTTTGTTTTTAGAGATTGGGTCTTATGTAGCTTTGGCTGATCTCTAGCTTGTTATAAACCAAGGACTGACTGACCTGACCCTCTTACCTCCTCATCCCTATTGCTAGTATAACAGGCACATACCACTTGCTTTTGTTGTTATTGCTGTGAGACAGGGTCTTTTACTTTGGCTGTCCTGGAACTTGCTATGTAGATCAGCCTCAAACTCAGAAATCCTTTTGTCTTAGCCTCAGGAATGCAAAGATTAAAATTATATGCCACCATGCTAAGCCCTGAATATGTTTTTAATCATTAAAATGTGCCATGTGCTGTTTCTTTCCCAGGGGGTGGTCCCATAGTTTTGGGAGCAGAGTCCCAAACCTCCAGGGACGTGGCCATTGACATGATGGACTCTAGAACAAGCCAGCAGCTTCAGCTCATTGATGAGCAGGTACCCAGGCTCTGAAATCCAGGCTCCTCTGTTGTTTCCTGTTCCTCAGAGTGTTTGGAATGTGTCATGAGGGAAGGGTCTTAAAAACTCAAGCCCTAGTTCATAGTACTTTTTTCTTCCAAAGGATTCCTACATCCAGAGTCGAGCAGACACCATGCAGAACATAGAGTCTACAATCGTTGAGCTGGGCTCCATTTTTCAGCAATTGGCACACATGGTTAAAGAACAGGAGGAAACTATTCAGAGGTGAGATGCTCTCACCCCATAAAGTGAAGCTTTCTCTTTTCCATGAATTAGCATCTTGAAGTTCCCAGGGACTGCTTGGTGGTGTTTGGAAGAGTGAGTGAATCCTTCCCACCCATGAGTCCTATCACCTGCTTTTGCTCAATAAGAGCTTATTAATGGCCTAATGAGGTGATACACGCCTTTAATCCCAGCACCCTGAACACAGAAGCAGGCAGATCTCTGTGAGTTTGAGGCCAGCATGTCTACATAGTGGATTTCAAGACAGTCAGGGAGGGCTACATAGACTTTTTTTTTTTTTTTTTGAGACAGGGTTTCTGGGGCTGGAGAGATGGCTCAGAGGTCAAGAGCATTGGCTGCTCTTCCAAAAGTCCTGAGTTCAATTCCCAACAACCACTTAGTGGCTCTCAACTATCTGTAATGATGATATCTGGTGCCCTCTTCTGGTCTGCAGGCAGAACACTGTATACATAATAAATAGTCTTTAAAAAAAAAAGAAAAAGAAAAATCCATTTAAGAAAAAAAAGAGATTTTCTCTGTGTAATAGTCCTAGCTGTCCTGGCACTCTCTTTATAGACCAGGCTGGCCTTGAACTCACAGAGATCTGCCTGCCGCTGCCTCCCAAGAGCTGGAAATAAAGCATGCTCCACCGCCACCCAGTGAGAGATCCTTTTTTTAAAAAAATAAAAGAATAAAATGACTGAGGGCCTAGAAGTACAGCCTGGTTGTACTGTTTGCCCACCATACATGGAGGCTTAGGATTGGTCTTCAGAATCAGAGAAAAGGAAAGAAAGCGACTGCTGGAAGCAGCTATTGGCCTGGGGGGCAGAGAGGGGGGGTGGTAGGTAGGAACTTCAGCACAAGCCTAGTGATGTGAGTTTGATCACTTTGAGCCTGTAAAAGTGAAGGGAGAGACCAGTGCCACAGAGATGTCTTCTGACTGCTACATCTGTGCTCCCCGACATAGTAATAAAAATGTTTAAAAAAAAAAAAAAAAAAAAAAAACGGGCTGGAGAGATGGCTCAGCGGTTAAGAGCACCGTCTGCTCTTCCAGAGGACCCGGGTTCAATTCCCAGCACCCACATGGCAGCTAACAACTGTCTGTAGTTCCAGTTCCAGGCAAAACACCAAGGCAAATAAGTAAATAAAAAATAAAGTTTTTTTAAAAAAAAATATTTTTTTAGACAAAAAATTAATTTTATGCTAATCAGCCTATGGCTCTAGCATATTGCTAGCTAGCTCTTGCTCTTAAACTGACCCATGTTGTTTAGCCATGCAGCTCAGTATCTTTTCTCAGCAGCATTTCAACTTCTTTCCTCTGCATTGCTGGCTTCTCTGCTCATAAATAAATATTTTTTTAAAAAAAGAAAAGATGTGGAGAGGGTCTCAGGAGCTGACTCAATGGGTAAGAGTGTTTGTTACACCAACATAATGACCTGAATTAAAATTCTCAGCACCCCCCCAGGCAGTGGTGGCACATGTGCAGAGGCCAGTCTGTTCTACAGAGCTAATCCTAGGACAGCCAAGACTACACAAAAAAACCCTGTCTCAAAAAACAAACAAACAAAAATCTCAGCACCCATGCAAAAGCTAGGTATGGCCTCAAGTACTTGAAACCCCAGCATTGGCAAGGCAGGTAGCTGAGACAGATCACAGGAGCTCACTGTTTAGTCAGTGTAGCTAAGAAAATAGTAAGGTCCAGGTTCAGTGAGAAACCCCATCTCAAAACTCTTTTTTTTTTTTTTTTTTTTTTTTAAACTTTTTATTTATTTATTTATTTGCCTTGGTGTTTGCCTGGAACTGGAACTACAGACAGTTGTTAGCTGCCATGTGGGTGCTGGGAATCGAACCCGGGTCCTCTGGAAGAGCAGACGGTGCTCCTAACCGTTGAGCCATCTCTCCAGCCCCAAGAAACCCTGTCTCAAAATTAGAACATGATAGAACAGGTAACTGACTATTCTGGCATCATGTGTATGCATAAGCACCTGGGTGTACACACACACACACACACACACACCTGTAAACACACATACACAACAAGTCTGAGGCTGAAGAGAATGCTCAGAGGTTTAAGGGCACTTGTTGTTCTTCCAGAGAAAAGTTCACTTCAAGTGTCCATATCAGGTGACTTACAACCACCTGTAACAATAGCTCTAAGTGATCTAGTAACCTCCACAGACAAATACATACACATAATTAAAAATAAAATGTTCAATAAAAAATCTGAGGAGGCTGGTGTCGTGCATGTGGGAGGTGAAGGCCAAGGAACCAGGAGTAAAAGGTCATCAGGGTTCAAGGCCAGTCTGGGTTATATTTTAAGACCTAGTTCCAAAAAGCAAACTAAAGTTGTCCATAAGAATAGAGTACTTAGGGGGCTGGAGAGATGGCTCAGTGGTTAAGAATAGAGTACTTAGGGGCTGGAGAGATGGCTCAGCGGTTAAGAGCTCCGTCTGCTCTTCCAGAGGACCCGGGTTCGATTCCCAGCACCCACATGGCAGCTAACAACTGTCTGTAGTTCCAGTTCCAGACAAACACCAAGGCAAATAAATAAATAAATAAAGGTTTTTTAATAATAATAATAAAAAAAAAAAGAATAGAGTACTTACTTGCCTAGGATTTACTGGGCCTGTAGATTAGGTTCTTGATATCACAGAAGAAAAAGGGAAAGTAAAAAGAACAGACAACTTTCCCTAGAAATTTTGTTTCAAAATGCAACAAGAAAGTCATGTTTCATTTCTTTCTTTCTTTCTTTTTTTTTTTTTAAGATTTATGTATTTATTATGTATACAGTATACAAAAGAGGGTACCAGATGTCGTCATAGATGGTCATGAGCCTCCATGTGGTCATGAGCCACCATGTGGTTTCCGGGAACTGAACTCAGGTCCTCTGGAAGAACAGTCAGCACTCCCGACCTCTGAGCCATCTTTCCAGCTCATGTTTCATTTATTGTACTTAAAATCCTGGTATTCTAGAGGGCTGAGGTTGGAAGGATTGTGAGTTTGAGGCTAGCCTGCTTGGACAAGTTCATAAGACTCAGTCTCAAAAAGAATTAAAAAATTGGTGGCTGGAGAGATGGCTCAGTGGTTAAAGCAGTGGCTGTTCCTTCAGAGGACCTGGGTTTGGGTCTGCATACCCAAATGGTATCTTTTTTTTTTTTTTTTTTTAATTTTTTTTTTTTTTTGATTTATTTATTTATTATGCATACAGTTTTACAGAAGAGGGCGCCAGACCTCATCATAGATGGTTGTGAGCCACCATGTGGTTTTGCTGGGAATTGAACTCAGGTCCTCTGGAAGAACAGTCAGTGCTCTTAACCTCTGAGCCATCTCTCCAGCCCCCCAAATGGTATCTTATAACCACTTGTGACACCAGTTCCAGGGGACCTAGTACCCTCTTGTGGCCTCTGCAGGCTCCAGGCAGGTAAAACACCCATACACATATAAGAAAAAGCTGACAAATAGCTCAGTGGTAAAAAAACACTTAGGTAGCATGGGAAAGGCCCTACATCCAGCCCCAACACTACAAGGGGAAAAGGGAGGAGTGGAGGAAAGAATCCCAAATTAGATATTTTATGTTCCTCTGATCCACATACCTTTTTTTAAAAGTTAATGATAAATGTCACTAGCATCAGAAAATGACAGTTTGTTAGTGAGGCAGCAGCCTGAGATGTAGATATCCATTCAGGACAAATCAGGGTGAAACAAACAGACAGTGAACCTGAGAAGAACCAGGTGCTAGATGAACACACAGATGTATGTTAGTAGCTGATAACTTTAGGTCAATTTGCAGTTAAATTTAGATTTTAGGGAAATAATTTGATGGCGTATTCCTTTACTCACCGAATTCTGACCTTAAGGAGACTTAGTAGGTATTTACTGTTCTGCTTGCAGCTAGAGGAGGGAGAAGTGATGAAAACATTTGTCAAGGGCATCTTACAAATTAGAACAATAAAGACAGCCCTGGACTTGTAATCCCAGGAGCCAGAATCAGGACCATCAGCTGGCCTCAGCTGTTGCTTCTGGACCTACCTCTTTCTCAAAAAACAACAAAAGGGGAGATTAATCCTTACCTATCAGTCATAAAGATATTGGACTTAAAAGAATGTGGTTTGTTGAGTTTCTTAAGAAGGGGAAATTACAGTTAGGAAGTTGGTCTGGTCATTATGTTGAAAATTTCTGAGGCGTCAGCAAGCTAGAGATGGATATCAGAACGGGGTGTAGGAGGGTTTCTTGTCTCCTGCTCCTTTTTCCTTTTTTAAAAAAATAAATTATATTATTCTTTTAAATTTTATTTTTAAAATAAATGCATTGGTGTTTTGCTTGCATGTATGTCTGTGTGAGGGTGTTGAATCCCCTGGAACTGGAGTTATAGACAGTTGTGAGCTCCCATGTCGGTGCTGGAAATCGAACCCAGGTCCTGTGGAAGAGCAGCTATTGCTTTTAACTGCTGAAGCATTTCTCCAGCCTTGTGCTCCTTTTATTTCCTGACTGTCTTGCTTTATGAAGAAAAAAGGTTGCAGGCTGGAGAGATGGCTCAGTGGTTAAGAGCACTGACTGTTCTTCCAGAGGACCTGAGTTTGATTCCCAGCATCCACATGGCAGCTACAATTATCTGTAATTCCAAGATCTGACACCCTTACACAGATATGCATTCAGGCAAAACACCAATCGACTTAAAATAAAAATAAATATTTAAAAAAAAGAGAGAGAAAAGGTTGCATGCCTTGCAGTATGCTATAGCCTGGTTGTCTTTGGCCTTGTTATTGTTGTTTTAAAACAAACTTGGCTCACCAATGTTAATTTAGAAAATCAAACATAAGTTCCAGTGCCCCGTTCTTATATTATTTTGTATAGAATATATAAAAGGAGATGCTGTGTGACTTGTTTTGCCTTAGGAAGCATTTAATGTCAGCCTGTTTTTTATCAGGGAGGACAGATATCAGACACAGTTCTCCCCTGTCCTTTGTGCTGCAGGGCCAATCCCAGGACATTGTGCATGCTAGTTATCGTTCTAACAGAGTTACATGCTCACAGATCATTCTTAATTGTTTTCCTCTTGAATTAAAAACTCCAGTAGGGGCCTATGAGATGGCTCAGCAGGTAAGGGTGCTTGCCATAAAGCCTGATGGTCTAAGTTTGATTAGACCCATATTGTGAGAGAACTGGTTCCCACATCATGTTGGCCTTTGACCTCCACATAATGGCATGATACATGCACACCTACACACACACACAAAATAAGCATAAAAAAATTTTTTTTTTAAAAAAACTTTATTTATTTGCCTTGGTGTTTGCCTGGAACTGAAACAACAGCCCTGCATAAAAAAATTTTTTAAGGACTTGTATACAGTAGTGTTCTGTCTGCATGTGTCCTTGCAGGCCAGAAGAGGGCGCCAGACCTCACTACAGGTGATTGTGAGCCACCGTGTGGTTGCTGGGAATCAAACTCAGGACCCCTGGAAGAGCAGCCAGTGCTCTTAACCTCTGAGCCATCTCTCCAGTCGTCCCAAATGTAAAAATATTTTAAAGTTCCATTCAGACACAGATCACATATAGTTGATTTGTGAAGACTTTTCCAGTCTGCTCTGTGCTTTCCATTACTTTTTTTTCTTTGTTTTTGAAAATAAGACAGTCTCGGGGCTGGAGAGATGGCTCAGCGGTTAAGAGCACCGTGTGCTCTTCCAGAGGACCCGGGTTCGATTCCCAGCACCCACATGGCAGCTAACAACTGTCTGTAGTTCCAGTTCCAGGCAAACACCAAGGCAAATAAGTAAATAAGTAATAAAGTTTTTTTTAAAAAAAAAAAAAATAAGACAGTCTCATTATGTATCCCCCCACTGGCATGGAACTTTGAGCTCCATGCCTCTGCCTTCCAAGTGCTGAGATTAAAGCCATGCACCACCACCCTGCCTGGCCTTAACTTGTGATATCTTTTTTTTTTTTAATATTTTTATTTTATGCGAATTGGTGTTTTGCCTGCATGTATAACTGTGTAAGGGTGTCAGATCTTGGAATTACAGACAGTTGTTAGTTGCCATGTGGATGCTGGGAATCGAACTAAGGTCCTCTGGAAGAACAGTCAGTGCTCTTATCCGCTGAGCCATCTCTCCAGCCCAACTTGTGACATCTTTTTAACTGGAAAAAAAAAAAGAACATTATTTTTTTTCTACCAGGTATTCTTCCAGTATTCTGGAGACAGGTAGATCTTTGTGTGTTTATATAGTGAGTTTCAGATCTCTAGGGCTGCACAATGAGACCTTGCCAATAAATAAGTAAATAAATAAACACATACATACATACATACAACCCGACAGAATTATTTGTGTGTGTAGGTGTGTTTAGGTGCATAAATAGCACAGCAACTGTGGAGTTGTTTCTTTCCTGCTTGTGGTTCCTAGAGATCAAAGTTAAGTTCTCATGTACTCTGCCTGTTGAGCCATCTTCCCAGTCCCTCTATAATCCTCTGTACCAGATTACATTTGTAAGGTTTATCCATCTTTGTTAGGCAGAGCCATGCATAACTGCCATTATGAGCATTATTCATTGTGAGATAACAAGTGTACTTACATTAAAAATCAAAGGCTAGGGGGCTGGAGAGATGACTCAGCGGTTAAAAGCACCGTCTGCTCTTCCAGAGGACCCGGGTTCGATTCCCAGCACCCACATGGCAGCTAACAACTGTCTGTAGTTCCAGTTCCAGGCAAACACCAAGGCAAATAAATAAATAATAAATAAATAAAGTTAAAAAAAAAATCAAAGGCTAGACATGGTAGCATATACCTTTAGTCCCAAGTACTCAGAGGTGAACCTCTGAGTTTGAGGTTAGCCTGGTCTATGTAATAAGTTAATAGGACCCAGGTCTACACAGAACTTGTCTTAAAAAAAAAAATTATAGCCAAAAGCTATAAACCTGATACTTGAGCCTCTTCAAAATAAAAAAGAACCACAGTTTAGGCTTCTAAATTTGAGGTGCTGAGATGAGCTTAATCCTTTTGCTTGTCTTTTCAAGACCTTAACTTTGCAGCCCCCTGTCCAGTTCTTCATTTCTAGTCAGATTGCTAGGACCCACCTGGGCCATACTCAGCTCCTAGAGGGCTTTAGGCCAAGGATTTCCCTCTCCAAAAACTAGGGTATATTTCATTATATATTGCTTACTGAGGGGGTTATGATTTAAAATAATTGTCACTAGGTGGTTTTACAAATCACAGAATTTAGTTACGTGAGCTAAAATAGCTTTTATGTCACTAGGTAGTACAATCCTGGTGGATTGCCATGCTTTATAGGTAGGCACAGTGTCTGAACATGTGACAATATTGTGACATAGGACACTATTTGGGTTTTAAATACTTTTCTGTGTGTTTGTGTGTATGTCTTGTATGATGCATGCAGGCCAGAGAAAGGCATCAGATATCCTATATTCGTTTGATGAAGGGTCTCCCCCTTAGCTTGAAACTTGGATATTTTTCAGGCTCCTAATAAAACCCAGCTATTTTTTTTTTATTTTCTCCACCTACCCACTGTGCTATGGTTGTAGACAGTTAAGGCCATGGCCAGCTTGTTATATGGGTTCTGGTATCCAAATTCAGGTCCTCTTGGTTGCCAAGCAAGCACTTGTCCTACTGAGCTCTACCTAGCCACAATATTTGGGTTTTAGGATTGTCCACGTAGATTAGCTGGGGAGGATTTTGTTTCCCTCAGTTTTCAAAATTGTGCTTCCTCTTGAGGACTTGTTCCCTAGACATAATGCTCTCTGGATATATAAGGTTTGTATTACTGAGTTCCTGTTTATATTAAGTTGTCCCCATCTCCCAACCAGAAGTTTCTTACTGTAGTGATCTGAACTTTACCCCCATTATAACACGTTCACTGGTGACATGCATAGTTAATCCCAGGATTTGGGACAAAGAGGTAGGCCTGGTCTGTAGGGTGAGTTCTGGGACAGCCAGGGCCACACATACACCCCACAACACCTCCCCCACACCACCACCAACAAAATAACCCGAACAGTGTAATAAATATTCACTACCTGAAAAAGATAAACCAGGAAATGCTAATGATTTTGCATTTTGGGTGTTCATATGGATTGAGGGGATCTAATACTTAACTCACTGAAAAATGAAGCCTCATGAAGGAGATAGGGTTTATGTCAATCTTATTTTTCAGATGTTGAAAATAAGACTTTGGTTAAATAACTCAATTATAAGCTATTAATTGGTAGAACATTTTAAAACTAGTGCCAAGCATGGTCTACTACTCTTAAAAAAAACAAACAAAAAAAAAACTTGTGAGGCTGGAGAGATGGCTCAGAGGTTAAGAGCAGTGACTGTTCTTCCAGAGGTCCTGAGTTCAATTCCCAGCAACCACATGGTGGGTCACAACCATCTATGATGACATCTGGTGCCCTCTTCTGTATACTGTATACATAATAAACAAATTTTTAAAAAAGAAATGGGGCTCAAAAAAAAACTTGGAAACTTGTATATACTCATACATGTACATAAAAGATACCACATAATATGAAACACTTTTTTACTTCTACACATTGTGATCACCTTTGCATATCAATAAATGGATGTCATCAACATTCTTTTTAATCCAATGTCTTGTTTTCTCTCCTCGCTCTTTCCAGGATTGACGAGAACGTGCTTGGAGCCCAGCTGGATGTTGAGGCCGCCCATTCAGAGATCCTCAAGTACTTCCAGTCAGTCACCTCCAATCGATGGCTCATGGTCAAAATCTTCCTCATCCTCATTGTCTTCTTCATCATTTTTGTGGTCTTCCTTGCCTGAACCCTCCCTCACTCTGAGGCACTCCGTGGAGGGCTTGGGACCTTCCTGAGAGGGCAGGTGGCCACTGCTGCCATTGAGCCTGTGTAGGGTGGTTAGGGAAAAAGGCCATTTCCTTGGAACTGCTAAGAATGGCCAGTGTCCCTAATTCCCCACCCTTGTCTCTAGCCATTCTGACCTACCCTCAGGCCCTTGAAACACTGGTTCTGGATTTGGACTCTGCTGTGAAGTGGCTGGGAGCAGAAGCCAGCTAGGGGCCATTGGAGGAGGTTGTCTCCACCAGGAGATTTTTATAACACCTTACCAGCCTCCCCCAAAAGTAACTTTGGCAGCAAGGGGAAATAATGCCCCTTCTTGCCTCCTTGAGAGGGAGGCAAAGAAACAGAATTATCCCAGGGACCAACTTTACCATCGGGTTAGAACTTGACTGCCTTCCTCTCTTCACCATGTGAGGTGAGGGGGCTCTGAGCCCTTCAGTCGCCTGCACAAACCTGACTGTGGCTACTGGTGACTCCCAATCTGCCAAATGTGCTGCAGCCTGTTTCCTCCCAATTACAGCAAGACTGTCAGCCTCACTAGTGATGTTGTCATTTCTGGGTGGGATCATGCCCAATACCAGAACAAAAAGGGTTAAGTTCGTGGCTCTGAAGGCCCCCACTGATAAGCAGGTAGCCTGGAGGCCCTGTACCCACAACTCCCTCCTAGAAAGGGGGCAAGCACTAGAGCACTTCATTAGAATTTTCCTTTGAACTGGAGCCAAATGGATTTATCATTGAGTGGCAACTCCCAGGATTATGTCAGGCAGGGTTGAAGCCTGTTTCCATCTGCATTGTATTACTTATCCTTAATTCTTGAACTGAATGAAGCAAGGCCACCAATGCTGAGAGCAAAAGAGAATTTTGTACCCAGTTTTTGGCACCTTCTAAGACCTTCAGTAAATCCAAACCAGCCACTCAAAAATGGAGGGGACTCACCTAACAGACCCTGACTCAAGGGAGGTTAATGAGCTGTTTTGTCCTGATTAGTATTTAAGTAATTGTTCCATCCCTACCATCTGCTTACCACCCCAACCCCCTCACAGCAGGTTCTGGATCCCAGGAACCTCAGGCCTAGTAGTCAATCCTAGTCACACTGAAGGTCGTTTTCTCTAAGAGCTTTTGAGTTTGCCACTTAAAAAATTAAATCATACCAGGCAGTAGTGGGTCTTTAATCGAGTACTCTGGAGGCAGAAGCAGATACATCTGAGTTTGAGACCACCTTGGTCTACAGAGCAAGTTACAAGACACCCAGAGAATTCTGTGTCAAAAAAAAATTCAATCACTGCTAACCTGGGTGTAAATTGGAATGATGGTGGTTAGGTCCTTGAGTGTAAAGACCAATGCTCACTATATCCCTGATAGGTGCTTTTTGTTTTTAGACAGGGTCTCCTGTCTTGGGCTGTTCCTGTATTTGCTATGTAGAAAATGCTAGCCAAGTACTGGGACGGAAGACCTATACCACCGTGCCCAGTTTGAGTTTTTTGAATCAGGAGAGCTCTGCATAGCTCTGGCTGTCCTGGAAAGTTCTATGTAGACCAGGCTGGCCTCAAACTCTAGAGATCCACCTGTCTCTACCACCCAAATGCTGGGATTAAAGCTGTACACCATCATTGGCAGTCTCATTTTTTTTTTAGATCTAACAATTTGTGGAGGACCACCTACAAGGTACAGGATTTAGTTTAATTCACAGGGGTTTCACACTTAGCGTGATACTGAGTCAGGAGTGGGGGAGGAAGAAAAACTGCATTAGCTAGGGTTCCTGCTCCGGTGGAGCTTACATTCCAATTTTCTATTTCGTCATAATCCATCACAGAGGAAAGCTGGGAGGGCATAGGCCTGTGGCTGCCAAGGAGCTGAGCTGCGACTTACAAGCTGCCGGGATCTCACCGGCGGGGACTTTAGGCCGTTACTCCCACTAAGGGGTTAGGTCTCCATTCTGTGGGCCCTCGTCCCAGCTCCTCTGAGTTCAGGGTTACAGCCTCCTTCTGGTTCAGCGCATATCCCGGGGCAGCCGGGACAGTAAAGAAACGGGAGGGCGGGGCGGGGCGGGACAGCAAGCCATCGCGCCGAGAGCTTCGGCAGTGGGCGGGCCTCGGAGGGCCTAGCCCCGCCCCTGGAGGCAGCCCTGCTTTTGCGCAGGCGCAGAGAGCGCGTTCCCGCCCCGCGGCACCGCCCACATCCTGGGGACGTCGGCGGCGCGCGACGTGCTTCGCCGGATAAATGCGGTGGCGCCGGTCGTAGGAAAGCTTCTGTCCTGAAACCTAAGGCGTCCGAGAGTTTGGTGGCGTCAGGTTGTGCGCCTGAGCCCGCCCCTCTACCTGCCTGTGCTATGGCGGACGAAGGGAAGTCATACAACGGTTAGTGCGGGGCCTCGGGCCGGGAAGCGGCGCGGTGGGCCGGAGTGGGGGGCCCCGGCCTAGGCCGCAAGCCCGGGGGCGGGAGGCCGCGAGGAGCTCTGCGTCCGTGGGCAGCGGTGGCCGCGCAGGCAGGGGGCACGGGGCGCCGCGGGACCCGAGGGCTCCAGAGTCGCCCGGATTCTGGCGTTGGAGGACCTGTAGCTCAGGAGTGGGGTGACAAGATTCCTTTGAACTTGAGGGTGGTTGATGCCTGTCAATTCTGTTTGGCGGCCCGACTCTTCCTTTAAATGTGAGTCAGTAGTCCCTTGTTCGTGGGCCGCTCTGGTGTCCTATTTTTTTTTTTTTTTTTTTTTAACGCGATCAGTTGGTCTTACAGCTTGCTCCTTAATGTTTACCAGTTTCCTAGTCTTAACAACCAGCTTGACTTGTTAGTTCATCGTGGTGGTTAGGACAGTGTGACAGCTGAGGTTTGAATCGGGAGTTGGCTATACTTACCCCAACTGAGTTAAACTTTCCGGCCTTGTTTTCCGCCTTTTTCGTGTGGGTACCTGTCTTCCCTAGTTTTTATGTGTATGTGAATGCGATCATTTCTGTCAAATACCTGTAACACAGTGGCTGGAAGTGGAGATTTTTCAGTGAACGTTAGTTTCACTGTTTCTTCATGTATTTCTTTTCACTAGGGTCACTTGGTGAGGGTCATTGTTTGCAGGACGATAAGTATTGGCTAGATTTCTTCGGAATTTATAAACTTTTTGGTGTTTGTGTGGTGTTGATTTATCCATGGCCTAAAAATATCCTCCTTCCAGTGAACCTTTATATTAATGAAAATAAAATTATATGCTGGGTGGTGGTAGCACACACCTTTATTTCCAGACTTGGGAGGCAGAGGCAGGCAGGTATATAAGATCAAGGCCAGCCTGATTTACAAAGTGAGTTTCAGGACAACTATACAGAGGTACCCTGTCTCAAAAAAATCAACATATGCATGTCCGTGCATGCATGTCTATATATGTATATGCAACATAACCTCCTGTGTGTGTACACACATACATATATGTGTATGTGCATGCATGTCTATATATGTATATGCAACGTAACCTCCTGTGTGTGTATACACATACATATATGTGTATGTGCATGTATGTCTATATATGTATATGCAACGTAACCTCCTGTGTGTGTATACACATACATATATGTGTATGTGCATGTATGTCTATATATGTATATGCAACGTAACCTCCTGTGTGTGTACACACATACATATATGTGTATGTGCATGTATGTCTATATATGTATATGCAACGTAACCTCCTGTGTGTGTATACACATACATATATGTGCATGTGCATGTATGTCTATATATGTATATGCAACGTAACATCCTGTGTGTGTACACACATACATATATGTGTATGTGCATGTATGTCTATATATGTATATGCAACGTAACCTCCTGTGTGTGTATACACATACATATATGTGTATGTGCATGTATGTCTATATATGTATATGCAACGTAACCTCCTGTGTGTGTACACACATACATATATGTGTATGTGCATGCATGTCTATATATGTATATGGAACGTAACCTCCTGTGTACACACATACATATATGTGTATGTGCATGCATGTCTATATATGTATATGGAACATAACCTCCTGTGTACACACATACATATATGTGTATGTGCATGCATGTCTATATATGTATATGGAACATAACCTCCTGTGTACACACATACATATATGTGTATGTGCATGCATGTAAATGTTTCAGCGTAGCCTCCTCCTGCAGTCACTTTCACTGCTTCCTTGTCCCCAGATTCATGCAGCCTGCTGAGTCCATTTACTGTCGCTTGCATGTACCTCTTTAATCCATTTGGGATTGAATAACCATTTAGAGTTCATCTCTGGGAAAGACGTTCTCCCTTATTGGGTCAGCTGTAGTACACCAGGCTGGCCTCATAGTCTTTCTGTGCCAGCTTCCCAAATTTTGTATTGCAGACATGTGCCACTATGCCTGCCTCATAGACTTATTTATTGATTTATTTATCTAGTTTATTTATTTAGGAGTTGAACACAAGGCCCTGCATATGCTAGACAATCTCCTCCCACAAAACTATATTTTCATTGTTTTTTGTTTTGTTTTTTTGAGATTGTCTCATTAAGTTACCCAGATTGACTTGAAGTTTTAAAGTCTCCTGATTCAGCCTCTTTGTGTGTGTGTGTGAAGGATAGGTAGTCACTTTATCAACTGAGCTGTATCCTCAGCCTTCTTTTTGTCTATTTGTCTGAGTGGGCGGACGATGAACACAGGCCTTGACTGCTGCACCTCAGAGGATAACCTTGAACCTCTCTGATCCTCTTGCCTTAAAAGAATTACTATTACACTTGGTCTTATTTATTTATCCTTTTGTTTTGTTTTGTTTGAGACTCAGTGTGTATGTGCCTCTGACTGTTCTGGAACTCACTGTGTAGACCAAGCTGGCCTTGAAAACTCAGAGATCTACCTGCCTCTAAAACTCCTGAGATTAAATTGTGTATGCCTATGTCCAGCTTTTTTTCCCTTTTAAGACAGGGTCTTATCTGGTAAGAACATCCTGATGTCACGAGATCCTGAATATAGAGGTCTCTTAAGGTACAGGACTCAAAGACACTAGAGGGCTCAGAGTGAGTTTTGAGAGCAAGGAGGTGGTAGTTGTTATTAGGAGGTTTTAAAATAGGTCATATTTGTAAGAATTTTTTATTTTTCGAGACAGGATCTCATAGATGGCTTTGAACTCTTGTATAATTGAGGCCTCCACTTTCCAGTTGCTGGGATTACTCTCCTATCTAACTAGCTAGCTCTGTGGCTATCATTTGTATTTACAAGCAAAAGGTTAAAAAGTTCAGGTGGTTTTCACTGATGGGGTTATATCTTCACTTTTTACTTTTTTATATAGAAACTGGTTTCTGGTTAACTTTTTTTCCTCAACTTTATGATTTTTGGAAAATTTATACATATACACAATGTATTGTGATACATTCACCATTCATGACTCTTTCTTTTAAGTTTCCTGTATCTGGACATTTTGCCTGCATATCTGTATCTGGTGCCATAGAGGTGAGGCAGTGGTGTTACAGACCTTTAATCTTAGACTTGGGAGGCAGAGATCCACCTGGATTTCAGTGTGTTCGAAACATAGCCATGCATTGTGGTACACACTTTTAATTCCAGCACTTGGGATCCCATGCCTCTAATCCCAGCTCTAGGAAGGTTGAGAGGAGAAGAGATATGGCAGGGCAGACTAAGGTGGGTCGTCCATCGTTCCCCTCCCCCCCCTTCCCTTTCCCTTCCCTCCTCAGCTGAGGACAGGCATTCGGTCTGAGGGTTGGTGGAGACAAGCCCTTCCCCTTTCAGTCTGAGGATTTAGTGGTGGTGAGAAGTTTCCCCAGTGCTTTGTTTCCTCTGCTTCTCTGATATATTAAGCATTTACCCCAATCTCTGGCTCTGGGTTTTTATTATAAGACCATTTAGGATTCATGCAACAAGGAGGTGCTCTAATTGAGTCATCTTTCTAGCATCTAACCCATTGATTTCTAAGGTTGTTCATAGGAACTTGTGGAGAGAATTCCTCACCCCACACCCTTTTGAACTTCAAGACAGGATCTTATGTAGCTCAGGTTGGTCTTTAATATGTAATGGCAGATAATCCTGAATTCCCGATTCTCCTGCCTCTACTTTCTAGCTGTTACTATAATAAGCATGGGCTAACATACCCAAATGAAAAATGCTCTTTTTGGGACTGGAGAGGTGGCTCAGTGGTTGGGAGCGCTGACTGTTCTTTCAGAGGACCTGGGTTCAGTTCCCAGCATCCACATGGCGGCTAACAACTGCTTTTAATTCCCAGATCTGACATCCTTACACAGTTATACATGCAGGCAAAACACCTGAAAAATAAAAATAAAGCAAGAAAGAAAAATGCTCTTTTTGTTATTGTAGTTGTTTTGAGGCTATGCTAGGGATCAGACTCAGGTCCTTGAGTGTGCTAGGTAAGCAGTCTACCACCAAGCTACATTTTTTTCCCTTTTAAATGTGTATGGGTGCTTTGCCTGCTTGTACATCTGTGTACCATGTGAGTGCCTGGGGTGCCCATGGCAGCCTCTGGAATGAGGTTACCGACAGTTGTGCACTGCAGTGTGGATGCTGGGAATCAAAGCTGGCCCTCTAGAAGAGCTGCCAGTGCTCTTAAGAATGAAGTGTCTAGCCTAGTAGTCATCAGAAACTACTTCTCTAGCAGCAGGTGAGAACATATGTAGAGACTCACACACCAAACACAGGTTATGTGTGTGAAGGATTGTAGGAGCCAGAGGAGTTGAGGACACCACCAGAACATGGCCCACAGAATCAACTCAGCAGGGCTCAGAGGGGCTCACAGAGACTGCTTGGGGCTGTACCAGGTCCTCTGCTGCATACATGCTGTGATCGTTTAGCTTGGAGTTTTTGTGAGACTCCTAACAGTGGGAGCTGGGCTATCTCTGACTCTGTTACCTGCTCTTGGGAAACTTTTCCTCCTGGAATACCTTGTCAAGCCTTAATATGAGGGTTTGTGTCTAGTCTTATTGCATCTTGTTATGCTGTGTTTGGTTGACATCACTGGGAGACCTGTTCTTTTCTGATGGGAAATGGAGGAGTCGTGGATTGAGGGGCAGAGGAGGAAACTGAAGGAGTGGAGAGAGGGGAGGCTATGATTGGTATGTATTTCATGAGAGAAGAATAAATGAAAAGAAAGAAAGTCATCTTCCTAGGTGGTAGTGATATATACCTTTAATCCCAGCACTCAGGAGGCAGAGGCAGGTGGATTTCTAAGTTCCTGGACAGCCAGGGCTACACAGAGAAATCATGTATCAAAAGCCAAAACAATGAGTCATCTTTCCAGCCCCATGCAGTATATTCTTGACCCTTTTGTTTTTCAGTAGCCCTTCAGTTTTTCCAATAACCTGTTCTTGATGTTGATGTCCTACAAAAAGTTCTTTCCTCTGGCTAGAATATAGGTGTCTATATGGAGGTAGCCCAGGAGTACAGTAACCACACCAAAGTAACTAAAACCACCGATGTACTACTGATTTCTGTGTCTGTTTCCAATTCAGAGCATGATGACCGTGTTAGTTTCCCTCAGAGAAGAAAGAAAGGCCGGGGGCCTTTCCGATGGAAGTGTGGTGAGGGGAATCGTCGGTCTGGAAGAGGTGGTTCTGGTATACGGCCCTCCCGGTTTGAGGAAGATGATGGAGATGTGTCAATGAATGAACCTCAAGATGGCCCTCGAGTAAGATAGTAAGTGACTAATTGGTCTGCTTTAAATAGTAGCTCACTGGTTATTTAGTCCTGTTATAGTCTTCATTATTTCTCTTTTACTTTGTAAAGGGATATTTGACCAAACCAATTTAATAGCTGTAGTTTCACTAGCAGGACAGGTTCATCTTTTCTAGTATTTATAGAAATTTAATTCTGCTTCTCAACAGCAATCCCTATCCCAACCGGCCTAACCGTCGGGGGGATACTTGGCATGATCGAGATCGAATTCATATTACTGTAAGGAGAGACAAAGCTCCTCCAGAGAGAGGAGGAGCTGGTACCAGCCAAGATGGAACCACCAAGAACTGGTTCAAGATTACAGTGAGTACCTTGGGAGAGCAAAGCATTCAGGAAATGGGACTGGATTTAGTGAAGGTGCTTGACACCCACCCCCAACCCCTCAAATCTATTTTTTCCAATGTTTATTCAGTAGTCAAGTATCACATTTATCCATTCTTTCCTCTCAGAATGAACATCTGGGTGTTAGTTGAGGATAGGCACAGTGACAAGTCAAAGGGGAATCTGATGCATGTGATCAGGAGGTAGATTAACCCTTAAGCTAAGAGTGGCTCTACATGACTGTGGTGTCCTGTGGGGCAGATAAGGTACACATAATATCTTAGGATTTAGAATTAATACATTTGATGTGTGGCTGTGTCGTCTAAGCCATCTAGTTAGGAATAATAAATATATGGAAAAGATTTTAAGGAAATCTTTGTATCTCAAGTAGAAGCCATACATCTGCTCCTTTATTTTTCTTTTTTGTCCCTCCCCAAGACAGGGTTTCTCTGTGTAACAGTCCTGGTTGTCCTGGAACTCACTTTGTAGACAAGGTTGGCCTTCAACTCACAGAGAGCCACCTACCTCTGCCTTCTGAGTGCTGGGATTAAAGGCGTGCGCCAACATGCCCAGCATATCTGGTCCTTTCTTAGGAGAAAAAACAGTTATTTTGTGATAGAAGAGCTCTATCAGCCTCATGCATGTAAGCATGCCTTGTGTCTTCTATCACTGAGCTTCATGCATGCCATGCTAAGCATGTCTCCTATCCTTCAGCTCCACCCCAAAGCTCTAGAAGTCTTTTCAATCTTGGCAGAAAACAGAAAAGGAGAACTGAAATGTGCTGCCCTTCTTTCACTTCCAGATTCCTTATGGCAAAAAGTATGACAAAACATGGCTCCTGAGTATGATCCAGAGCAAGTGCAGTGTCCCCTTCAACCCTGTTGAGGTAACATGAGCTTGGCTTGGGAGGCTGGCAAAAGGCCTGTGGATTCTAAATCTAATGTTCTTATTTTTCCTTTTTCCAGTTTCACTATGAAAACACACGGGCCCAGTTTTTTGTGGAAGATGCCAGCACTGCTTCTGCATTAAAGGCTGTCAACCATAAGATTCACGATCAAGAAAACAGAAGGGTATGTTAGACAAAGGGCCTGGTTTGGCATGGGTTGGTGTTGATACACTGAGTAAAAAAGACTTTTTGTTCTGTGGATCAGGCTTACCTCAAGTATATTCATGCCTCTCTGTCTTCTCTTCAAGATATCTATCATCATCAACTCCTCTGCTCCACCCCACACTGTACAGAATGAACTGAAGCCTGAACAAGTAGAGCAGCTCAAGGTGAGGCCCGCTTAAGTGGTCCAGCAGTCTTTATATCTCCCTCAGTGACCACTAACTCTTTGTTTATTTCCTCTAGTTGGTCATGAGCAATCGATATGATGGCTCCCAACAAGCCCTTGACCTCAAGGGCCTCCGCTCAGACCCAGGTATGGCTGATAAGTAGTGCTCCTGACTAGAGGGAGATGGGGAATACTCAGTCTTTATAACACTGGTGTGGACAAGCCCTCTCAGACCTCTCTTTCTTTCTGCTTGTTGAAGATTTGGTGGCCCAGAACATTGATGTTGTCCTAAACCGCAGAAACTGTATGGCAGCCACTCTGCGTATCATTGAAGAGAATATTCCTGAGGTAAATCTGCTTTTTTTTTTTACATGAGAAAGCAGAGTGGGATAAATAAGATAGGATGAGGGTCCAGACTTGCCTCTGTACGAGTGGTAACACTTCTGAACTTTGCTCTATTTACAGCTATTGTCTTTGAACTTGAGCAACAACAGACTATACAAGCTGGATGATATGTCCAGCATTGTACAGAAAGCACCGAACCTAAAGACCCTAAATCTCTCTGGAAATGAAGTAAGGACCGATAACCTAGTGATGCTTTTATTTTTAATAGCTACTCATTATGAGTGACAGCTTTGGGAGTTGGTTCTCTTCCTTCCACTGGGTTCTTGGGCTGGAGCTTGGGTTGTCAGGTTTGTGTAGCAAGAACTTGTGCCCACTGAGCCACCACACTGACCCCAGCTTTCTCCCAGCAATGGTGGAGGATGAGAAGATTTTGGCTGGCCATAGTGGGAGACAAGAAAGAAAACTCAGGTAGCGCTTGGGAGTATGGAAGTCCAGCTTCTAGTCTTACCGGGTCTCTCTCTTCCCTTTTGCCCTCCCTTATCTCTCACAGTTGAAGTCTGAGCGGGAATTAGACAAGATAAAAGGGCTGAAGTTGGAAGAGCTGTGGCTTGACAGAAACCCCATGTGTGATAACTTCCGAGACCAGTCCACTTATATCAGGTCAGTTGTAGCCTGTGTCTCCCCTCCTGGGGACCTTCACCCCCTTGGAGGCTGAGCTAATGCACCCTGACCAGTGCCCATCTACAGGAGAACATGCAGCCCTGAGCTGGAACCACCTGTCCTTTGGGAGGAGGATCACGCACTCCTTTCTGCCTCTCTGTGTCTCCCAGCTTTGCCCCAGATCTCCTTTCTTTCCTTCTCATCTTACTACTGTTCTCTGATTTTTCTGGCCCCTTTCCTGCCTTCTTGAACACAGCCTTTTCTAGAATCTCCCTACTTGTTGTTCCAGGAAGGGCACCTCACATTTTCTGTTCTGATGTGGGGGTGTCTTATGTATTCCCCACCCATACGGTTGTCTTCTATTAAAGGTCCAGTGTACTCAGGTTGAGAAAGTCCTCTCTAACTGGGATTACCAACTGAGATGGGCCTTCCTCCTTTGTCCTTTGATGGTCCCTCTTGCCATTGTGCCAAGAGGGACTCTTCTCATAATCCACTTATGGCCGTGGCCTGTCCTTTTCTGCCCATGGTGAAGTTGATGCCTCTTGGAGGCTGGTACCATGCTATTGGTCTCTCTTGTCCAGTTCTGTGAGCTGGGCTCTTCCTGGAGAAGAAACCTGGGTTCCCTAAGATGTGACCAAAGCCGGGGCCCCGCCAGCAGGCGAGGGGATCCCAAGGCAGGTGCTGGGCGTGGAGGCCGCGGGGGCATCTGCTGCCAAAGGAGACAAAGAAATGACCCTGTCAGGGGCACTGCCCCTCCCTCACTTGCACACTTAACATCACCCTGCTTGGCCCCGGAGGATGGCTGGTTAGCCAGAGACGGGTAAGATTCCTCAGGGAAGGAACAACCTAAGACAGGCACAGTCGCAGAGGGGCCATCAGGAGAGAACTTGGGGGCCAACTGAGGTGGGGCACAGACCCTCACCCCCCCAACTCGGCAGGGGCCTGGACCCTCATGTCCTCTGAGGGAGGTCTCCTGGTCCCATGGCTGCTTTACCTCCCACGCCCAGCTCAGACCGGGACCCAGAGAGCAGACAGAGACCTAACCAATAGTGACTACAAACACCTATAGTAGAATTTGTTCTCCATTTCTACCTTGGAACCACAGGAAAGGGGCAGCTGAAGGAAAGGGCTGTATCAGGAGGTTTTTCTTTCTCCCATTCTTCTCCAAGTGCCTTTGCCTTCAGTTCTGTGTTGCTTGCCTTCTCTTTATCTCTCCCTTGTTCCTCCCCTGCCTTCCTTTCTTTCTCTTTTCCTTGCTCTCTTCTCTGGCCTTCTTTCTTCTTGAGCCCTGTCTTGCTCATCTCCTTGCCCTAACATCCTGTGCCATACTTGTGGTGTGTTCTGGTCTTGGCCAAGGCCAGACCTGGCAGAACTGGTGGATACCTGTTGAGGCAGCGGAGCCCCTGGGCTCCCACCCCATTCCCTCCTCCCGGGGCTGCACAGGTGAGTAGGTGGAAGGTAAG
Source organism: Sigmodon hispidus (assembly GCA_004025045.1). Lineage (NCBI taxonomy): Eukaryota > Metazoa > Chordata > Mammalia > Rodentia > Cricetidae > Sigmodon > Sigmodon hispidus. The sequence goes on from PVIH01000964.1 coordinate 48,467, forward strand.
GGGGGAAAGGTGGGGAAGGCAGCCCTAGGCTTAAAGCCTGGGCTGAGAGTGTTTCTCCTGTGGCACTTGGGATCAGAAAAGAGACAGCCAGCCTTCAAGGCAGTCCAGAAGGGGTGCCCCTGGTGAGGAGGGGAATGGGGGTTCTTGTCCCCAAGTACAGGCTGGGAAGGAGTGGGTGATGAGCAGGATGGGATGGGCTGTTCCTCGGGTTTTTGGTGTATTTGCTCCTAGAGCAGCCCAGGAGGCATGATGGCTCTGAAGCGTCACTTACTTCTGTCCCGTTCTTGACAGCGCCATTCGTGAACGATTTCCCAAGTTATTACGCCTGGTAAGTTTAATACTTCATTCTCTTCTAATAAGCACAACCAAGGCCTTGCTTCTATTTTGTGACCCAACAGTGTAGGTGCGTAGATCTCTTTGACATTCTGCTAACGTGGTAGCCATCGTCCTAGAAAGGTTCACATGAAATTCCTGCACTCTCTATGCCTTTTTATAGTTGACTTCTGACCCTCTGTCCTTAGCTTTTCTGTGTGCTCACAAGTCAAGTCTTTCTTCTGATTCACATGTTACATTCACTTTTTTCCACAGGATGGCCATGAGCTACCCCCTCCAATTGCCTTTGATGTTGAAGCTCCCACAATGCTACCACCCTGCAAGGTCAGAATTAGGAGTGGAATTAGAAACTCATGAGTGGGAAGCATTCTGGTCCTGTGATCCTAATGTCTTGTTTGATTTCAGGGAAGCTATTTTGGAACAGAGAATCTAAAAAGTTTGGTCCTGCACTTCTTGCAGCAGTAAGTATCCCAGGAGCCCCTAGGGCTAGGATTAGTGACCAGCTTATGCATAACTCACTACTGTGTTTTTGGTTTTGGGCACAGAACTCAGCCTCTTTCTTTAACTTTCCTTACAGGTACTATGCAATTTATGATTCAGGAGACCGCCAGGGTCTTCTGGATGCCTACCATGATGGCGCCTGTTGCTCGCTAAGCATTCCCTGCACTCCCCAGAACTGTGTCCGGTGAGTGTCACATGTCAGAACCTACCAGAACTACAGGGTTTTTTGGGAGATAAAGGCCACTGTTTTGACCACCACCATCTTCCCCTCCTATTTTCAGAAACAACTTAGCTGAATACTTCAAAGGCAGCAGAAATGTGAAGAAGCTTAAAGATCCCAGTAAGTATATTTTGTGAGCAATCAGTACGAGAAACAATCAGTAGAGCTAGCCAGTGCAGCTGTGCCCTAACTTTGGTTTCTCTTCCTTCTGCTTGCAGCTCTGAGGTTCCGGCTATTAAAGCATACACGTCTCAACGTTGTTGCCTTCCTCAATGAGTTACCCAAAACTCAACATGACATCAATTCCTTTGTGGTAGACATAAGTGCCCAAACAGTAAGCACATATTCTCCTGACAGCCTAGAATTGGGGTGGGTAATGAGTTCAGCACTCACTGGGTGAGAGGGCTCAGGCTCTGTTTGGGAACTTTCATTACTTCTGGTACTTTTTCTCTTTCAGAACACATTGCTGTGTTTTTCTGTCAATGGAGTCTTCAAGGAAGGTAAGAATCTTGAGTCCTAAACTTTTCTCCACATCCTTAGTTTCCCAGCTATGTTTTTTCATCCTGTTTCTTCTCTGATCTTCCTATTTTGTCCAGACCGTCTTGGTTTTTAGATGCAGTATTGGCAGGAACTTGAGGACCAGGGCAGTGTAGATTGAAGAGTCAGACAGTTCTCCATTTACATTCTTGTGTTTATTCCATGGGTCTGGGAAAGTTAGAGTACTTCCGAACCTCATGTTCTTTTTTGTTTTGTTAGATGAGATTCATAATACTCTTGCACAGTGTGCTTTAGGAAGTGACCTCAGATACTTTGCCAAGTCACAGACTAAGCACTTCCTAAGTTGCTTCACTTACTTCCTATTACTGTTGTTCCTGTTCCGGTCCTCCCTGATCTGTCCCTTTATCCCACCGCTGTTCCCCTGTGTCCAAACGACCATCCTTACCTAACCAAATTAGGATTCTTTGCATCAAATACTTGGTGTGAGAACTTGTGTAGAAATGAGGTTTGAGTGACTCTGAAGAGCCATTGCTGCTTCTCTCATTTCAGTGGATGGGAAGGCCCGAGACACTTTACGTGCTTTCACGAGAACGTTCATTGCTGTTCCTGGCAGCAATTCAGGGTAAGTGTTCAGCTTATCAAGTTGGGTATCATCCTGAGTCGGACTAACAGTGTGATAATTAGAAAGAATTATTCATCAGGGAGTTACCAAAATTGTAGAAAAGCAATAGGAAGTTCATGAAGCTTCAATAACAATTATCAGTAGGTTAGGGAGTGAATATATAATAATTCTAGTGTGTTTGGGAGATAATCCTCCTAAATACCTAGACTGTAGTTGAGAACAAATGATAATAGATTACATGGGATGGGTACCATATGGATATTAACCGGATCTGAGAACAGAGACAGTGTAAAAGGGTGAGGTTATTTGTCCACTTATTTAAGGTGTTCTTTGTTCCCCAAGGCTATGTATTGTAAATGATGAATTATTTGTGCGGAATGCCAGCCCTGAAGAAGTCCAAAGAGCCTTCGCCATGCCTGCACCCACACCTTCCTCCAGCCCAGTACCCACGCTCTCCCCCGAACAACAGGAAATGTTGCAGGCATTCTCTACTCAGTCCGGCATGAACCTCGAGTGGTCTCAGAAGTGAGTGCTGAGCATGAATAGGGCCAAGAGGAAACAGGTGGCCTGACAGTGACTAATAATGCTTTTTCATAAAGATTCCTACTAAGACTTCTGCATAAATTATAAAATTCCAAAACAAATGAAGAATAAATTGTTGCCCTTCCACCTACCTATTGCTCCTTCTACCCCCGCAGCAGAATTAAGGCTTTAAACCTGGACTTCATAAAGGCCAGGCAAGTACTCTTCCACTGAGCCTGGCCCTCTTTTGTTGTTGTTTTGAGACAAGGTCACACTATTTGCTTGTCTGGCCTTGAACTCACAGATATCTGCCTGGCTCAGTATCCAGAGTACTGTGATTAAAGGCATGAGCTACTGTACCTAGATGCCCAGTCCTCTTGTTACTTGGGTTAGGGTTAGGGTTAGGGTTAGGGTACCTTGGCTGCTTAGAAGTCATGTAGCTCAGGTTTGCCTCAGACTCATGGATTCCCATCTGCTTCAGTCTCCTAAAAGGTGGGGTTAAAGGCCTGCACCACCTTGCCTATATGAAACTTAGTTTTTAAACTATGAAAATCCTTCCCTTCCAGTGTAAAACCTCTTTGGTCATTTTTGTTAGACATTTTAAGGTTTCATTTGTACAAGTCATACAGTGATGTGTAAACTTAATGGAACATTTTTGTGACTTTCTCCATGGGATGGACTCTAGAGTGCTTTTTTTTTTAAAAAAAAAAAAAAAAAAAAAAAGTGGTCAGAGTGACTGCATTTCGGTTCTCACGTGGCTTCCTATTTCAATCTCATTCCAGGTGCCTTCAAGACAATAACTGGGACTACACCAAATCTGCTCAGGCCTTTACTCTTCTCAAGGTAGGGTATAGGAATTTTTGTGGTTAAAAACAGGGAACTCTGAGCTTTTTGAAAGGGTCAAATGAAGGCTAGGTGTGGTGGTCTTGCCTTTAATCTTATATTTGGGAGGCATAGGCAGCCAGCCAGATTGAGTTTGAGGCCAGCTTGGTCTATGTAGAGTGCCAGGACAGCCAGGGAGTCACAGGAGCTGGGCAAGGCAGTTGGGAAAGGGGTCATCTAACTCTACTTACCTTTTCTCTTTCTGCAGGCCAAGGGAAAGATTCCAGAAGTAGCGTTTATGAAATGATCACAGGAAAAGCCCCCTTGTAAATAGCCCTTGGATAATATTGTCTGGCTGTCATCTGCCATCTCCTGTCCAGCCCGAGGCCAGCCTGTAACTGTGACTGAGGAGGGAAGGCTGTCTCATTCTCCTCACCTAACTTCTGGAAGACTTCCAGAAGACTGAGCCTCATGGTGCCAGGAAGCCAAAGCTTACTTTGTAGAGCTGACACTAAACTACCCGAAGGACTTAGGTGCTCTGTGTACTTAACCCTTGACTCCCTTTACTTTTTAAGATAAAAGAGTGATATTGTAGTTTGTGTCCCATTACTGGCTTGTTTCCCTCAATGCAGGCGGGGTGGGAGATGCGTCGCGACAGGAAGTCCCGCCCCGGAGACGGAAGTGCCCTGCCATGGCGGCACCGTGGAGGCCGTGGGCGAGCGGGCTATTGTCCGTGCTGCGGTCCCGTCCAGTGTTCCGTCCTTTGCAAAATGGGGTCCCACGGGATGTGCTGCTCTTCCATCATGAACGGGGACGATTCTTTGCCATTCTTGGACTATTTTGCGCTGGCCAGGGCATCTTCTGGACCTCCTTAGCTGTTGCAGCCTTGTCCCGACCTCCAACCCGGGTTTCTGCGGAGGCTCCCAAACAGGGCTACATGAACCTCCGCTCCGCACTCTGGCGCTACGGCCTAGCTGTTGGTTGCTGCTCAATGGGTAAGGGCATGGGCCAGGAGTCCGTGGGGCTGTGAGCACAAAACTCAATGAAGGGGTTCCCAATCCTACCGGATGAGCAGAAATGTAAGTGGGATACCCAGTGTGGATGTGAGGTAACAAGTCTCTGAATGCCTTGTTCTCCAGTTCCCTACTCTGCACACTATAGGCCAAGATCTGTGCCTCTCTCAGGCCGTGAGCAGGCTTTTGAAGTTACGGACCTATTTTCTCCCTTTTATAATGAAGCTGGCCGTCTATAAAAAATGTCAATATGACTCAATTTGTAGAGTGCTTGCCTAAATAGCCTTGGGTTCAGCCTCCAACACTGCATAAACCATACATGTTGGTATCCAGATGTAAAATTAGCATTTAGACAGTTAAATCAGAAAGGTCACAAAATTCAAGATCATTGAATATAGCCAAGCTTCTGGCCAGCAAAGATTAGAAGACCTTGTCTTTTGCGGGGCCGAGGGTGGAGTGGGGAGGCTTGTAACCGACCATCCTGGAATTCATAAATCCTCCTGCCTCTGCCTTCCAAAAGTGCTCAGATCAAAGGTGTGCGCCTCCACCACTTAACCTGTTTTCTTTTGTTTGTTTGTTTGTTTTTAAGGGATGGGTTTAGAGTTAGGAACACAAAATTGCGCCAGTGCTCAAAATTGTTACTGCCATTACACTAATGTGACTCTGCTCTAAAGGGAGTCTGCATAACCCTTACCCCACTTTACTTCTCCTGCAGGAGCCTTGGTCCTTGGTGCTGGTCTCCTCTACTCTCTCCGATCTGTGCGTTCAGTCATGCTCCTTGCAGGAGGGCAGCAGGTGATGTTTACCACTTATGCCCCCTTTGGCTCGGGGGGCCGTTTCACAGTTCCCTTGAACCAGGTTTCGTGCATGGCCCACAGAGGTGAAGTTCCTGCCATGTTGCCTCTGAAGATCAAAGGCCGACACTTCTACTTCCTTTTGGACAAAGCTGGACACTTCCCCAACACTCAGCTCTTTGACAATACTGTAGGTGCCTATCGGAGCCTGTGAAAACTGGTTTATCCTCTCAGATGAGAATGCCAACCCTAGGGATAAGGAGACAACCCAGGCAATGAAAGGCACCCAGGATTCACTAATGGCCAATAAATCTGTCTTCTAAAGTGCCTGGTGCACTTAAGCCGTCATTCTGTCTTCTCTCCCATCTGTTTGCTTTAACATCAAGAACTCTACACCATGATAAGGAAAAGTAATATATTATTTTGGTACAAAAAAAAATGTTAAGGTGAAAAAGCAGAGGGGACCTATTCTAATGTTTCCCTCCTGGAGGGAAAACTGAGGTTCTCAGTAAAAACAGCTATGTTGAGGGAGAAGATTAAAAGCTCCTGGGCATGGAGGTTCTGGCTGTAGAAAGCACTCTGGAGTATTCTTCAGGAGTGAGACCAGCGCTGCCCAACAAGAGCATCAGTCTCCGAGCTCGGCTCTGCATCACCCTTGTACCGAGGCTGGGATGGGGCGCCTTCACACTTGCATTGCACGACTTGGAGCGTCAAGACCAGACACCACAATACCAGATTCACCCAAGAAGAGATCTGTGGGAAAAACAGTGTGAGGAAGAAAGCCATCTCCATTCCAGTCCTACCTACAAAATACCCTGTCTGTTCAGAGTCAGGTGACAAGCCCATGGCTGCTTTGACTTTTTTGACTGAATTATAGGCAAGCACATATTACATGGTGAACACTCTTAAGCTACAGATATTTAATCTTAGTATATCCCTTTGTCTCACTTCAGCATTTCGTAGATTGGAGTAAAACTGCACAGCAGTTCCAGGAGGTGTCCATGAGGTTTTCTGGGCTTCATGGCAGCTGTGAGATTAAAGAAAGTTATGAGAAAGGAGACATGCTGTGAGCACATTTGTGTTCTTAGAGATGAGGGCCAAAGGATGGAGATAAAAATGGAAACATATATGACTTGTCCCCTACAGAAGGAAGATGGTCCCTGCCAGGCTTCCCTCCCTCTCCCATTACCTAATTGTATGGTTCAAGGAAATGATGGAATTGCAGAGAGAGCTGGTGCCAAATCGAAGTATGCAGGCAGACACTAAGACCAGGAAGATGGCTATGGCTGAGATGGCCAGAGCAATTCGGAGCCCTATAGAACCTCTGAGGGAGAGAAAACAAGTTTGTGGCTTGGGTGGGACTCATCTCATCCCAGCCCCGTCTTCAGTAGGGCAATCACCTGTGAGAGTCCTCAATGCAGCTGCTGTAGACCCAGAATAAGAGAAGCAGAAGGCAGTAGAGGGCCAAGAGGCCTGAAGCCCCAGCCACAAAATTGCAGAGGGAAGGGGCTGAGGGATGTAACAAGACCAGAGAGGAGCCATTGAGGGCAGCCACACCATACAAGGGACAGCTACCACCGAAGGAGCCCTGTGGAGAGAAGCTGTTGAGTTCTTCATTCCAGTTCAGTGTCCTGAGATGCAGGTTACTGCCAGATATTAGGGCTAGTTCACAAATTAGGTGAAACGGAGAGGCTTATGTGGATCTGCTGGGAACCAAGTCTGCAGGGGGTCAGAAAATTCAGTGGGTTATAATATGAACTCCAGAGGCCAGGCAGTAGTGGTGCACGCCTTTAGTCCCAGCACCCGAGAGGTAGAGGCAGGTGCCAGTACAGCCAAGGCTACACAGAAAAGGGGGGGGGGGGAGGCACGACGACAGAGTAAACCCTGACCTTGTGTGCCCTTAAAGCTGTGTACCTCTTAGTCTGCTAAAGTAGACATCCTAGACGCAAAAGTACTCTGTTAACAAGAATGCCCCGCAGGAGTAAGCCTTACACGTACATAGGTGTGTTTCCTCATTTCACACACAGCGTTACACCATGATCACCTCCACTACACAACTTCTTGGGGGGGGGGGGCACAAATGTTTCTAATGGATGGATGCAAAGACTGGGCCTGTGTGTCTCAGCACCTAAGCTTATGCAGCAGTTAACAACCGGTTTATCTTGGGCTGGAAGACGCTCTGCGTGTCCAGCTCCTTTGGCAAGGAGACAACTTTGAGACTCCTCAGCCCCCAGCCCAGTGGAGCTACCAATGCCGGGCTGCCCGACCCCAAGGCTAGCCCGCCCCGCAGCCGCACCTGAGTCCTGGTCAGTGCCGCGGCCGCCACAGCCCCGCACAGGAAAGCGGCAGCGAAGAGCACGAGCTCAACTCGCTGCAAACAGCGTAGCGCCATGGCGCCCAGGACACCAGGAAGCCAACCGCCCAGGCCCCGCCCACGAGCACAGACACGTCACTTCCTAGTGCGGATTTATTGGAGGGGCGGCAGGCTCACAGTGGCAGGTAGAGCGAATAGTCCGAGAGCGCCCAGCGCCGGGCAGGGCGGCCGGTGCGGCCGATCATGGGCAACTTCTGCACGTAGCGGGACGCTGGGCTGGGCCCGTAGGGCGCGGGAAAAGCAGTCTGGAAGAGACGCCCGCGGCAGCGCCGCCCGGCCTGACGCCCAGCGATAATAAATCGGAAGTGAGGGGCACCGCGGGGCGCAAAGCGGCTCTTCTGGAAGACGTCTCGCGTGCCCGCGCCAGGACCCTGCTGACGAGGAGCGCCCCGCGCCCGGTGCACGCGCGGCAGCGGCCGGCTCTCCGAGGCGGCGGCAGCAGCCGCGGGGCCCCCGCCGAGCGGGCTTTCGTCCCCCTGCGGGCTGACCACGGCGCTAGCGGTCAGCTGCGGCATTTTCCGCACCGAGTCCGGGGCGGCCACTGGCTCCTTCTTGTCTCCTGGTGGTCGAGGGGTCGTGGGCGCAGGCTGGCCAGTGCCGAAGCGGGTGGCTAAGCTGTCACCGAAGAAGGCGTACAACTCTCGGTAGATGTCTGCCAGGGTCAAGGAAGAAGGGTCCTCTGGCCTGGCGCCTCCTGACGGCAAGGGGGGACCAGACCCAAAGCCCTGTTCGGCGCCGCCGCCCGGGGGAGACTCCTGCAGGAGAAGGGTGTCCCAAGGCAGATCCTCGACACGATGGCACCCTCTTCCGCCAAGGCCACAGCGGTTAGGCTCTGCTGCCTGGGCCTTCATCTTCAGTAGTCGCTCTACGGCTACCTGTAAGCAAAAAGCTAGAGGGAACCTGGCCTAGCAGGCATCTCAAAGTAACCCTGCTGAGCTCCTGTACTAAGAGGAGGCTGGGCTGGCCACTCACCAGAATAGCTCCATAGACTTTGTGCCCATCTGCTTTGACCTGGGCATTAGATACCGAATAGTCATCCAGCACTGCCTGCAAGTTTGTCCAGTAAGTGGGCAGATGTGGGTACAGGACTCGTTCTACTGCCTAGAAGGAAAAAAGGAATGCAGTAAGCAACCTCGGTCCATATGTCCCCTTGAGTACTTTTCCACAAAAGACCCACTCAGATTGTTGTCCGATCTCAGTCCTCAATTCCCTCATTGAAATAACCAACGTTTCTCTGGAACCTACTATATGTACAAGCTTTTGGTAGGCATAAGGGATAAAGACAAACACAGGCATTATAAAAAGACTTATTACTGGCATTTACAATGGGCTAATAAGACATAATTAAATCATTACAACAATAGAAATTGTTTGTAGACTGTTAATGAATGCAATCAGCAGGGAAGTATTGTTCTTATTAGAGAAACAGGAGCTGAGTTAAGACCACACACATAAAAAAACAATCAAGGCCTTGTTGAAATGACCTTGCCCGAACCCCAGACTGGGCGTTGAATTCCTGAGAATTTCCTTTTTTTAGCTTCCCAAGCTCTGGGATTACAGGCAGTGTACTACCACACATGACATTGACTGTGCAGTTTTAAACTGAGTAGTAATTTGGGGTGAGGGGGGGAGGTGGATGGAAGGGGAACAAGAATAAACAAAAACTATGATATTAGAGATGGACTTTGATATGGGTAGACTTGATCACATAGCATGAACATTTGAACATGTTGGCCCCCTGTCAAATTCCTAGGAAAAATGTAACACAAAAAACGGGTTATATTTCAAATAACTGTGACTATGAAACATCTTGCTAAAATTTACAGACATTAATATACACTCAAAAAAGTGATCTCAAGCATATAAAATCAGCAAGATTTTGAGGTGCAGGTATGTAACCCTAGCATTCACAAGTCTGATAGCAAGTTTAAGGCCAGCCTGGGCTTCACTTTAAGTCTCTGTTTTAAACAAAAACAGCCAGGTGTAGGGGCCCATGCCTTAATCCCATTAGTGGGGGGGAGGGGGAGCCGGAGAAGCAGTTGGATCTGAATTCATGAGGCTAGCTTGGTCCACAGAGCAAGTTTCAGGACAACCAGGGAAAACCTGTTTACAAAAACCAGTAATAAGGTGCTGGAGAGATGACCCAGAGGTTAAAAGTATAGGATGCTCTCTTTAAAGAGGACCTGGGTTCAATTCCCAGCACCCACACAGCAGCTCACAACTAACACCAGTTGCAAGGGATAATGCCTTCACATAAACATGCAGGCAAAACATCAGTGCACATAAAAAAAAATTAAAAATAAATATCACTTATTTAAAAAGCCAATTAATAGTAAACAAAAAAGCACAGAGTGCCCAGCAGGATGGTGCATCGTGTACAGGCCTGGTGACCTGAGCTCAATGCCTTAAACCCAGGTAGTCAGGAGAGAACATACTCTTCAAAGTTGCTATCTCCTCTGACCTCTACACATGGACTATGGCATATATGCCCATGCACACGTATCATGCATTTGTCCTAAACTAGGAGTGATGGTGCATGCCTGTAGCCCTAGCATGCCAGCACTCAGTAGGTAGGAGGAGGTTCAAGATTACCTTCAGCTACAAAGCAAGTCCAAGGCCAGCCTGGGATAAACCAGCACATAAAAATTCAGTTTAATCCAATAGAAACTTATTTTGTTTTTCAAGACAGGGTTTCTCTGTGTAGCCCTGGCTGTCCTGAAACTCACTTTGTAGACTAGGCTGATCTCTAACTCAGATCTGCTTGCCTCTGCTTCCCTAGTGCTGGGAATAAAGGAGTATTCCACCACTGCCTGGCAAATTTTGTTTCTTAGGTTATAACTAAACTGAGTTTATCCTATGGATGTAAAGCTATCTTACTAATAAAAATCTAGGATGGGCATGCTGGTTAGTGCCAGTACATGGAAGGCAGGGTGTGAAGAATGAAGCCCATAGCTATGGACTTGGGGCAACAGCTCAGCTGGTAAAATGCTCACCATGCCAACATGAGGATCTGAACTCAGATTCTCAGCACCCATATAAAAAGAAAGAAAGAGAGAAAGAAAGAAAGGAAGGAAGGAAGGAAGGAAGAAAGAGAGGAAGAAAGAGAGAGAAAAAAAAACCAGCCCCCTCCAAAACAACAACTAGGGTCAGCCGGGGTTCCCCCATCTCATTAAAAAAGGTAAGGTGGAAAGCAACTTGTAAAAGACTCCTGACATCAATGTCTACACACACACACACACATGCATTATCAAAGATCAAAACCAGTTTAAGACCCTTATTTTAAGAGAACAAAACAAGATGTGGTGCACGCCTTTCCACCAATACTTGGGAGGCAAAAGCAGGTGGAGTCCTCTGAATTTCACCACAGCCTGGTCTACAGAGGGAGTCCCAAGCCAGCCAGGACTACAGAGACCCTAAGAGGAGGAAGGAAGAAGAGAAAGAAAGAAAACCAAAATTAAAAAAAGGAAGAAAAAGGCAGTGGTGGTGAACACCTTTAATCTCAGCACTTGGGAGGCATAAGCAGGTGGATCCTAATAGACTCGAGGACAGCTTGATTTAAAGAGAATTCTACGACAGCAAGGGCTACACAGGAAAACTGTCTTAAACACACACACACACACACACACACACACACACACACACACACACACACACTAACAGAATCTCAAGATAGGCCTGTGGGGTATGTGTGTGTGTGTGTGGTTGCTCTTCCAGAGTACCAGTGTCTGATTCTCAGTATCCACACAGCAGCTCACTAACATCAGTAACTCCAATTCCAAGAATCTGGTGCTCCCTTCTCATGTCCTTGGGCACCTTGCACCCATGTAGTCCTCATACATATATGCAGACAAAACACTCATAAAAGAAAAATCTTATTGGAAATGAGTTGGGAGTGGCTAAGTTTGGTGGTGCACACTTGTAATCTCAACACTCATGAACCATGAAGACTGCTCCAAGTGTGAGAATAGCCAGAGCTATGGATTAAGATTCTGTATAAACAGAGCTAGAGGGGGCTAGAGAGATGGCTCAGAGGTCAAGAGCACTGACTGCTCTTCAAGAGGTCCTGAGTTCAATTTCTAGGAACCACATGGTGGCTCACAGCCATCTATGATGAGATCTGGTGCCCTCTTCTAGCCTGCAGGGATACAAGCAGACACTGTATATGTAATAAATAACATATATATGTGTGTGTATATATATATATATATATACATATATATATATATATGTATATATATATCTCCACATCACACACACACACACATATGTAGAGAGAGAATATGCAACCTTTAAATAGGGCCAAAGACATGATTCAGAACAGAATAGAAGCCCTTGCTATAATACTGGAAACCCAAGTTCACCCAAGTGTGATCCCCAGAGGTCATGAAAGGTGAAAGGAATCAACTGCAGATATTTACCACCTTCACACAGAGCCCTCTCAACAATCATAATATCAATAAAAGAACAAAAGAATGGTAATGGCACACAAATATAATCCCAGAGTTGGAAGGTAGGAGCAGGGTTAGGAGGTTCAAGTCTGAAGGCTTCTGAGTGCAGGTGAAGGCCAGCCCGTGGCAGTTTAAGGAGGTAGGTAGACAGACATAAAAAGTGACAGCCCTGGTGAGGATGAGGTTTAAGTATAATTTTTCCTCTTTTTTTTTTCTCCCCAAGAAAAGTTTCTCTATGTAACCCTGGCTGTTCTGGAATTAGTTCTGTAAATCAGGCTGGCCTTTAACAACTAGAGATTTCCCTGCCTCTGCTGGGATTAAAGGTGTGTGACCAAAAAAATAAAAAATAACAAAAATGCCTTTTTCTGGTTCAGTTTGTTTTGTTTTTAGCACTATTATTTTTAAATGCTGGCTAGAACTTAAGTGTGCTTGCTCTGATCATTTGGACCTCTTCACTCACTCCTTCAGTGTAGCTGCTACTATTCTTCCAGTTTAGCTCAAATGATGTGGCTTTTTCCCTTTTTTGGTGAAGGAGGAGCTTTTTGAGATAGGATTTCTCTGTGTTAATTGTGTTAATAGCCAAAGCTATCGTGGAACTTGATATTTAGACCTGGCTGGCCTTGAACTCAGGGAGTGCTGGAAATAAATGCATGTACCACCAGGCCAGGCATTTCTTTTCCTTCTTTCCTTCATCCTCCACATCTGGGCAGCTTCTGAAATTTACAACTGCCCTGGAATATTAAGTGCCCTGGAATATTTTCTTTTTAAACTTTAATAAAGCTGTCCTTGAGCTTAAAAGATTCATATACCAACTGTCTTTCTGTATACCAACAAGGAACAATCCTCATGAAGACACTATAGCAGCATCACAAAAGAATCTAGGAAGAAACATAACAAAATGTGTGGGGTGAAAAGTGGAGAGCACCTGCCACCTGCTGAACAAAGCCCAGTGTCTGATGGCCAGCACTGCAAAAATAAAGTGTGTTGGTTCTCCTTAGGGCAATTATGAGAGTACCAGAAAAGTCTGTGAGCATATTAAAAAAAAAAGAAAGTAAATATGACATGGTCAAGATTGCTTCATATTTCTCTAAAACTTAAAAAAAAAATTCAAAATGAAACAAAAAGAATTTTTCCAAGTATCAGAGTGGCTAAGTGAACAGTCCATATTAAGAGAATTTAGGCACAAATCGGCTGGTGATTTCTATGACGGCTAAACTTCTGCTCAATATAAAATATGCACTACAACAGAAACTGAAGCCAAGTATGTTGTCTGCGGCATGAGGATCACAAATTCAAGGCCAGCAAAGGCTACAAGACAAGCACAGTCTCAAAAACAAACAAACAACCCAAAGAGAAAAGGAGAGAGAGAAAGATATTTAGGGTGTGGTGTTATGAAATGGGCAGGAATTCATAACAAGGGGGGGTTACTATAAAGACCTCCAAGCAGAGTTCTGAAGGAATGACACATTTACATATAGAAAGTAGAGAGTAAAGGTATAAAATAAACCTGGTCTAAGGCAAGGTCTCAACACAAGGCAGTATCAAACATACACCACTCTTACAATAAAATACATATGAATGCTATTTTTCCAACACACATGGCAACTTTCAAAGATCTGTGAGAAAAGCCAGGGTCCTCACCTTCCAGCCTAGAGCATGCAGCCCTACCACAGCCCCATAGTGAGAACAGAGAGGTCGAACAGGGTCTGTCAGGACCTTCTGCAGGGAGAGCAGAATCTGCTGGTAGAGGCCACTCACAAGGTCCCCATGAGTCCTGTGGGAGCAACAGTCAGGAAGAGTTAAGCATTTGTAGGACATTCTGGGACAGGCTGCTCAGGTTGACTGGCCCAGGATCCAAGGAACAAAGAACTGGTATCTTGGTATTGTTGTAATTTTACCATGACATGCCAGCTAGGGGGCTCTAAGAAAAACGTCCACACTCAGCATTCAGTCTCAAAGCCAGAGACTTCATAGAGCTCCCTACCACAACCCAGTTGATCCTGTAAGCTATCCCACCCTCTGTTCAGCTTGAGCCCAGCAGCTACCAGAAGATATGGCTGAGTAGAAGGGCAGCCCCATCCCGAAGAGTCCAGTGGTCATTCAGAGGGTTGATGGAGGCGGCCAGTGGCTCCAAGACACAGTAGAGCACACTGCCCACCAAGGAACGGACATAGGGCCCCAAGCAAAGGTGTGGGTTCCGTATCAGGCTCCGTGCCACCTGCAGTAGTCGGTGCAGCTGCTCCAGGTCGTGGCTTACAGATTTTACCTGTAGGCAAAAGTGGGTGGCTTAGGAAAACATGGCGAGACAGGAGCCTACCATTCTGACAGCATCTGCTATGAGCCCTAAAAACTGCAGGGTCATCTTCACTTACCCCACTGACCACATAAACAAAATAAGGCAGGAGAGCCGCAATCTTGGAGTTTGTCTGCAGGTCCTGGAGGGCAACCTGAAAAAACCACCTCAATGAGAAAGCACTGCGCTTATTTATGTGTTATATTAAATGTTCCGTGCCCTGATGTAGAAATTCCATCAGTTTTAACCTATAGAAACCCACTGACACAGACAAGAACAATACTGTCTGTTAATTAAAAAAGTGGACGCATGCTAGTTGTGAGACACAAGACATACAGGAGTACCAGTCTGAAGCCAGCCTGACCCTCTTTCCAAAGGAAAAAGATGGGGCCACTGAGACTGTCCAGAGTTTGGTGGAAGCACATGTTGCACAAGCCCATTAATCTAGGTTCAAATCCCAGAAACCATGTACAGATAAAAGAGCGCTGACCGCACAAGTGCTCTCGTACCTTCACACATGTGCCACAGCATGCACAAGTTCTGAGCACACAATAATAACAAAAGTGAATAGAATCTAATTGTCTAATGTTATTTGTTTTTGTTCTGAGACATGGTTTAATGTATTCCATATGGCCTGTAACTAATATGTAACTGAGGATAAAGTTGAACTTCAGATGCCCCTGCCTCCCATTTCCTAAGTACTAAGATTACAGGTGTTCACCATCATGCCTAGTTATCTAACGTATTTTTAACTAAGAAGGTTAGGTTTGGTGGCTGAAGACTGTAATCTCTGCACTTGAGAGGCTAAGACATGAAGACTGCTGAAAATGTGAGGCCAGCCTGGCTTACCACAGTGAGTTCCAGACAAAGGGTTACAAAGCAAAACTAAGATTAATCCCTGTCTCAAACAAACAAACAAACAAATCCAAGGGGGGGTGTAAACTGTTAAACCAGATACCACATAATGTTTACATTAAAGTAACCATAATTTGTAAACAGGAACAAATGAATGAGTGAGAAGACTATATGATTTTAATATTATATGTAGCTCCATAATAAATACATATTGCTATTACTTTTATAGGCAGAAAACATTTATTACAATAAAAACCTTAAGCCAGGGCCACAGAGATGGCTAAGTTGTTAAGATCACTTGCTGTTCTTACAGAGGACCAGAGTTCAGTTCCCAGCACCCATATAACAGCTTACAACTGCCTATAACTCCAGTACTAAGGGATGCATGCCATCTTCTGAGCTCTGTGGGCACTGAACCCACTTAAATGCTTGCAGGCTAAATACTAGACACAAAATAAGAAATATATAATTCGGGGGTTTGCCGACACCAGGGCTGCAAGATGGCGTCGCTCGTGCCACTGAAGGAGAAGAAGCTCATGGAAGTTAAACTTGGAGAGCTGCCAAGCTGGATACTGATGCGGAATTTTACCCCCAGTGGCATTGTGGGAGCCTTTCAGAGAGATCATGACCGGTATTACAACAAGTACATCAATGTGCGGAAAGGCAGCATCTCTGGAATTAACATGGTGCTGGCAGCCTATGTGGTTTTCAGCTACTGCATTTCTTACAAGGAACTCAAACATGAGCGGCGGCACAAGTACCACTGAAGAAGGATCACTGTGGAGGGCACTGTACACCTGAGCATAACTGCCTTCCCACACGAATCCATGAAGAATTCAACTGTGGCTGACTCTTCATATCCTAAGAACTAGTGTCCAATAAAAGGTGACTGGTTCATGTAAAAAAAAAAAAAAAGAAGAAAAAGAAAAAGAAAAGAAATATATAATTCAGCCAGGTAGTGGTATCACAGGCCTTTAGTCTTAGCACTAGAGGCAGAAGCAATAGGATCTGAGATCTAGCTTCCAGAACTAGCTACACACACACACACACACACACACACACACACACACCACACATACAAATAAATAAATAAATAAAATGACTCATTTGGCTCCAGATCAATAGACAGGAAATCTAGAATACAATCTTTAGAAGCACCTGCTGTGCTGCCCATTGCCCTGGGAACAAGGGGTTTCTACTGAAGCATAAAGAGGTCAGGACTGGTATAGCCAGGGGCTGCTCAGAGCACCATACAACACTAGAAAATGGTTTCCACCCAGTAACTAGTTTGTCTATAGAGAACAGGAACGAGACAACTGAAAATATTTCACCTTCATCAGCTGTGGGTCATCCCCCAGCACAGCCCGGGTCACTTGCTGGTAGTATTTGAGAAGGTCATCTGTCAGTGAAGACACTGCGCTGGGCACTGTGAGAAGATCGGAAGGAAGTGGTCACAGATGGAGGGACAGCCTTCTCGAGGCTTCCTTAGCCTGCCGCCCAACAACCACCACACCCAACCACACCTACCCAATCGGGCACAGGCTCTACATGTCTTGGCTCTACCTACTCCCACCCACTCTCGGCCAAACTGATTCCTGTTCCGTTTTCAAACTCCCACTGTACACGACTCAGGCTCTCTGAAGCTCTGCTCAGCATACCCTGGAAGTGAGGTGCTTCTTGAGGACCACAGAATACAGCACAGACTGCTGTCTAGGTCTCCAACACATATTAAAAATTGTCTGGGTTCCACCTCTAACCATAAGCCTTCTGGACAAAGGCATGTGTTCCTTTAGAACACAGCAGGCATCTCTAAATGCCTGGCAGATGCAGACCAAAAGGCACAGAGGCTCCTCAGTCCTACAGCTCTTCCAGACAGCCCATTCTCCACATTGTCATTTACCTGATCCTTGAGGTGCTAGGTTTCCTTTGCCATCCAGATAGGAGACATGAACTAAAACCAAGGGAAATACATGGATGTCAGTTGGGATTTTGTTCCTCCAAATTCTGCCCTTCCTGCAAGTTGGCTCATCAGTACCACTCAGACGATCCAGTTCATATCCCAACCCCCAAAAGGACCCTAGGAGCCACCTTTGACAGCCGTCTCTGCACAGCCCTTGGGGATGTTGGTGGCCAGTGCCAGCTCTACCAAGTTCACTTCTCGGTCCTCTGGAAAGTAGAGTTCGCCCTCTCTTGCAGGGCGCAAGGGCAGTGCCTCCTGGGACCCATATCCACATACAGCCTGGGGAGAAAGGGGATTAGCAAGCAGGGTGAATTCAGTGAAGGAACAGAGCCAGGATTTGGCTCACCTGATGGGGCAGGGAGCCTATGCTGGAGGGCAGTTCACTGGTCCCTAGAAGCTAGAGAAGCATGGGGTTTAGAGCTGTCTATGGTTCAATGGGTCAAACATTGGATGTTATCTTTCCCCCACATAACTGTAAGAGTTCTAAACATCTCTAAAAAATACACTACTTTCTTGCCTCAATTCCCTGACCCAGAACTATACCAATACAGGGTAACATCCCTTGTGTCTTCAGCCTGTTTCCTTACCCAGCATGCCTTTTTATTTCTGAAGTACTCACGTTCTATTTCCTTAGCATTCTAAGCCCTAGCTCAAGCTCTACCTCTTTTATGAATCCTCACTGACAGTCCAGGATACCAAGGTCCTTTCTAATCTTTTGGAACTCATATTCCTTTGGTCTGAGTCCAGCACCTGACCTGCTGTGCTGTGTCTTTGTCTTCATGTCTAACCATATTGCCAGCCTTGACCTGAACAGGTGAGGTGGCCCCATGCCACCTGTGCCCTCTGTGGCCATCCCACACTTACCTCCACACTGCTCCACCTGAGAGCCCTGTTGAAGTCCTCTACCGTCAGCTTCCTTCGTTTGGTGTGTTTCATGAACTGAGAGCTATTCTGGAAGGGGCAAACAGAAGCTTGGAGTCAGGCAGCAGGGAGCAGGTGAGGGAACTCCCAAAGGAAATGGGGTTAGACTGACAAAGAGGACCCCGTACCAGCAATCAGAAACCCTGCATTTCTAGCTCAGTCTTTGTAAAATCTCAAGTGTCATGTTCCAGCTGTGCACCTCAGTGTCTCTTGTGCAGAATGTCACTATCCATCCATTCTGCCTAGGCAGCAGGACATTGTAAAAAAGTGTCATACAAAAGGGCTCAGCCAATGTTTTCTTTTCTAGATGCTTAACTGTCTGACAAGGGACTTTTATTTTTTTTCAAGACAGGGTTTCTCTGTGTAGTCCTGCATATCCTAGAACTCACTCTGTAGACCAGGCTGATCTCAAACTCAAAAGATCTACCTGCCTCTACCTCCTCAGTGCTGGGATTAAAAGCATCCACCAAATGTCTGTAATTCCTGTTCCAGAGATCTGACACCTTCATACCAATGCACATAAATAAAGCTAAATAAGTTAAAAAAAAAAAAAAAAAGATTTTTAAAAAGTGTCCACCACTACTGCCTAGCTTTAAAGGGGACTCTTTAAAAGACCTAGACTGTCTCCTAGCCTCAAAGCACAAAGTACCTGACATACCTCTGTTGAACATCAGGGGGTAAGACCCGAGGGCAGCGTACCTGTGTGGCCTCTCTGAGACGGTAGCACACATCTTCAGCAAGCAGAGCTGCCACCTCATCACTCAGCTCCAGTCCTGTGCTCTCTGCCATGAGCCGAACGGACTCCCGAGGGATCTCCACAAACCTCCGCTCTTCTCTCTCGGACATGGCCCCAGTGGAGCTGGGAGTGGAAACATAAGGAAGGGTTGAAAAGCTGCCCAACATCTCTAAGATTCCCCCAAGCACAGATCAAGTGAGACCCTTTCAACCATGCCTGCTCCTCTTGCTCTATAATCCACAAAGAGCTTTAAGGTTCAACAAGGCCCAGAGCCAAGATGACCCACTCAGGTATGCTCCCCTGACTCCAAAAGAATTTATTCTTTATCTCTAAAACCAATGGGCAATCTGTGTCACCCCATCGCCCTCTTCCCAGTGGTCCCCCTGGTGCTTTTGAAAACAAGTACAAACTGGCCCATGCTAGAAAAGGCTATGTATGTGTTTGCGAAATCTCTTACTGCTTCTTCACCTGTGTTCTGAATGTCTCCCCATGATCACCTTTTATTCTTTTATTTCAGGCCCTCAGGCCATTCTGTTCTGTTTGACACTCCCCAAATCTCCTTGATGCAGCGATCAATCATCTACTCCCCTTCAGATCACTGGTCAAATGTTACTTGCTCAGGGAGGTCTTCCCAGATTGTGTGAATGTCCCTGTCATTTGTTTTTAAAGCAGTCCCGAGGCAGGAGAATAGATAGATCAAAGTCCACCTGAACTATGAACTGAGTTTAAGGTAACTCTAACAACTCATACCATCTCAAAAATAAAAGCTAAAAAGAAGACAGGAGCTGAAGTGATAGTCCATACCTTTAATTCCAGCATTCAGGAGGCAGAGGCAGGTAGACAGATCTCTTAGCTTGTCTCAATAAATAAATAAATGAAATGAAAAAAAAAGAAGGCTGAAGATATAGTTCAGTGGTAGAGAGCTTTTCCCACATGTGTGAGCCTTAGTTCAAAAAGTCTGTAACTACACAATTGCATAATTTTTGGTTGTATGTGCTTTCAGAGTTCATATCAGAAGACAGCCTTGGGTATTACTCCTCCTGAGGAGCTGTCCACTTTGTTTTTGAGACAGGATCTCAGGGCTAGAGAGATGGCTCAGAGGTTGAGAGACAGGGTCTCTCACTGGAACCTGAGGTTCACAGATTTGGTTAGGTTGGCTAGTGAGCAAGCTCCAGGAACGCACCTAGCTTGGCATAACCAGGACTGGTTACATGCTCACTACACACAGCTTTTTACCATCATTCCCGCTCTTTTTAAAAAGCTGCTAGGATCAATGTGTGGTCCCAAGTAGACTGTAAGCTGCATGGTCTGTATGCTCACCTTTGCATCCCAAGTGTCCAGCAGTGTCAGCACATACTATCTCCGCATTAACACCTGCTGGAAAAAAAAAGAAAGAACAGTTATTCTTCATCTGTTTTTTTAGGCAAAGTCTCCCTACTTAATCCTAGAACTCATTCTGTAGACCAGGCTAGTCTCAAAGTCAGAAATCTTCCTGCCTCTGCCTCTTAATTGCTGGGATTAAAGGCGTGCAACCACTACTCCTGGCCTACAATAGCTATTCTGCTCTTTTTTAAAAGATGTAGTTTTATGGACATTTGCCTGCATATATATCTGTGTGAGGATGCCTTGGAGTTACAGACAGTTGTGAGCTGCCATGTGGGTGCAGGGAGTTGAGCCTGGGACCTCTGGAAGAACAGCCAGTGCTCTTAACCAGTGAGCCATCTATCTCTCCAGCACAACTATTGTTCTAAGCACATAAAAGCCTGTGACTTCAATACTCTATGACCTCATCCTATTCTCACTAACAACAAGATATATAGTATACATTTTGTCCATTTCACAAAGCCATGAAGAGCTCAAGAGGTTACCTAGATTGTCCAAAACCAACCAGTAAGAACTGAGTAATTAGATGGCAGGGACTCAAACCCTTGTTGTAAATTAATTCAAGATACTATATTTACAAGCAGCAGGCTTGTGTTTGAACTAGGCCTGGCTTCATAGCCCAGGGATTAGACTCACCACTGGATGAGTACGCTTTAGTTTTCCCATCTGTAAAATGGGAACATTCATTCTTGCGCATGTGGAAAGCCAGGAGGGAGTTTCTCTATTATGCCCCCCTATTGAGAGCTCACAAAGTCCGGTCTGTGACCAGGGTCTCCCACTCCTCAGTCTCATGTCCTGTACATCCTCAGATCCAAATCCCTCTGCCCTGGAAGTGTGCGAGCAGCCCTCCAAGGGCCTCTGGATTGGGCATCCTCTGACCCACCTTCCTTCATCCCAGATCCCGAGGGCGTGGGTTGGGGTGGGGAGGTCAAGGGTCACGGGCTCGGTGAGGAAGGCGGGCCGCCGCGGGCTCCGAGGCCAGCGAGCAGCCCACCCGGGACGCCAAGCCCTGGGCCCTGGCAGGCCCTGCTCACCTGCAGACTCCGGCGTTGCGAGGGCGCCTGTCGAGGAGGGGGCGGTTGCTTCCACTCACAGGCTCACGCTAATTCCCTCTCTCGGAACCCAGGCTCCGCCCTCAACACGCGGAGCCAATCGGTGGCCGTCTATTGACTTCCCGCCCACCAATGGGCGGCCCACCTCGAGATTGGTCAGTGTGAATGAGCCAGTGAAGGCACCCAGGCGTCGTTGGTCACGTGAAGGGCGCTTCTTAAAGCAATAGCTCTTGTTGGCTAGCAGGTGGTGCGTTTTGGACACTGAATTAATTGCTTCTCCAGAGAGACGGTCCTCCTTCCTTTGATCCTGCTATTCCAGAATTTACAAGTGTTTCGGATCATAGTAAAGCTTTAGGCTTTAGGCTTGACTTTTTCTTTAAAAGCTTTCCTCTTGAACCTATAATAATGCTCCAACAGCCAAAGGGTACATTGTGAGAAACAGAAATCTAAAGAAGGCTCAATCAGGCAGTGGTTTCTAACGCTTTGTAATCCCAGCACTAGGGAGGCAGGCAGGGGCAGGAGGATCTCTGTGAGTTCGAGGCCAGCTCGGTCTGCAAAGTGAGTTCCAAGGACAGCCAGAAAGAAGAAGGTGAAGAAGAGGAGGAGGGGGCGGAAGGAAAGAAGGAAGGAAGGGAAGATGATGGCGAGGAAGAGGAGGAGAAGGAGGAGGAGGAGGAGAAGAAGAAGAGAACTTCCAAACACTTTAGATAAGCAGCTCTGGGCTCTGCTCATTGGACTCATGTCCCCTGTTCTCCTTTCTGGTGTTTTACACTCGAGTGGCTAATAATCTATAATATAGGCTTATAGGCTGCAACTCATACACTGCCCTAGCAGCTCTTCCCCAGACTCCAGTTGGGACAGTTCCTGTGTGTTTTCTCTTCAATTCCCCCACCCTTTAGGAAAGGATCTTACTATCCATTTCTGCCTGGCCAGGAACTCATAATGTAGACTAGGCTGTTCTGCAACCCTCACACGTCTCCCCAAATGCAGGAAGTATAATCTGTTTCGGCATGCCTGGCTTATTGGCAAGTCCCAGTTGATAAACAGTGAACTTTACCCAGTATACCACCGAAGAGGTAATGGGGATGCTGAGGCAGGAGGATTACGTTTCAAGCCTGACCAGGCAGGCTAAAGGAGCTAACCTGAACTCACTACATGGTGAGACCATTCTCAAAACAGAAGACAGTTGTTTACAGATCTTCACTGCTAAGCACAACCCCTAGCCCCCAACCCCCAACCCACTTTTTAGTTTTTGAAGACAGGGTTTTGGGTTTGTGTGTGTGTGTGTGTGTGTGTGTGTGTGTGTGTGTGTGTGTGTAACCCTGGATGTTCTGGCCAATGTCTTTTTTGAATACCAGCCAAAATTCCTAAATGTGCTTGCCCTGGCATTCTGGATATTTTCACTCTATCTCTAAAGATACCCCTACCCTCAAATTTGCAGCAGCTTGCCAACCTCTGTTCTTAAATTGGCCAGTATTATGGAGGGGGGGGTTACTTGGAGAGGGTTGGTTTTTTGAGAGAGGGATTCTGTAGGAAAAAGTGGCCAGCGAAAGAAACTCACCCTGGTTCTGGACCAGAGCTAGTGAAAGAGACACACCCTGAATCTAAGACCTGAGCCAGTGAAATACACTTATCCCTGAACCCAAAACCAAAAGAAAATGTGCCCTGATTCTGAAACCAGCACCAAAGAAACACTTTGGTCCTAGAATCAGAGCCAGTAAAAGAAATGTGCCCTGGCTCTGAAATTAGGGCCCAAAAGAGCCAGTGAAAGAAACACACTTTGGCCCTAAAACTAAAAACCAAATCAGGGTAAAAAGAAAGGGGAAAGTTCTGACCAATCCCCACCCTAGAAGTCTCCCTAGAAAGCTCCGCCCCCAAGAGGCCCTATATAAGTCCTGAGCCTCCAACCCTGGGCTGAGACAGTCTCTCTCCTGGACCCTTCTCGCTCAATAAATCTCTTGAATGAGGTTTGAGTGAAGATCTTCTTTCTTGGGAGCAGCAGCAGTAGCAGCAGCAGCAGCAGCAGCAGCAGCAGCAGCAGCAGCAGCAGCCCCTTCCCGCTCAATAAATCTCTTGAATGAGGTTTGAGTGAAGATCTTCTTTCTTGGGAGCAGCAGCAGCAACAGCAGCAGCAGCAGCAGCAGCAGCAGCAGCAGCAGCAGCAGCAGCAGCAGCAGCAGCAGCAGCAGCAGCAGCAGCGGAGCCACACTCTAGCTGCCCAGGCTGGGCCAGAGTTGTTAACATTCCCTGAGCAGAGAGTGGTGAGCCAGCCTAGAAGCAAAGCCTTTGGCTGGCCACTGTAACAACTTTGCCCAGGATGCCCTCCCTTTGCCTGAGCAAAGCTGTTACCACTGGGGAAGCCTTTCCCTTAAGCAGGGCTGTAAGCTGCTGCCTAGGCTTGATGTGGCCTGTGGTGTTCATTGCCTCCCAAATGCCTGAATAATTTTCCATTCAAACTGTAGTACTCACTGTGCCTGGGCTCCTGACTACCAGGATCTCTTTCCATCTGGACTGCATTCTCTGTTATAGCCCTAGCTATCCTGAAACTTGCTTTGTAGACCAGGTTGACCTTGAACTCAGAGATTTGCCTGTTTCTACCCTGCCCCATTGTTGGGATCAAAGGTATGCCACATGCCCAGCCAATTAGCTTTTCTTCCAAAAAAAAGTATGGCTCCTTCTTCCTCCTATATATCGTCTCCCACAACCACACAGTCAGTTTGCTTGCCTTGCTATTTTTTTGTCAGGCTCTAATGAAAGGAAGCATCCAGCAAAGTTGGAGGTTAAACAAATGTTTTTCATCCCAAATCAGTAGAATTTTTCTTTTAAATCATGTATATAAATGGAAGGCATAGGACACATGCATGCCACTTCATGCATGCGGAGGCCAATTTACTTTCCAGAGTTGGTTCCAGTCCTACCATGTTTTTAAAGCAGGGTCATGTTTCTGGGAGATGTAGTCCAAGCTAACTGGTCCCACACTTCTGGGTGTCCAATCTCTTTTCCTATCTCACTGTAAGGGTGCTGGGATTTCAGCTGTGAGCCCCTACACCCAGTTCTCATTATTTTTTTATTGGGGGAGGTTTGGTTTTTTAAAACAAGGTGTTACTGTGTACCTGTCTGTCCTAGAATTCACTGTAAACCAGGCTAGCCTTAAACTCATAGGCCTGTTTCTGCCTTCAGAGTGCTGGAATCAAAGGTTTGTGCCACCACATCTCATTTTTTTTTTTTTTTTTTTTTTTTTAGAAAACTATTCTGTATGTGTGCACACACTTGCCAGTCAGTGGACAACCTGCAGGAGTAGACACTCACCTTCCATCATGTGGGACCAACTATTGAACTCAGGTTGTCGAGCTGATGTAGCAAGCTCTTTTACTTGTTTTTACCATCTTACCAGTCCCGAGTAAAGCTGGATACAGTTCACTTGATAGAGTACTTGTCTAGCACATGCAGGACATAAATTGGGTGAAGTGATACACAGCAGTAATGCTGGCACTCAGGAGGTTAGAGTGGGAAAATCAGAAGTTTAGTATTATCCTCAGCTACATATCAAACTTAAGATTAACCTGAGATATAGGAGCCCCTGAGAAAGTCAAATACATTTTATTTATGTACTGCAGTTCAGGTGATCAAACCTACAGCTTTGCATCTGATAGGCAAATGTTCTACCACTAAGCTACATTCTCAGCACTCCTAATTATTTTAAATAATTACTTTCTAAATTTTTATTTTTTTATGTGGTGTTTTGCCTACATGTATAACTGTGTAAGGGTGTCAGATCTTGTGTTAGCTGCCATGTGGATGCTGGGAATCAAACTCAGGTCCTCCAGAACAACAGTCAATGCTCTTAACCAATGAGCTATCTCTCCAGTCCCTATTTTAAATAATTACTTTAACTTAAAAAAAATTAAGATTTATTTTATGAGTGTTTTGCCTGCATGTATGTCTGCACCATGTGCATGCCTGGTGCCTAGGGGAAGTCAGAAGAGGGCAGCAGATCTCCTGGGATTGGAGCTGTGTCATCATATGGGTGGCTGAGAATAAACAACCCTTGAAAAGCATATACTCTTAACTGCCAAACCATCTCCCCAACCCCAAGATTTACTTACTGATATTTTTATTTCTGTGTATGTATGTGTGCACATGAGTGAGTGCACACTGTGTTCAAGGAAGCCAGAGGGGTCAGATCACCTGGAGATGGAATAACAACAGGGTCAACATGCTGTTGGTAACTGAACTCAGGTCCTGTGCAAGAACAGCAAGAGTTCTTAACCACTGAGCTATCTCTCCATCCCTTATTTTTAATTCCAGAGGGAAATTGCTACATGAGAGCAAGGACATATGTATGTACCCCTCTTCTTTTCAGGGTTCACTATTGCTGCTGCTGCTGCTGCTGCTTGGAAAAGAAAATTCCTTTGGGACTAAGCTGTAAAAGAGATGGATGGAACTGGAGTTGCCATGACAACTCCACCTGAGGATCCTGACCCTGCTGAGTCTCTCCCAGTTATATTGACATCCAGTGTGGTTTCCATGCTTGAACGCTAGTGTCTGTCCATCTATAAAAGTGAGGCTATTCCCAAAAAGATTGCACTGCTGACAAGAGAGAACAGAGGAAGACTGAGGCCTGTCAGGGCAATATCAAATCTACTGAAGCTGTATATAATTTGTCTGGAGTTTATTTACTCCCAACTGGAGTAGAGGAAAGGGCTCAGGAAAGCAGTAATGAGATCAACGTTACCATAGGAAAAAGGTGGCTACTGTGGATGCCACTTGGGGCACTGCTGAGTCATTTCATCCTCAGAACAAAAAGCTACTTTGGCGTTAAATAGGGCCTGAGCTCAGAGTAAGGGCCCTGCCGCCCCTCAGAACTAGTTAACCTCACCAAGTCTTGGCTACACTTCATCTTAAGGCATCCTGACACCATACAGAGAATTCCACCCTTTAGTGAGCAGAGCAGATTTACAGTTTCACAAGTTTGACCCCTAACAGCACATACCTGCCTTGGACAGGTGGCCAGTCCCAACAGCAGGCATCCCACACTGTCAAAGTTAGTTCTCAGAAATATGTCATGTCAGCTAACCTAGTAAGGGTCCCCATAGGTGTCCCAGCTTTTCATCTAGCCTTCTCTCCTCGGTTAACATTATGTCAGGTGCAATCTTTGAATCCCCTAGCCCCCCAGCTTTGGGGGTGATTCTCATTAAATCTTCCTCTCTTCTGATCTTTGGTGAATCCCTTCACCAGTGCACCAGTGACCTGCCCACATGGTCCCCAGCACAGAAGCATCCACTCAATCAAGAGACCTAGTGACCGCACAGAAATTCCTTTATTTCAACCAGGTGGTGGTGGTGGCAGCACACGCCTCTAATCCCAGCTTTTGGGGAGGCAGGCAGATCTCTGAGTTCCGGGTAGAGTGGTCTACAGAGTAAGTTCTAGATAACCAAGACTACACTGAGAAACCCTGTCTTTTTTTTTTTTTTTTTTTTTTAACTTTATTTATTTGCCTTGGTGTTTGCCTGGAACTGGAACTACAGACAGTTGTTAGCTGCCATGTGGGTGCTGGGAATCGAACCCGGGTCCTCGGGAAGAGCAGACGGTGCTCTTAACCACTGAGCCATCTCTCCAGCCCCGAGAAACCCTGTCTTAAAAAAATTTTTTTATTGCTTTATTTTAGACACTCACCAAGCATGTTGGTACATTCATGTAACTACAACTTTGGAAGCATGAGGCAATAGGCCAGCCTGGGTCACAGTGTAAGATCCTATCTCAACCCCAAAAATTATAGTTCCACTATATCATTAGCTCTTAGACACATTACTTCACCTCTCTGATCAGTTTTACAAGGTTGTAAAGCAAGATAAGTCTATCTCTTGGAATTGTGACATGTGCTAAAGAAATATTGTATGTTTTAGGCACAAAGCAATTTATGTCTATCCTGGGGCCAATTTGAGAAGCGCTAATTTCCACCAGCTTGTAGAAATGCCTCAGATGGGGGCTGGAGAGATGGCTCAGTGGTTAAGAACACTAACTGTTCTTCCAGAGGTCCTGAGTTCAATTCCCAGCAACCACATGGTGGCTCACAACCATCTATGATGACATCTGGTACCCTCTTCTGTATACTGTATGCATAATAAATAAATAAATAGGTATATATATAAAAAAAGAAATGCCTCAGATGTAAAGGCACTTACTACTCTAACCCAAATATGTCACAATCACCTACAACTTCAGCACCAGGAGAATCCTACACCTTGGGCCTCCGTACACTCTTGCAGACACACACCCATAAATATAATGAAGGATAATAAAAATATTCAAAACAAGAAAAAAATTGACATTCTGAAGTTCAGACTTCCCTAGTACTGGTCAAGCCAGGTACAGTAGCAGACATTTTAATCACAACATTCAGAAGGCAGAAACAGGCAAATCTTGGAGTTCCAGGACAACAAGAACCTCAGAGTGAGACCTTGTCTAACAAATGAGGACTGGAGAGGAGAACTTACAATTTTTTGTTTATGTATTTTTTTTTAAACTTTTTTTTTTTAAACTTTATTTATTTATTTGCCTTGGTGTTTTGCCTGGAACTGGAACTACAGACAGTTGTTGTAGGGCGTGGTTTGCCTTTGCACAACTTGCTGGAACATTCTATTGCCGCTTATGCTAATTAGGCATCGAGTAGTGACCAATCCGATGTGCTTATGCTAATTAGGCATCGAGAAAGGACCTATCCGATGCCATCCTCAAATATGTTAATAAGCCATTATTTTGGGCCAATCACCAGCCATATGTTAATGAGGCATTTGATGGGCACCAATCACGCGCCAGGCTTCCCTATATAAGCAGGCTGAATCTTAGGCTCAAGGTCTTCTTTCCATCACTTCACAACTGAGCTGTAACTCCAATAAAGTGTGATCCGAGAAGAATCGTGCGGTGTGGTGACTCGTCGTTCTGCAGGCCAGAAGCGGCTCACCACAAGTTGTTAGCTGCCATGTGGGTGCTGGGAATTGAACCTGGGTCCTCTGGAAGAACAGACAGTGCTCCTAACCGCTGAGCCATCTCTCCAGCCCCTTATGTATTTATTTTAAAAAAACTTTATTTATTTGCTTTGGTGTTTGCCTGGTACTGGGAACTCGAACTACAGACAGCTGTGAGCTGCCATGTGTGTGCTGGGAATTGAACCCTGGTCCTCTGGAAGAACAGTCAGTGCTCTTAACTGCTGAGCCATCTCTCCAGCCCCTTGTTTTTTCAAGACAGATTGTCTCTGTATAGCCTTGGCTGCCTTCTTCTGACTCACAAGTGCTGGGATTAAAGGTTTGTGCCCTCATCGACAGGCTCTGAACCTACAATTTTTGGACTGAGTCTAGATGATCCCAAGTTTGTTGGCGACATCCAGAGCATCATAATCAGGAGCCAATCGAACATACACCTTCTTCTCTCCATCAGGCCTTATGAGGGTGTTGACTTTGGCCTCATCTGTGTCATAGAGTTTCTTCACAGCCTGTTTGATCTGGTGCTTGTTGGTCTTGACATCCACAGTGAACACAAGTGTGTTGTTGTCTTCTATCTTCTTCATGGCTGACTCAGTGGTCAGGGGGAACTTGATGATGGCATAGTGGTCCAGCTTGTTTCTCCTGGGTGTGTTCTTTCGAGAGTATTTGGGCTGCCTCCTGAGCCTAAGGGTCTTGGGGCGCCAGAAGATGGGTGACATGGACCCCTTTCAGTACTGCCTTCTTGGCTTTCAAGGACTTGAATTTGGGAGGGGCTGGAGCTTCCTTCTTCACTTTCAGTGCCATCTTAAGTGAAAAACTTCTTTTGTCTTTTAATAATTTATTTTTATTATATGTACAAACTTGTTTTGCCTACATGTAAGTCTGTGTGAGGGTGTCAGATCCAAAGGAAGAGGAATTACAGTTGTGAGCTGCCATGTGGGTCCTGAAAATTGAACCCAGGACCTCTACAAGAGCAGTCAGTGGGGTTGGAGAGATGGCTCAAAGGTTAAGAGCACTGACTGTTCTTCCAGAGGACCTGAGTTCAATTCTCAGCCAAACCACATGGTGGCTCATAACCATCTATGATGAGATCTGGTACCCTCTTCTGTAAACTATATGCATAATAAATAAATAAATATTTAAAAAAAAAAAAAAAAAAAAAAAGAGCAGTCAGTGAGTACTCTTAACTGCTGAGCCACCGCTCCAGCCCTTGTTTTGATTTTTGAGGCAGAAATCTCATTATGTATAGTGGGCTGACACCCAGTTCCACTTAAGAATATTTTAAACATAAAATACAAAATGAAAGATGATGAGAAACAAGAGAACTTCTGTCCAGGAGTTGTGACAAACAAGGGAACAGAAACCATATTACAATGCCTTTCTTTTACCATGTTGACACCATTCTGGATGCTTCAGCTTTTTATTTATTAAGTAACATGGGGCCATATTATGTAAGATGCAATCCTTGAGCAACTGGCTCCATACCCCTTAAAATAAACCAGAAATGATCTTGTACACCTACAACCCTTACACTTGGAATTCAAAGCCAGCCTAGGGTATACAGTGTTCAAGGCTAGCATAGGTTATATGAGAACCCATCTCAAAAGCAAATAAACAACGATGGTAATAATAAAGCTCTTATTTCTACCAAGAGAAGACAACATTCCATGAGAGCCAAAGACCTTTTATGGTTAGAAGACAGAATGAGAAGTCTGAAAGCACAGCTCAGCTGGAAGAAGTACCGGCAGTCTTTGGGGACAAGGGACCTTCCTTGCCTCCCTAACAGTGGCCAGACTGAACTGCTGGACAATGGACCAAGTAGAAAAGCCACATTTTCTAAATCAGGACCAAACAAGGATGGAGGCTCTCTTACTCAGCTCACGAGTCCTATGAAATTAGAAAAAACAAATCAGTTAAACACCCAGCTCTCTGACAGCCAAAAGCATAGATTTCCCCTCCCCAGGACATATGTCTTGAATGTTAAGAGAACAGAATGAGTACTTCTTATGTCTCTAACTGGGACATTAAGTCTTACGATTACCCCTTCTCCTACACATCTCTTCTTCAGACAATAGTCCCAGCACCCATGTTAGACACTCACCCAAGTAATCATCCATCAGAGAGCCAATAGCAAACTGTAGGGAGAATGGTAAAAAGAAAGGTGAGATCAAGGCAAGCAAGAATACCCTCTGCCCACCCCACCTCCATTCAGACCTTCTGTAATCCATCCCCTTTTCATGGAAAAACAGTACAGAAACCCCAAACAAATGTGGATGGCAGGAGACCGACCAACAGTTCTTGGGCCAAAGAAATGGCTCAGATGGCAAAAGAGCTTGCTGCAGAAGCCTGATGACCAGCATTCCATCCCCAGAATCACAGTAGCAGAAGAGAGCCTAAAACCAGACTGAGTGCTACACTGTGGTGTGTATATTCATACATGGCCACAAATATAAAACTTCTTAACAAAAATACTAAAACAGGGCTGGAGAGATGGCTCAGGAGTTAAGAACACAGACTGTTCTTCTGGAGGACCTGAGTTTGATTCCCAGCATCCACATGGCAGCTAACTGTCTGTAATTCCTAGATCTGGCACCCTAACACAGTTATACATGCAGGCAAAACACCAATTCACATGAAATAAAAATAAATATTAAAAAAATACTAAAATAGTGTATTTAAAAAAAAGAAGAAAAAAAAAATCAACAGCTCATGGCTGGGAATTATGGTACCAGTCTATTTATAATCCTGTCATTTGGAAAGCTGAGGCAGGAGGATCATAAGTTCCTGGCCAGTTTGGGCTATATCATCAGGATCCTGTCTCAAAAATCAGCCAAGCAAGCAAGCACACAAATAACAGCTCCAGGCCTGCCGGTACAGGCAAGAGACTCACAATGTCATTCTTGTCCACACGTGTCCCCACAATCTTCAATCGGATCTCATCGTCCTGCTGAATCACGATGTCCTGTGGAATGGAGAGAACCACGTACTTAGGCATACCAGGCCACAGTCTCAGTGTGTCTTCTCTTCTTCATTCTCACTCACCTCATCCATTGTCTTGTAACAAGGTGGGTTGGAGTTTGGATCAAACTCCATCTCTGATGGAATGGACTAGAAGAAAATTGACATGAGGATTAGCATTGCACTGGCTTTGTCAATAGGTGATAGTCATGAACTGATGTTTCCTCCTTAGACCCACCCATTATGCCCAGACTTACATGTCTAGAGATGAAGCATGACATGGGCCCAATTTCTGTGAAAAGTCCAACCTAGGAGGAAAATGAATGATCAGGAACTAATTTTCCCATCTCTATCTGATTTCTAGTCATATTATTAACATTTCACAACAGTCTGGATTGTAGCATTTATTTTCATTTCTCTCTCACACTATAACCTTTTACTTATTTACTTTTTTCGTCCCACCAGCCTGCTCCCAAATAATGACAAAGACACTCATTAATTATGAAAGTTTGGGGCTAGAAAGATGGCTCAGAGGTAAAGAGCACTGGCTGCTCTTCCAGAGGTCCTGAGTTCAATTCTCAGTAACCACATGGTGGCTCCCAACCATCTACAATGAGATCTGGTGCCCTCTTCTGGTGTGCAGGCAGAATACGTACACATAGTAAATAAATAAATCTTTTTTTTAAAGAAAAAAAAGAAAGTTTGGCTTTATCTTAGGCTTGTTTATTTATTATTTGTTTATTTTGATTTTTCCAGACAGAATGTCGCTGTGTAACAGTCCTGGCTGTGCTGGAACTCAATCTATAGACCAGGCTGTCCTTGAATTCACAGAGATCTGCCTATCTCTGCCTTCAGGATGCGGGGATTAAAGGCATGCACCACCACTGCCTGGCTGCTTAGGCTTGTTTTTTAACTACTTTTATAACTTAAAATTAACCCATTTCTATTTACCTGCATTTTGCACTATGATCTACTTTTCCTTATTCTGTGTGTCCAACCTCTTCTATGTCTCTGCTAGCATAATTAATGAACCTACATCTTTCTCCTCAATCGCAGCAATACATCTTCACAATGTACAAATCAGCATCTTTACATTTTTATTTTACTTTTCATTATTTTTATGTGTCTGAGTAGTCTGCCTACTTTCAATGACTTTCAATGCCCATGGAGAAGAGAAGAGACTGTTAGATCCAGTGGAACTGGAGTTGGAGAAGACTGTGAGCCCATATGTGGGTGCTAAAATTCTAACTCAGGTCCTCCAGAAGAAAAACCAGC
Source organism: Sigmodon hispidus (assembly GCA_004025045.1). NCBI lineage: Eukaryota > Metazoa > Chordata > Mammalia > Rodentia > Cricetidae > Sigmodon > Sigmodon hispidus. The sequence goes on from PVIH01000964.1 coordinate 81,030, forward strand.
ACTCTAAACCTCTAAGCCACAATCCTTTAGCTTTTAAAAAAATCTTAAACTTTTAAGTTTAAGACAGGGTATGATTAGCTAACCTTTATAGCCCAGGCAGGCCTTGAACTTATGATCCCTGTCTCAGCCTCCCAGGTAGAAAGGATTACAGGCTTTTGTTACTAAGACTGAATTTTACAAGGGTTCTGGCAATCAGAACTCAGGTCCTCATGCTTGCACAAGAAGCACTTTACCCACTGAAAAATATCCCAGGTTCTCATTTTGTTTGAAACAGAGTCTCAACTCTATAGCCTGAGGCTGGATTAAAACTTATATCAATAGTACAACTTTCCAACTGTTAGGATTACAGGCTTAAAACACAATACCAGGCCTTCTAGCCTCAGCTTTTATATTAATAAGACCCGGGGAGAGAGCTGGAATAATGACTCAAGTGGCTGAGAGCGATGTTATTCTTCCAGAACCAACCACTTAGGAGTCAACCACTTAGGAACTCCCAGAACCAACTACTTAGGAACTCCAGTTCCATGAGATCCCACAACCTCTTCTGGCCTTTATGTGGTCCAGACATATATGCAAATAAAACACTCACACACATTAAAATAATAACAAATTTTTAAAAAAGGGCACGGTGGGGCTTGAGAGATGGTTAAAAGGTTGAGAGCACTGACTGTTCTTCTGGAAGTCCTGAGTTCAATTCCCAGCAATCACATGGTGGCTCATAATCATCAATGATGACATCTGGTACCCTCTTCTGTATACTATGTATGTACTAAATAAATAAATCTTTAAAAGGGGGGGACACAGTGACACACAGCCTTTAATCTCATCATTTTAGAAGCAGAAACAGGGGGCTGGAGAGATGGCTCAGCGGTTAAGAGCACCGCCTGCTCTTCCAGAGGACCCGGGTTCAAGTCCCAGCACCCACATGGCAGCTAACAACTGTCTGTAGTTCCAGTTCCAGGCAAACACCAAGGCAAATAAATAAAGTTTAAAAAAAATATTTAAAAAAAAAAAAAAAAAAAAAAAAAAAAAAAAAAAAAAAAAAAAAAAAAAAAAAAGAAGCAGAAACAGGCAAATTTATGTTTGAGGGCAATCTAATCCACAAAGTGAGTTTCAGGCCAGTGAGGGCTAAACAGTGAGACCCTATTTAAAAAACAAACAAACAAAAAAAGTGAACAAAATAATAAAAGTCTTAAGGTTAAAGATTTGCAGAATGGTAGGTAGAGTGCTTATCTAGCAAGTTGTGAGGCCCTGGATTTGATCCTCAGTTCTAAGGATAATCAGAATAGAGAAAAAAGGGGCTGGAGAGATGGCTCAGCGGTTAAGAGCACTGTCTGCTCTTCCAGAGGACCCGGGTTCGATTCCCAGCACCCACATGGCAGCTAACAACTGTCTGTAGTTCCAGTTCCAGGCAAACACCAAGGCAAATAAATAAATAGTAAATAAATAAAGTTAAAAAAAAAAAGAGAAATCAATTAAAAAAAAAAAAAAAGAATAGAGAAAAAAAAAGTCAGGGGAAGTTTGTACACTGTCCACAGTAACTACTCAATAAATACTTCTACCATAGTGTGATTACTGATGTTAATTCACAAGCCACCCACACTCACAAGTTAGATGGATGGGGAGGAATATTAGTTCACAGGAAAGGAAACAGAAGAGCTAGCAATGACTTGAGGGACTGAAGAGATGGCTCACAACCAAAAATTTAAAAATGCATACAGTTTTTGCAGAGGACCTGAGTTCAGTTGCTAGCACCCATACACAAAGATTTGCAAGCCAGCTCTAAGGAAACCTGAAACCTTATCAGCCACTGAAGGTACCAGTATTTATGGGCATATACTCACACACACAGCCAAGACAAAAGTACAGATAATTAAAAATAAAGCACGAATGAGGCCAGCACGATGGCTCAAATCTTTAATCCCAGCAGTCAGGAGGCAGAGACAGGAGGATCTTTGTGACTGCCTCAATAAATAAATAAATCTTAAAACAACAACAAAAGACTTAAGACAATTAGTAACTGGGCTGGAGACAGAACCACCCCACAACCTGTCTATGAATGTTCTTACCTTGTTGACCTGAGTGACCACAGCATCCACCACTTCACCTTTAAAGGGACGGAAAACAATAGCCTTGTACTTCACTGGATAAAGAACAAAACCTCGGCCTGGCTGGATCACACCAGCACCAATATTGTCGATGGTGGTGACAGCGATTACAAAGCCATACCTGCAAGGAGAATGAAACAACACAGCTACTGTTTGTGAAGATCCTCTAAAAAGCCATCAGGAGGCTTGGAACTTCTCTGCTCAGAGAGTTCAATGATCAAGAGAAAGACAGGGCACTTCAGTACTTATGGTATAACTGTCCAAGAAGGGCCAGGCATGCTGATACCTATTATCTCAGCTCTAGGTAGATTGAAGCAGGAGAGCTGATCAGAGTCGCAGGCCAGCCTGAGACAACACAGTGAGACATGTCTTTCAAAAAACTAAAAAGGGGTGGGCTGGAGTGATGGCAGTTAAGACCATTGGCTGCCCTTCCAAAGGTCCGGAGTTTAATTCCAGCAACCATAAATCATGGCTCACAACCATGTATCATGAGATCTGGTGACCTCTTCTGGCCTGCAGGCAGAACACTGTCTACATAGTAAATTGAGAAAAATAAATACAAACAAGGCTGTGGTGATGACACAAGCCTTTAATTCCAGCACTGAGAGGCAGGCAGACCTCTTGAGTTAGAGGCCAGACTGATCTACACAGTGAGGTTATCTCAGAAATAAAAAAACATCTGCATAATAACAGTCTGAGTTTACACAGGGATAGAATTTTGTTGTCCAACTTTTACAGAGGGTCCAAAGCAGGGAAAAACTGGCTGCCAAAGGTGCCTGGAAGGGTGGAAGGGCTCCTTAGAATGAGCGAAAAGCCCTGAAAAAAGGAGGAACTGGGTAGGGTTCAGAGCAGACTCACTTCCCGGTGCAGGTCCCCTCCACCTCGGTGAAGAGCTTCTGCTTTACGGTGTTGAGTAAATTGGGACCGAAGTAGCGTGGGTGCAGCAGGATCTCGTGCTCCAAGGAAATCTGCAAAGAAAGGGGGATGAAGACGCGGCCAGCCTCGTTGACCCTTCCAGGTCTCCTGGCTCCTCCTGCCCCTGCCCTCACCGCCACCCCGAGTCCAGCTCACATGATAAAACATTTTTCGTAGAAGTTTGGATATCAGAGTCCCGAATTCCGTTTAAGTAGCCTCACCGGAAGCACTTGGAGATGTCCCGCCCCTGCTTCCCAATCGCTTCCGATCCAACTGAAACATAACGTCACCGGCGGGTATCCATGAAGCCCCGCCCCTCACGCCTGCCCCTCGGTTTTTTTCACTTCCATATGGCAAGTTCCGGGACTGTTATTACTACACAGAAAAACCCTGCCGGGAAAAACCAAACCAACTAAACAAACAAAAAGTTTATTATAGGCCTGGGTTGGTGCCGCACTCCCTTAAACTCAGCAGAGGCAAACGTATCTCTGTGAGTTCTAGGTTACCCTGATGTACATACATCGTGAGTTCCAGGAAACCAGAACTGTGTATGTAAACTCAGTCTCAAAACAACAATAAAAAAGTTAATCATTAAAGAAAGATGAAACTTTCTTAAAGTACTTTTAAAAAGTACTTAAGCAAAAGTTCCAAGACAGCCAGGGTCACACACACACACACAAGCATTTATTCAGCAAATATTTGAAGGCTGCTTTTTAAAATTATTTAATTATTTTTGGTTTTCTGAGACAGGGGTGTAGCACGAACTACACGATTGTATTGAAAGAGACTCAGAGCCAAATTTGGGGGAAAGGCTGAAATATCAGAGAGAGGAAACACCACAGTCAATTCTCTCCAAGCTATCTTCCAACTTCCTCAGCCTCACTCCTAGTCTCTTCTACCTCTGCTGCTTTCTTACACCGCCTTAAATACCCTTCTCACCAGTTGAATTCCATCCAGGTTAGGATTAAAGGTGTGAACTGTTCTATTTGATAGCCAGCCTTGAATTCACAGAAACCCAGAAAATTCTGTCTCTGGAGTTACGGGATTAAGGGTGTAGGTCAACACTTCCAAACTTACCCTGTGCTGGGAATAAAGGTGTGTGCCATTGAATCCCAGCTGTTTGTCCTGGTACTCAAGGATCAAGAAATTCCTGAGCTGTCTGCCTAGGATTTGACTGTGTGTGTGTTGTCTCTGGATATTTCAGGTTTTAATTAACTACCAGGTGTCTCTCTTTGTAACAGCTCTGGATGTCTTTGGAATCTGCTTTGTAGACCAGGCTGGCATCACAGACATCTACCTGTCTCTGCCTCCCCAGTGCTGAGGTTAAAGGCATACACCACCACCACCATCTGGCTTTAAATTTTAATTTTGCAGGTCTGGGAAATGTCTCTGAGAGTAAAGATCCTGTCAAGTGTGACAACCTGAGTTCAGTTCCTGGGACCTACTTGGTAAAAGAGGTTATAAACAAGTGACCTTGTTACAAAACCGTGTTCTTGACTAACATATATTCTTCTTCTGCTTTATATTTAATCTGGATAAAAAGGCCAGAGCGGGGGGGGGGGGGGGGGGGGGGGGGGGGGGGGGGGGGGGGGGGGGGGAGGGGGTGAGGTAAAAGCTAGTGCCATGGTGGAGAAGGAAAAAGCCAGAAGCAGCGGTATCAGTGAAGAGGAGGCAGCGAAGTCTGACCAGACTCCCCTCAACCAGTTGTATACAATTCTTCCTAATAGCACATGGCCTGGAATCTCCAGGAGGCACTAAAATGTATAGGTGGAGAATGACCACGGGAGAGGGCTCCATCTATGAGGCTATAGGAAAGCTATTACCTATGCTGGGAAAACACTTTCCAGCAGAGCCTTCTGGGGTGATGCACTCACACTCCGGTCAGTAACCCTTACCCTCCAGTAAATTCATTGGAGCCCAAGAGTGAGCTTTGGTGGCATAGTACCTTGGTTTATCATTTGGAACTTTAGGGAGAGATTTATAAGAACCAAGATATTGTTAGACTCCATCCTGTTCCTGCCCTTCTTACTGGCCTTTGCCTAAAGTACAGTTTCTCATCTTCACTGTTAAGTATGTAGGTGTTAGCACAGCTCAGTCAGGAGCCCAAGAGTGTTGAGTGTCACATCTCAGATGGAAAAATAATAAGGCAATCAGGAGCCAATGAATATCACAGATCATAGTAAGGTAGCTTACAGTCCTGCTTCAGGGAAAGGCTTCCCCAAATGGGGAAAGTTTCGTCACTGAAAGTGTTAGAGCTTCACTTCCCTTAGCTGCTCTCTCTTCAGGGAGTTTAACCACTCTGCTCTGCTAGAGAAGATTCCCTGAGCATGAGTGTTACAGCTTCATTCCCCTCAGCTGTTCTATGTCCAGACTCTGTTGGCCCTCCAGGAAAGCAGCAGGCTAAGGAGAGCAGGCACAGGCTTTATATAGGGCTTCTTGGGGCAGAGTTTTCCTCGGCGGGGGATTGGGGATTGGTCAGATTTTCAATCCCTGATTTGGTTCTGCTTTCAGGGTCAAAATATTTCTTTCACTGGTTCTTTTGGACTTTGGGGCTCTAATTTCAGAACCAAGGCACATTTCTTTCACTGGCTTTGATTTTAGGGCCAGAGTGTGTTTCTTTGGCACTGGTTTCAGAGTCAGGGTACATTTCTTGGTTCTGGGTTCAGGGATAAAGTGTTTTTTTTTCCCCCCACAGGCTCAGGTCTCAGAGCCAGGGTGGGTTTCTTTCACTAGCTCTGGTTTCATGGCCAGGGTGGGTTTCTTTTAATGGCTCTGGTGTAAGTGGAAGTGTTAGTTCCCTGACACCACTGCGGAGCCTGGGACTAGTGGCAGTCGCTGGAATTTTTGAGGAAGTTCACAAGAGTGATCTACACTTTTGAGAGGTGTGGCTTACTGCCCACTGTTTTCGGCAGAGCCTGGTGTAGACCTTGGGCCTACATGCTACACACTAGGTTATTATGTCTCTCCTAAAAATTTAGCAAAAGAACCGTACTATTTACTCTGGCACACACTGCGCAAGTGCTAACCTCCCTTCCTAAGCAAGAGCGTAAGCTCCCCACGGGAAACAGGTAAGTGAAGAAATTCAGCCAATCCTGAAGGCTCTAGAGAAAAGAAGGCGGGACGAAGAAGAAAAGTTTAGGACAGGAGCAACAACCAATCGTGAACCTCAACGCCGAAACGATGGCAGAAACTGCCCATTTAGAGAAGCCAGTTACCGAGGGGCGGGGTGGTGTGCGGGAAGCCTATCACCGACGGAAGAGGGCAAGTTTGAGCCAATTAGGACAGCGAAGGTGGGGAGGGGCGGAGCTTTCCTGGTGGCTGCTAGGTCGTGGGTGAGGGCTCAGCTTTCTTTGCTAGTTCCTACGCTGGGAGTCCCTGTCCCTGCAATGCGAGAGGAAGAAGCGCAGGAAGTTCCGGGACAGGGACGTGAAGGCATCACCCGGGAAAGCTTGGGCGCAAAAGACAGTCCTAGTTGGGCGAGTCACTGGAAGACACCGGCTGCGACCGAGGAAGCAGAGGCTGGTCAGTGGGCGGGACTTCCGGGGGCAGGGCTTTTTCGAATAGGGGCGGGGACGATCCCTAAGGTTAGGTCTAGGAGGCGGAGCCAACAGGTCTTTGGTTGTAACCTGGGAGAAGAAAGGGCAGTTAATTGAAACATGGTTTGGGGGGGGCATGTGTTGCCAGAGGCCCTGGGTGGCAAGCTGTAGTTAAGGGCTTATGTGGAGGTTGCTGTGGAAGTTATATGCTCTATCTTACTGTTTTTTTCTTCTCAGGGAGTCACTGGTGGGGAACTTTGTTGGGTACTCTTTCCTTCTCGGGGTGCTATGGAATTCCCAGAACACAGTCAGCAGCTGCTTCAGAGCCTGCGGGAACAACGCTCCCAGGGTTTCCTTTGTGACTGTACTGTGATGGTTGGTAGCACCCAGTTCTTGGCCCATCGGGCTGTGCTGGCCTCCTGCAGCCCATTCTTCCAGCTTTTCTACAAGGAGCGGGAATTGGACAAGAGGGATCTGGTGTGTATTCACAATGAGATTGTCACGGCCCCGGCCTTCGGGTTGCTTCTGGACTTTATGTATGCTGGCCAGCTGGCTCTTAGGGGCGATACCCCTCTGGAAGATGTCCTGGCAGCTGCCAGCTACTTGCACATGAATGACATCGTTAAAGTGTGTAAACAACGATTGCAAGCCCGGGCTCTGGCCGAGGCAGACAGTACCAAGAAGGAAGAGGAAAGCAATCCTGCTACTATGGAGTTTTTGTCAGGCAGTTCTCGTGGCCCCCAGCCTTTACTGGCATCTGTTGAACCCTCGGCCCGCTGGAGCAAAGAGGAATGGAAGGGTCCAGCCACTCCCTTACCTATTGCTCATTCTGCAGATGAGCCACAAGTGTCTGGTGGTGCTGACACTACCCAACCTAGCATGGAAGTTGACTCACCACATCTGCGGGCACCTCCCCCACCGGTGGCTGATGCCTCTGTCTCTCTTGCCAGCCCCAGTAGCTCTACAGAGACCATTCCTGTAAACTACTTTTCTTCTGGCCTTCCAGCAGTTTCAGTGGAGCCCTTGACTCCTCTGGCTGTGGTTCCTGAGAGTCTGAGGGTGGTGGAACCAAGGGATACTGGAGGATCTTTGCAAGGCTTCTTTCCCTCGGCTCCGGCTCCGGCTCCGGCTCCGCCTCCAGCTCCGGCCCCGCCCCCAGCTCCAGCCCCAGTTCTGTCCCAGGCTCCAGCCCCAGTTGAAGCTGAACTGGTCCAGGTGAAAGTAGAAGCTATTGTGATCTCTGATGAGGAAACTGACTTGTCAGAGGAACAGCCTCAGGGACCTGAAGGGCTGTTCCCATCTGGAGGTGCAATGTACGGGGGACAGTCTTCACAGGCAGACACTTTTGAGGAGCCAGGGGCAACAGGACTAGAGGAGGTGGGGCCAAGTGACAACTTCCTGCCTCCAGAATCTCATCTATCATACCATCTGCTGCCAGGTCCAGGGCAATATCATCGAGGACTGGTGACCTCACCCCTGCCTGTACCACCAGCCCTGCATGAGCCACTGTACTTTCCTTCTGAGTATGAAGCCACTCCAGGGAACTTTGGAGGTTTTACAGAGGATGTTCCCACCTGCAAGACATGTGGAAAGACCTTCTCATGTTCTTACACACTCCGACGGCATGCCACAGTGCACACACGAGAGCGACCTTATGAATGCCGCTATTGCCTACGTAGTTACACACAGTCAGGGGACCTCTACCGCCACATCCGCAAAGCTCACAATGAGGACCTGGCCAAACGCAGCAAACCAGACCCAGAGGCTAGCTCCATTCTAGGGGTGCAGCCCCTTTCTGTCTCCCAAACAACAGAGAGACAGAGTGGTGGTGGTGGAGGACCACCCAAAGATTTTGTACTTGTTCCTAAAAATGAACATCTGGGAAGCATGAACTGATGCTAGGCCTGCTCTTACTGTCGTTCAGATGGCCAGAGAAGGTTGGAGGCATCTCATCATTCCTACAGGGTGGCAGAATGAACATTCTTTCCAAGCTGAAGGTGTTTACCCTTTCTTTGTCCAGCCAGATAAGCAGGACATTATGGGGCACAGCAGGTCAGCTAGGATCCTCCAAGGGCACTGGGCATTTTTCTGAAGTGTAACTGCTTCTCATTCCACTTTCTGGAACATAAAACTAACAGTGAAATTATCCCTTTGAACTTGCGTTGGCTGGTTTCTTCCACAAGTCTGCATGTATTCATGTCTGCCCTCTAGATCTTTTATTTAACCCCTGCATTGGGTAAGCATGTGGGTCTGATTACTTATGAGGAAAAAGTGAAACAGGCACTGGGCAGCATAGACTTAGCTAGGAAGTGTATATATAGGGAATCTTACACATGGTTTATTGTAGTAGAACTTAAGTGTTCTGGGCTGTATTGGGCCCAGATATACAGAAACTTGAGACTCAGGACTCATTCATTTAGGGTCATAGAGCTGGTTAGGATTTGAACTTGGCTCATGACTCCAGATACTATTCGTGATTGATCCATACTAGCTCATAATGATGTTCAAGGCTAGTAGTTAGCCAACAACTAGAAAGTGGTGGTTTATGCCTTTAATCCCAGGAAGCAGGGGCAGAGCTCTGAGTTCCAAGATAGGCAAAGCTACATGAAGAAACTATTTTGGGGGGTGGGGAAAGAAAAAAAATTTTTTTCTATGTGTATGGGTTTTGGGCTACATGTAGGTCTGTTTACCACATGCATGCCTGTTATCTGCTGAGGCTACAAAAGGGCATCGGTTCCTCTGGAACTGGAAGTATGGATGGTTGTGAACCACCATGTGGGTACTGGTGATTGAACCTGGGTCCTCTTGAACAGCAGGTAATCATAACCACTAGTCATCTCTCCAGCCCCAGAAGTTGTTTTCTTATTTGAGTGCTTGGCTTTGTTCCCTTATCTCCTCTGTGTTAGACCCAGAAAGATCCTTGGTGTTTTGACAACAGACACTATATTGATAACAAAGATTTTTCATCTTTGTGAATCTGAATTGTGGTTTCTAAAGATGAGAAACTGGTGAGAGAAAACAGTATGACCTATGGAAAGGGATGTTTACAGGGGTTAAGAACCTGAGACGGGCTGGAGAGATGACTCAGCGATTAAGAGCACTGACTGTTCATATGGAGGGACTGAGTTCGAGTCCCAGCATCCACATGGCAGCTACCAACTGTCTGTAATTCTAATATCTGACACCCTTATACACGCAAGCAAAACACCAATTCACTAAAATAAAATAAATATTTTAAAAACAAAAACAAGGGGCTGGAGAGATGGCTTAGTGGTTAAGAGCACCGTCTGCTCTTCTAGGGGACCCGGGTTTGATTCCCAGCACCTACATGGCAGCTAACAACTGTAGTTCCAGTTCCAGGCAAACACCAAGGCAAATAAATAAATAAAGTTTTAAAAACAAAAACAAACAAAGAAGAACCCGAGGAGGTATGGAAATGACAGCTGCTTAGGAAAGCTAAGGCAGGAAATCCCATGATGACAATATAGTCATCTAATCTTTGATCCTTACTTCCAAAGTGTGGTGATGGAGACTGATTGCTCACCTAGCCCGAGACCCTAGGGGCTTGTGTCCTAGGACTCCAAACAGAATGTCAATTGTGATAACAGCAGCCTAAAGAGCTTGAAGCACTAGCTAAAGTTGTATAGTTAGTTGTTGGCAGTAGAGATAGTAAAAAACTAGTTTGAAGTGTTGAGATGTGATGTGGGGAAAGAGGTCACAGGCTGTGAAGAGTGAAGCTGTAGAGCAGACTAGCCAGGGGCCCTACATTCTCTTTTGGCACACAAGGACCTAAATGCAAATCAAGCAGGAGGGAAAACTGGAAAAGGTCAAAATAAACTCAGGCTTTCTTAACTTCTTTGCCCTCCTCTGGGGTCTCTGTCTGTCACACTCAGGACTGTAAGCTCTTCCAACTGAGTCACTGCTGTTTTTGAGATAGAAGGAGACTAAACTAACAGTGAAGGCCATAGGAAACTCCCTTACCGAGGCATTATCATAGGAAGCAAGAGGTGATGATTTTTTATTGTTTTGCTGCAGAGAAAATTCTAAAGCTGAGTACAGTACAACAGCAGCTACCTACAGTCCTAGCTACTTGGCAGTTGGAGGAAGAAGCTAATCTGAGTGAAAAATGAAGACCCTATCTTCCCCATAATGAAGAATGAATTCTGTACTTATCATGCTCCCTTTTCCTCCTCTTTGGATCCTTCCTCCCTTCCTTTCTTCCTGCCCTTCCATTTTTTGGAGACAGGGTCTCAGTGTGGCCCTGAATGTAACGCACTAAGTAACCAAGGATGACCTTGACCTCCCTCCTGATCCACTTGCCTTTTGATATTATAATCCTATACTGTGCCTACCTACTCCTTGGTCTTTGAGGCTGGGTCTGGCTATATGTACAAGAGGCTAGCCTGACTCGCTAGATCTTCTGTCTTAGCCTTATCAATACTATATTGACAACCAGGTCCAGCTTATGTTAGAGTAACTGTCTTCCAATTTATTTATTCAAATGTCTTGTTGCTTTAATTCCTCCAAGGACAGAATATAAATAAAAATGGTAAAAGCTATTCTAGGTGAATGGAGAACCTTTTCAGTCCTTTCTACAGTATATATCAAAAAGCCTAAGAACCAGTTCCCTTCAAAAGAGTGGATTTTACAGTTTTTGATTTCTCATTTAAAAAAGTGTGGGGAGTGGGTTGAAAAAAGGTTGTCTTAGAATATCAGTTCCTCAAAGTAAGGAACAATGTCCTTATGGAACTGATATAGATTCTCTAAACAATCTGAGTAACAGTTGCTTCTGGGCTAGTTAGGTCACAGCCTTGGGCCAATACTTAACTGAAGTGTCAGTGGGCCAAGGTGTAATTGAGTAGGAGAGTATGTGCCTAGCATACATGAAGTCCTGGCTTCTATTCCTAGCACAAAAAGAGAGAAAAAAAAAGAATCCATGAGTAAGTAAATACTAGACTGGGCTAGCCTGGGAAACTTAAGAAGAATGAGTATGTAAAGAATATAGCTGGTGTGCTGGCTCATGTCTATAATCTTAGCACCTGGGAGGCTGACACAAGAGGATTGCAATGATGTCAAGGGCAGCAAGGGCTACAGAGATATTAAAAACTTAAAATACATTAAAATCATTTGGGAGCAGTGTTAGGCAGGAGCTCTACCACAAAGCTACACCCTTATTCTCACATACTGACTAAACACTAACACAGGTAAATAGAACTTGAGGCAAAACTATGAAGGTGGTGGGTCTCAAACTGCCTGTTATGTGTGATCCTTCACATACATCACAAAGGCTTTCTCTCTATTCAAAATCTTCAAATCTTGTTGGAAAACCTTAAAACCCAAAGCAAGAAATCTCTTCCCTCTACAAACTTGTGAACACAGATATTTAGGGATCCTCTGTGGCTGACTCAAGATGTAGGCTTGACAGACCTCTTCAACACCTGTGTCACGACCTTCCTTCCTTTGTCTACTTTTCTGTACCTTAAAGTCTCTGTTGGGAATTGGACTTCAAAACACAAGCTGCAGGGGGCTGGGGAGATGGCTCAGGGCAGGGGTTGGGAGCGCTGACTATTCTTCCAGAGGACCTGGGTTCAGTTCCCAGTGGCCACATGGCAGCTCATAGCCATCTGTGATGACATCTGGTACCCTCTTCTGTATACATAATAAATAAATAAATCTTATAAAAAAAAAACAAAAAAAAAAAAACAAGGTGCCATGTATATCTGACCACCATGTTAATGTTACCTCTTAGGAAGGCTAAGAAAACAATCAGCAAATAAATTTCCAAGATGTATTTGTGAATGCCAGTTTTATTTTTGTCTCACTGATGTAGTGGACAGCTTACTTGAATATCAGTTTGTGTACAACAACCAGGAAGCAAAACCAGCTCCAAAGAGGTGAAACGTGCAAGATTAAAGCGCTTAGAAGCAGAGGAGGGTAGACGTCTATGAAGCCAGCCTGACTTACAGAGTGAGTTCCAGGCCAGCCAGGGCTATGGAGAGAAACCCTGTTTCCAAAAACAAAACCCAAAGTGAAACATAAGAGATCCCAAAGATTAAGTTAGCTTTTAGACACAGATTGGACCTGACTCCAAAAAGACAACTGGGTATTTATTAGCAAGGGGTAGTGTTGAGATTTATACATGGAGATTTACTAAGAGAGATCTTCAAAGATAAGGGACCTCCAAATAACCAGTTGTGACAGGATTCGTCATGACAAAATTAGTGAAAGCAGTAGAGGAATTTATTTATTGAACAAATTCTATTTGGTATTTTGTAATAAAAACCTGGAGGCAGATATTGGGGAAAAGCTGAGCTCTCAGAGAGACAGGGAACAAACCACAGCTAATTCTCACCCAGCCAACTCCTCTGGCCTGTCTCCACGAATCCTCTGACTCCAAACCTCTCTTCCCTCAGCTGACAAGGTGAGTAGCAGGGAGAGCTGAAGTCCTCCCTCTCTCCCTCTGCCCAGCTATCTCACTTCCTCGTTCAACATTCCTAGAGGGAGAATGAAAAGTGTGTGCTACTACTGCCTGGCAGTTAGGCCTTGAACTCAAAGAGATACAGCTATTTCCTACCTTGTATTTCTTTTCCCACCTAGATATTTCAATTCCTGGATCAACTTTCCTAGTGCTAAGGTTAAAGGTGGGTGCTACCACTGCCTGGCTCTTTTTGGCCTTGAACTCAGAGATCCTCCTAGTGATGGGATTTAAACACAGGTCACCACTCCCTGACCTTCATGGCTTGGCTAAGTGAAGGACTCTGTTCTCTGATATTCCAGACTATTTTTATTAAATATACAATAGATCACCACAGGAATTTTTCGTTTTTAGGACATGATCTTGTTAGGGAGCCCCATCTAGTCTGGAATTAAGTATATAGCCTCATAGCAATCCTCCTGCCTCATCTTGCATGCTGAGATTACAGACATATGCTAAATTTAGCAATTCAAGAAGCTTGGATGACAAAAAAAAAATTCTACTCTATTTAGTTCTGTCCTTGGATTTTTAAAAGATTTCATTTATTTATATTTTATGTAAGTGCTTTGCATGTGTGCCTGCATGCCAGAAAGGGGGCATAGGATTCTATTATAGATGGTTGTGAGCCACCATGTGGATGCTAGAAATTGAACTCAGGTCCTCTGGAAGGGCAGCCAGTGCTCTTAAGCACTGAGCCATCTCTCCAGCCCCTGTCCTTGGAATTTTAGATTATTTGGTAGTAAACCTTTTGTTGTACTTTGATGTAAACTATGTACTTTGATGTACTTTTATCTAAACTATAGGGAGGAACAAAGAAGAGAAGTGCATTGGGAGAGTTTGGAGTGTTATTAATAAAAGACTGGTCCAACCTCAAGAAACATACTTGTTCTATGATCACATGACAGCAAATGAATGACACGTGCTTATTATTTCCATTTATAATGGTAGAGGCCTGCTACATGGTCTTAGCTACTAAGTGGCACCCATGACATAAACACAATCCACAGAGTAAACAGAATGACAAAGCAGTCGTTGGCTGATGAACCCCACAGAGGCAGGACCGAGCTAGATCCACACTCTGCACCCTGGAGCAACAGTTCCCCAGGGTCCTAGCAGAGCAGGTGATTCCAAGACTAAGCAGTCATGTCTTTGTAGTTTCCTTCCTCAGTGAGGTGTTGAGCTCTTACAAAATGGAGTGACAGATGAAGAGACTTGAGTTCTGTCATGCTTTATTATAATAATCTTTCAAGAAGACACTGTAATGTCCTTCAAAAAAATGAACACACTTTAGAAATGCACCTATTAAAAAGTAAAACATGGTCAGCCACAGTTACACAGAGAAACCTTGTCCAAAATACAAAAACAAACAAAAACCACTTTGGGGCTGACTTTGTAGCTCATGATACAGTGCTTACCTAGCATGTACAAGATAGGACCAAACTCCTGCACCACACATACAAACACACCCATAAGAAGCTCACTAGCACTTGGGTTTCTTTTTGGCATGAAGAAAGAGTTATTAAATACTTTTAACTATTTAAGTCTTACTCCATAAACATCTTTTAAAAGAGTTTCATGTCTTCTGAGCATTTACTTCAGAAGTTTTAAAACAAAATAGATTAAAGACAAATAAATAAGTTATACTATCAAGAACTAGAAATTACCAGGAAGGGGGAAAAAACCAAAACCAGAAAAGAGCTGGGCAGTGATAGCATACACCTTTAATCCCAGCACTCAGGAGGCAGAGGCAGAGGTAGGCAGATCTCTGTGAATTTGAGTCCAGCCTGGTCTACAGGGATAGTTTCAAGACAGCCAAGGATACAGAGAAACCCTGTCTAGAAAAGAAAAACAAACAAACAAACAAACAAACAAAAACTAAAAATCAAAAAAATCCAAACAACAACAAAAAGATTAATTTAAATAACAGTTTGCTTTCATTGTTGTTTAGTTTGTTATTTTTGCTGCACTGGGGAAATCAAACCCTGGCCTTGTACATGCCAGGCAAGCAGTCCACCACTGAGCTACATCCTCAGCCTCAAAATGGTTAATTTCAAATCTTTAATGTAAATATACCTTGGTTTTAATTTATATTTATCTAGTTTTACAAACAGTATATATATATATATATATATATATATTTCCCACTGGGAAAAACCAAAGGCATTTGAGGAAACAGCAAAAGGTTCCTTTCTGCCTACCCTTACTGTTTTATCCTTCACTGGCCTTCTCTGTATCCGAGCACATCTAATGACATCTCAATAAATCTATGTCACAAATATAGTTGATTTCACCCATAATAGATAAATGTTTTCTAGTCTATTTCTCAAGGCAAATAATATGGGTTGCAACCATACACATATACTAGGGGATAGACAATAATGGATGGATATGGTCTAAGCAGCAAAGAGCTTGTGCAGAACAGGAAAAATAGAAATCCACCTGGGTCAGAGGTAAAGGGTGAATTTCTCTTGCTGAGGCTCAGGTTTCTCTTGATGGGTCTTTAGTGGTCCACTTGTGTCCAAGTAGAGAAGTATCTCTTTTGTTCATAAACCAAACATGCCCAGATACAGCTGTTTCTCTTTCCTATGGTAGCTGTTGAGTTCTGACTGTGTCAACTGGAGGTACCGCCGGACATTGGCATCTTCAAAGACATCAAAGAATGCAATTATAGACAGACCACAATGACCCATTGGACCAAAAAGCACTGTTAACACTCCCAATATTTGAATGTATCAAATTATTCCATGTAATAATAATAAGTTCTATTATTGTGAATTCTTTTTTTCCCCCCTTGGCTTTTCAAGACAGGGTTTCTCTGTATCCCTATCTGAAACTCATTCTGTAGACCAGGCTAGCCTTGAACTCAGAGAGCTGCTTGCCTCTACCTCCTGAGTGTTAGGATCAAAGGTGCACAACACTACAGCCAGGCCTTTATTTTTTTCTTTTGAGAGTCTCCTAGTCAGAGCTGGCCTTGAATTTAATTTATACCTGAAGATGGATTTGAACACCTGATTCACTCAGCTTTTAACTATGAATTAAACAAACAAAATCTCTATAGGTTTAGAGCTAGGTTGTTTCTTTGTATCTGGCCTCAAATTCCTGGTCCTCCTGCCCCTGCCTCCTAAGTGTTGAGATTATAGGCATGCACCACTATGCTTTAGTCAGTGATGGGGAACCAGACAAGCACTCCACCACCTGAGCTATATCTTCGCCTTTTTCTAATTTTTTGTTTCCAAATAGTATTTCCTTGTATAGCCCTGGCTGTCCTAGAACTCTCTCTGTAGACAAGGCTGGCCCCAAACTCACAGAGATCTGCCTACCTGTTAGTGCTGGGACCTCCATCTGGCTATTTTTTTATTTTTAAAGATGTAGCTTGCTGTATTGCCGATATTAGTCTTGAATTTACAAGCTAAGTGACCCTCCTGCCTCAGTCTCTCATAATCCTTGGGACTATAGATGTGTGCTACCTTGCCCACTTAGTAGCATTTCATCTGTATACCTGAAGTCAAGAAACAAAACAAATGGCTCATATACCTTTATTAGTTCATAGTGGCTTCAACATCCATTTAAATGGTTGAAAAGTTTTATGCACTGTTATGTTTGGGGTTTTCCTGCTATTAGCTTTAGTGGTTTTAAGAATGAAAAAAAGAAAGCCGGCATAGTGGCCTTTAATCTCAGTATTTTATAGGCAGAGGGAAGTGGATCACTCTGTTTGGAGCAAGCCTGTTCTAAGTAGTGAATTCCAGGACAGCCAGAACTATGTACAGAGACCCTGTCAAAAATGAAGAAAAAGGGGGCTGGAGAGATGGCTCAGCGGTTAAGAGCACCGTCTGCTCTTCCAGAGGACCCGGGTTCGATTCCCAGCACCCACATGGCAGCTAACAACTGTCTGTAGTTCCAGTTCCAGGCAAAACACCAAGGCAAATAAATAAATAAATAAAGTTTAAAAAAAAAAAAAAAATGAAGAAAAAGGGGCTGGAGAGATGGCTCAGAGATTAAGAGCACTAGCTGCTCTTCTTGAGGTCCTGAGTTCAATTCCCAGCAACCACATGGTGGACAACAATCAATAATGAGATCTGGTGCCCTCTTTTGGCATGTGTATACAAAATAAATAAATCTTTAAAAAAAAAAAAAAAATGAAGAAAAAAAAAAGCCAGGCACTGAGGCCATTAATCCTAGCATTCAGGAGACAGAGGCAGTCAGTTTGAGGCCAGATTGGTCTATATTGGAAATTCCAGGACAGCGAGGTTTATGCAGATAAACCCTATCTAGAAAAAAAATAAATAAATAAACAAGCAAACAAATAAAGTGGAAAAAAAAAAAAAGAAGAAGGGGCTGGAGAGATGGCTCAGCGGTTAAGAGCACCATCTGCTCTTCCAGAGGACCCGGGTTCGATTCCCAGCACCCACATGGCAGCTAACAACTGTCTGTAGTTCCAGTTCCAGGCAAACACCAAGGCAAATAAATAAATAAAGTTTAAAAAAAAACAAAACAAACAAACAAAAAAAACAAAACAAACAAAAAAAAAGAGCACTGATTGTTCTTCCAGAGGACCTGAGTTCAATTCCCAGCAAAACCACATGGTGGCTCACAACCATCTATGATGAGGTCTGGTGCCCTCTTCTGTAAAACTGTATGCATAACAAATAAATAAATCTTTAAAAAAAAAAAAAAAAAAAGAAAGACACAATGTTCAATGTTAAATCAACCAACACAGAAATGAATCAGCCATCTGTTTCAGTTTCTCTTCTGTCCTGAAAACCAAGTGCCAAATCTGAAATTCTCCCAGTCACTGGCTTCTTTTTCTAGGTCACACCTGGAGTTAGCTGAGGTAAAGGATAAGGTAGTAGCTCAATCAAAGGCCAGCCCCTATCTTGAGAGCAGGCTGAATGGCAATGATGAAGTTCAGTCACTGGGATCCACTAACACACTTTCCTAAGCTGGGTAACTGTAACATCAACACTTGGGAAATAGAGGGGAGAAGATCAGAAGTTCAAGGCCAACCTGTGATACAAACTAAGTTTGTGATGAACCTGTGCTACATGAGTCTCCAAAAATCTACCAAAAAAAAAAAAAAAAAAAAAAAAACCCTAAAACCCCCTTTTATGGTGACACACAGCTATCTTTTCACACACTCACACCACTGACATACAGAACTGATACAGGGAATATGAAGATATATGCCCATTTAAGCATAAATATTCAAATATTCCTAAGGATACGGACAGAACAATAGCTGCTTTCCTGTGGAAAGAAGAAGAGAGTATTGTGGATGGGGTGGTAAGCTCCTATAATCCTAGCATTCCTCAAGTAGGCTGGCACTAGGGATGCAGCTGCAGGCCACCCTGGGTTACAAAAGAGAACCTTGTCTCAAAAGAACAAAACTACAAACTTGCAAAATATCCTAGTAGTTAAAGGCACTTGCCGCCCAGCCAGGCTGACAAGAAGAGGGAGTCTACTCCCAGAACCCACATGGTAGAGGGAGAGAAGCAGCTTCTTCAGGATGCCCTCTGGACTCCACATGTGCTGTGACCTGCAAAGATCCCAATACCCACCACATACAAAGTAAGTAAAAAACAAAATCAAAACCCTCAAAAAACACCACAGAAGAGTAAAACTTGTTCATGTGCACATTTCTGTTTTTTGAGGCAAGGTTTCTCTAACGGTCCTGGCTGTGCTGTCCTGGAACTCACCCTGTAGACCACCAGGCTGGCCTCAAATTCAGAGATCCTCCTGCCTTTGCCTCCCAAATGCTTGGATAAAAGGTCTGTGCTTTAGCTAAGAATTTCATAACCACCTTCCTCGATTCCTCCTGGGATTTTTATTTGGCTTGTAGTATCTATTTTTTTTTTTTTTAAAGATTTATTTTATTGGGGCTGGAGAGATGGCTCAGCGGTTAAGAGCACCATCTGCTCTTCCAGAGGACCCGGGTTCAATTCCCAGCACCCACATGGCAGCTAACAACTGTCTGTAGTTGCAGTTCCAGGCAAAACACCAAGGTAAATAAATAAATAAAGTTAAAAAAAAAAAGATTTATTTATTTATTATGTATAGAGTTTTACTGAAGAGGGCACCAGACCTCATCGTAGATGGTTGTGAGCCACCATGTGGTTGCTGGGAATTGAACTCAGGTCCTCTGGAAGAACAGTCAGTGCTCTTAACCTCTGAGCCATCTCTCTAGCCCCAGTTTTTAACTTTTTAAAAATAGAAACTACAGGGAGCTGGAGAGATGGCTCAGAGGTTAAGAGCACTGGCTGCTCTTCCATAGATCCTGAGTTTAATTCTCAGCAACCATATGGTGGCTCACAACCATCTAGAATAAGATCTGGTGCCCTCTTCTGGTGTGCAGGCAGAACACTGTATACATAATAAATCTTTAAAACAAAAACAAAAAAATCCCAACTAAAACCAAAAACCAAACCTGAAGCTAAAGAGATAGCTCAGCTGTTAAAAACACTTGCAGCTCTTGACTTGGGTTCAGTTCTGGCACCCATATAGGGTTTTGCTACAGGATCTAATTCTAGTTTCCAAAGATCGAATGACTGCCTCTTTAGGCCCAAAGACATCAGGCAGATGTGTGGTGCACAGATACACTAGGGGAACACAGTCTAAGAATAGGGTTGTGTGAAGCGAATTCTGAGTGCTTGTGAGGAAACACCAAGAAAACAAGAGTCTTGTGATCTCAGTTTCTTTTTTTAAAAAAAAAAAAAAAAAAAAAAAAAAAAAAAACTTTATTTATTTACTTATTTATTTGCCTTGGTGTTTGCCTGGAACTGGGAACTGGAACTACAGACAGTTGTTAGCTGCCATGTGGGTGCTGGGAATCGAACCCGGGTCCTCTGGAAGAGCAGACGGTGCTCTTAACCGCTGAGCCATCTCTCCAGCCCCGTGATCTCAGTTTCTTCTGAACATGGAATTATTCTTGAAATGTGCCCACCTCAGGTATGAATTCACTTCAGATTATTCATTACATATGGCTATATATGATTATTTCTTTTATGCCTCTATAGAGAAATATGTTTTTGCATGTCTTTGTGATTGAACACTTTGCTCATATGATTCTTCTTAACGTTCAGAGTATAAATTGTCTGATACTCTGAATAAAGTTAGTTATTGCATGACATTTTAGTCTACCTCCTTTTTGGTCCCACTACCAATAAAGAGGTAAAGCATATACATGTAGTAAAACACTGGTATACTTAAAAACAAAAAGGTCTTTAAAAAAGTAAACTGGGGGGGGGGCTGGAGAGATAGCTCAGCAGTTAAGAGCACTGACCATCCTTCAGGAGGACCTGAGTTTGATTCCCAGCATCCACATGGCAACTAACAACTGTCTGTAATTCCAAGATCTGTCACCCTTATACAGTTATACATGCAGGCAAAACACCTATTCACGTAAAATAAAAATAAATATTAAAAAAATAAAAATAAAAAAACAAACTGAAAATGTCAAATAAACTAAAACTTCCTTTCCATGGGTATCACTTCAATGGGACAGGCTTTATGTTTGTTTTTCAAGACAGGGTTTCTTTGTGTAGCCCTAGCTATCCTGACACTTGCTCTGTTTATCAGGCTGGCCTTAAAATCAGAGATTTGCCTGCCTCTGCCACATGAGTGCTGAGACTGACTGTGTGGGCCAATACCACCCAGCATGAAACAGGTTTGTTTTGAGACAAGGTCTCATGTAGTCCAGATCATCTTCAGAGTCACTATGTACCTGAAGATAACCTTGAATTCGGATCCTCTTGTTTCTGTCTCCCAAGTGCTGGAATTACAGGCATGTGCATATAATTCAATACATATCTCCCAAGTGCTGGAATTACAGGCATGTGCATATAATTCAATACATGATGTAAACAGTGTATAGTGTCAGACCACAGCAAATAATTCCAGCTCCTTAAACACTAATCATTCTTTATACTAACAGAACAATTTTATATATGCTCAACATCCTCATGTCTCTTACTCACCTTTAGGTTGCCTATTGACAGCAGCCAATAGGTAGTGGCGAGCCTGGTCATAGTCCTGCAGATGGAAGAAGGCTACTCCAGCCCGATACAAGGCCTTGGCATTATCAGGTTGTCGTTCTAGGACTTTCTGACTGTATTCCCTCACTCGTTCGTAGTTCACTGGCTCCATCTGGAGGAGACAGGCTAATGGATCAAGTTAATGGGAGAGAGAAGGAGGGCTTATAGGAGATTCCACTAGCCGGCTCAAGGCATTACCCAATATTCATTTATTCAACTAATGTTGAAGTGCCTCCCATATCCATCCATCACCTAGAAACTAGAGATATAAAAGTTTTAACTGACAAGCTAGTTCACTGGATAAAGGCTCTTGCCACCAAGCTTGATGACTTGAGATTGATTCCTGGGAAGGAGAGAAATGACTCCCACAGGTTTTCCTCTGACATTCCCAACATGTGTACAATGTCATGCTTGAGCACATGTGCACGCACAATAAATACATAAAATTTATTTCATTTTATGTGTGTGTATATATGTGTATCATATGCATGCAGGATCCCAAGGTGGTCATAGAGGCATCAGATGTCTTGAGTTACAGATGATTGTGAGCTGCTTCATGGGAGCTGAACCAAGCCTAAGTCCTCTGCAAGAGCAGCCAGCACTTTTAACTGGTATGCCATCTCTCCAGTTTCCATACTTCCTCTCTCACACATGACACAGTGGTACACATATAATCCCAACACTTGGGAGGTAGAGGCAGGAGGATTAGGAACCCAAGGTCGTTCTCAGTTGGTGGTCTAAGAATGGTCTCCACTGTCACCAGAGAGTGGTGATACTTGAGAAGGGTTAGGATGGGGCTTTGTAGGAAGTGTATCCCTGGAGATGGACTTTGAGGTCTCAAAAACCCAAGCTGTGTCCAATTCTCACTCTGTGAAGACTGAGGATCAGGATGGAGCTCTCAGCTACTGCTTCAATGCCATGTTGGCTACCATGATCCCCACAATGATGATAATGTACTAATCTCTGAAACGGTAAGCCACCCTCTCATTAAAGAATTACCTTGGACACACTGTCCTCTCTTAGCTAACACTTGGCCACACAGGGAATTTAAAGCCAGTCTAGGCTATTCTAGGAGACTCTCACACACTCCCCCTTCCCCTCTTCGGTGCTGGGGATCAAATGAAACTCTTCATTGTATCTCTTCTACCCAGTGCTGTGTCCTCACTTCTTGGTCCCATCAGTTTTTATATTGCAGCTTGTTAATGATTACCATTATGAAAGGAAAGAAAAAGTTGTGTGGAATATATATTCAGTGTTAGTCTCCATTTAGTGAATAAAAAAAAAAAAATTAAGCAACTTGTCCAAGATCTCAGAGGCTGTAAGTGAAATAAGCATAAAATCTGAACAAGTCTTGGCGTTTTTATTTCTCAGTGTTCTGAGGTGGGGGTGAGGGATTCATACAGCTGCAAGTGGTTCTGAATTCATGATATACTGGAAAATGATAATCTTCTTGTTTCCACATACCCAACCAGTAGTATAGGCATGTATCAACATACCCAGAGTTTAGTTTGGTTTAAAGAGCCAGTGTGGTGGTTTAAATAAGAATAGTCCCCACAGTCTAATGTATTTAAATGCTTAGGGAGTGTCACTATTTGAAAGGATTAGGAGGACAAGAAAGGCCTGATGGGAAGAAGTGTGTCACTGGGGGTGGAGTTTGAGATTTCAAAAGTCCAAACCAGGCCTAGTGGCTTTCTCTCTCTCTTCCTGCTGCCTTTGGATCCAGAAGTAGAACTCAGTCATTTCCCAGCACTTGTCTGCCTGCATGTTTCCATGCTCCCTACCATGACAATGGACTCAAACCTCTGAAACTGTAAGTAAGCCCCAGGTAAAATTCTTTCCTTTATAAGAGTTGTGTGATCATGGCATCTCTTCACAGTAATAGAACCTGACAAAGACAGTCAGGTTCTTACTTTGTTGCTCAGGCAGTCCTGAAACTCAGTCTGTAACCCAGGATGGCCTCAAACTCCTGGTGTTCCTCCTGCCTCAGGCCTCCAAGTGCTGGGATTACAGTCCTGTGCCACCATGCCAACCTCCTTTTCAATGACATGATATTAACTCACTATTCTCTTGGCTGATTAATGGGTCCCAAAATAAATCTTGGTTAGGAAGCAATGTTGAAGACACTGTTCTACCTT
Source organism: Sigmodon hispidus (assembly GCA_004025045.1). Lineage (NCBI taxonomy): Eukaryota > Metazoa > Chordata > Mammalia > Rodentia > Cricetidae > Sigmodon > Sigmodon hispidus. The sequence continues at coordinate 104,226 of PVIH01000964.1, forward strand.
AAAGAAGGGTTGTAGCTCAGCAGACTGACTGATTGCAAGGAAAAGAGGTAGCGAGATGCTCAGTGGTTAAGAGCACACATTGCCTTTGCAGAAGACCAAAGATTGTTTTCAAGCACCTACACTGGATGGCTCGCAACCACCTGTAACTACAGCTCCAGGGAATTTGATGCCTTAAAAGCATTGGCCGGGGCTGGAGAGATGGCTCAACGGTTAAGAGCACTGATTGTTCTTCCAGAGGTCCTGAGTTTGATTCCCAGCATCCACATGGCAGCTAACAACTGTTTGTAACTCCAAGATCTGACACACTTACACAGTTATATATACAGGCAAAACACCAATTCACATAAAATAAAAATAAATATTAAAAAAAAGGGGCATCAGCCTTGACATCTGCACACACCATAGAAACACATACACAGGTAGATCTCTGAGTTCAAGGCAAGCCTGATCTACAAAGTGAGCTTCAGGACAGTCAGGGCTACACAGAGAAAACCTGTTTTGAAAATATTCTTTAAGTTAAAAAATAATATCTTATTTCACATCTACTGGAATTAAATATATAAAAATTAAATCATGGGGCTGGAGAGATGGCTCAGCGGTTAAGAGCGCCATCTGCTCTTCCAGAGGACCCGGGTTCGATTCCCAGCACCCACATGGCAGCTAACAACTGTCTGTAGTTCCAGTTCCAGGCAAACACCAAGGCAAATAAATAAATAAATAAAAAAAAAGAAAAAAAAAAAATTAAATCATGCTGAGATGGTCAAAATTCAGGTATAATGAAGCCAATAACAAGTATGGACTATGTTTGCATCCCTGCTACAACACCCCCACACCAAGCAGGCTTTACATGAAATATTCTTCTCCACAGGTCAATTAATCCAGCATTTTAGCTTCAATACTTCAACTGATAACTATTTACTTAGCACTATGTTCAAATAATAAACTAAGGAGTAAAAAGAATAAGGAGGTATCTTGGTGATTATTTTAAAATTATATATATATATATACACATATATATGTGTGTATGTATATATATTTATGTATATGGGTGTTTTGTCTCTAGAACCATATGTGTGTGCCTTGGGACTGAAATTACAAATGGTTGTAAAACACCATGTGGGTACTGGGAATTAAACTCTGTTCCTCTGCTAGAATGGCTAGTGTTTCTAACTATTGGGCCATCTCTCTAGCCTTGTTTATTCTAAATAACAGTCCATCTGTCTCTCCCCGCTAAATTTGATGGGAGATGTGCTGGAACAGATTTCAAGAGAAACACCTTTCAGTAATGCTGGCTATTAGGGGATAGGAATTTGGTTGAGGTATGAGACCCAGCAACACCCCACAAAACAGAAGAAATTCCTTTTATAGACTTTAGAAGGCTGAAGTATTTGAACTTAAAGATGGATCTAAGTTTTACAGTTTATTAAATGATACAAGATAAGGTATAAAGCATTAAATCTTATTGTCCTACTCTACCTTTGGGATCCCGCTAGGAGGAGGATTTTAGTAGCGTAGGATATAAGGTTTGACTGATCTCCACAGAGGCAGTAACTGAGATCAAGCAATGATTAAACAATGCCAGGACATCACTAAGTGGGGAGGAATACACAAACAAATGAAACTTTAAAGATACTTTGGAGGCTGGAGAGATGGTTCAGGGGTTAGGAGCACTGGCTGCTCTCCCAGAGGACCCAGGTTTAATTCCCAGCACCCACATGGCAGCTCACAACTGTATGTAAAACAGAATCTGACACCTTCATACCAATACACATAAATAAACCTAAATAAAAAAAAAATTAAAGATACTTTGAAGAAAATCAAACTGCTAGAGAATGAATGAAGTTAAACTGTTGCTTGGTTACTGAAGGCTTCTCCAGAAAAGTAAATTTTATTTATTTATTTTAAAATTATTTATTTATTTATTATGTATACAGTGTACAGAAGAAGGTACTAGATCTCATTATAGATAGTTGTGAGCTACCTTGTGGTCGCTGGGAACTGAACTCAGGACCTCTGGAAGAACAGTCAGTGTTCTCAACCTCTGCTCTGAGCTATCTCTCCAGCCCCCGTTTTTTTTTTTTTTTTTTTTTTTTTTTTTTTTTTTTTTTTTTTTTCTTTAAAGATTTATTTATTATACAGAAGAGGGCATCAGATGTCATCATAGATAGTTGTGAGCCACCATGTGGTTGCTGGGAATTGAACTCAGAACCAATGGAAGAACAGTGTGCTTAACCCCTGAGCCATCTCTCCAATGCCTTTGTTTTTCTTTTCAAACAAGGTTTCTTTGGGTAGCCCTGGCTGTCCTGGAACTCACTCTGTAAACTAGGCTGGCCTTGAACTCACAAATCCACCTGCCTCTGCTTCCTGAGTTCTGGGATTAAAGGGGACAACCCCTAAACCACAATGTTTGCAGCCTGCTTGCCAGTAGGACAAAACATTCTAACTCATGAAAAGAGAGCTTCAAAGTCTTCAAAGGTGGAAATGTGCTATGAGATTTACATATACGGAGGAGTCAGAACATGTTAAACATGTTAAACACTCAGGCAAAGGGCAGAGTGGATTTTCTCTTAACAGTGCCAAGACACTGAAGAGTTTGAGGCAGGGAAATTATTTGACTTAGTTATCTATAAAAAATTAGGATTATTATGAAGTATCTATCAAAATTTTGGTAAACATGAGAAAAGTTGCAAATAAACTATCAAATGTATCATGGTTACTTAATGAATGAACACTGTTAAGTCAGTGAAAAAAAATGAAATAAGGTCTTACTATGTAGCCCCATGCTGGCCTCAAATTTGTGATTCTCCCTCCTGAAGAATGTCTGGGAGGGAGTATAGACATGTGTCACCACACAGTGTTTCAAAGGGTCTTTATGAAGTATCTGTGAAGCAGTCCCAGAGTTTCTAGAGAGTGCTAAGAAACAGTGCGTCTTTGGTCCACTTGGGAAGTCAAGACATTTACCATCTCTCAAACTTCTGTTTCTTTGATTTTGGCCAATTCCATAGTACATCTTCTACTTTTTAATAGGGCACAGTATCTTGCAGTACCAATTTAAGCTCTGGGAATTAAGACTGTTTGTCTAGGTATAACTTTAAATCCACTTGTTGCTAGATTAGTTCTCATTTCCTTAGACTAATCTGGAAGAATTGTTGTGACACTTAATATAGATCATGTCATAAATGTCACATCTGTGAATCCTATGCAGCCATCCTTTCTTAAATGGATTACCCCAGGACTATTTATATTTTCCAATTTATTCTTACTTGTTTAAGATAGGATCTTAGCATACATCTGAGGCTAGCTAGCCGGGGCCTCAGACTTTAAGTCACCCTCCTACTGGCTCTCCCCAGTGCTGGAATTGTAGGTATAAAGCACCAGGCCATCTCACTTATTCTCCTCTGCAATACTTACTGTCTGATATACCGTGTTATTTCCTTTGTTTCATGTCCTGGAACTCACTCTGTAAACCAGGCTGGCCTTGAACCAAGAGATCCACCTGCCTCTTTCTCCAAGTGCTGAGATTTAAGGCTTCGGCCACCTCTGCCTTGCTAGATGTAAAGTTCTGATGCTCTCTACCCACCGTCCAGCCCCGCTCTTACCAGCTAGGTTGTTGTAGCAGTCTGTCTGAGTAGTGTGCAGTATATTTTCTTGTTCCGGCGTGAGAGTTGGGCCCTCAGGTCCTAGGTTGGGTATCGGAGAAGGTAGACTTGGATCCAGACCCCGCAGTTGAAGAAGAGCTCGGTGGTACCTACTCACCGCATCTCGGTACTTCCCTTCCCGGTAACGCTGGTTCCCTTCCTCCTTGAATAGCTGAGCCTCCTGCAGGCGCTTCTCCATGACTGTTAGAATTGTTAAATGAAAGATCAACTGAGGCTGTGGTATTGGGATCAAAATTATTAGTTTGTGAAGTCTATTTTGTAAGCAGAAAATTATTTTCCTTCAAGAGGATTTGAGCTTTGATGTTTTTACTACAGTCCCATCGATTCTGTTTTCAGTTTCCAAAAGTTCCACAAAAAAAGGAATAATGAGAAGATAATGAAGCCATAGACCAAATTGATTTCCAAAAGAAGAGATCTTGTCGTGAGTACAGACTTTAGGAATATTCAAAGGCCCAATTAAACATCCAAAGTGTGTGACCGCCCGCAAAATTCGTTTCCTTCTTTCTCTAAGGCACACCCCCTGACCTGGAAGATGGAGTAGGCGACAACAACTCAAAAAAGCTTCGCTCCTTTCCAAGATTTATTTGTCCTTATTCAACAAGCATTTGTCGATGTCTCTGCTGTTAACTGAAGGACCAAAGTGAATGAGGCCTGAGCCTCCAGTCTGCAGGCGAGGCAGAAAAGGCCGTATGCAATGGTAAGCAGAACAATCTCACGACAGCAGTGGTCCAAGCCCGGAAGTCTCCTCCAGTAATTCAGTTTAAGTGCCGGAGCACCGACAGGAAAAGACCCGGCCAGCTAGCAGTTTAGCACCTACCAGGGCGCGCGCATTGCGTCACACCGCCCAATCAGAAACGAGTCCAGAAAAGTAATCCCGCAGAAACGACTCCGCCTCCCCAGAGGACCAACCCGGAAAAAAAAAAATTCCCGGCCACTTCTCCAATAGGAAAAAAAGCCGCACGATATTAAATGACCAATCAGAGCAACAGACTACAATTCAAGATGGCCAATGAGAAAAGTGAGGGGCGGGGTTGGAGCTTCTGTTGCTGGGTAGAAGTTTCAGCACAGAAAGAGGCCTGGACATTGCTCACTCTTCCTTGGTCTGAAAAGTCCTTTGCTTACAAGCTACGAAAACGGCTCTTGCACCAGCCGTTCCTCCAGCTTGTCTTCGTTTATGACTCCCAGAAGATGCAGTGAAAGAAAAAGGAAGAAAGGACATCAAGTAAGACCTAGGGTGCCTCGGCAATTTGGGGCGAGCAGGAAGTAAGGGTATTGACAGGTGGGCGGGGCTCTGGTGCGACTGCGCAGAGCTTTCGACTGAAGTACGGAAAAGAGGGACGCGCGCACACACACGCTTCCGTGCTACGAGGCACTTGAGCCGCAGCCAGCCTTGCGGGCTCGGGTCTCCTTGCGGCTGCGCAGTTATGACGCCTTCGCTGATTGGCCCAGATCTCTGAAGGGAGGGAGGAGAAGTGAGGGAACTCCGTCGTCCTCGGCGCGTACTCGCCCGCGGTAGAGAACCGATTATTTAGGAGTCTGCTTCTCAGTGCCTTGTTTTGGGCTCAGTGAGCCGAAAGGGGCAGGGCAGAAGGAAGGCGACCCAAACGCGCCGCGGGAATAGCGCGGCCTTTGCCGCTGCCTGTGTGCGCTTACTAGCGCGGGCTCAGTGCTGGCGCGGGAGGCGGAGGCGGGCGGCGGCGGCGCCTGCGCGGTCGGGCTCCGTCGACAGTTCGCAGGGGAGGAGGCGGCGGGAGGCGGAGGAGGCGGCGGCGGCGATGGAGGTGAAGCGGCTGAAAGTGACCGAGCTGCGGTCGGAGCTGCAGCGGCGGGGCCTGGATTCGCGCGGCCTCAAGATGGATCTGGCGCAGCGGCTTCAGGAGGCGCTGGATGCTGAGATGCTAGAGGACGAGGCCGGCGTTGGTGGGGCCGGGCCCGGCGGGGCCTGCAAGGCGGAGCCTCGGCCTGTGGCCGCGTCGGGCGGAGGCCCGGGCGGGGACGAGGAGGAGGAGGACGACGACGACGAAGAGGAGGACGAGGAGGCGCTGCTTGAGGACGAAGACGAGGAGCCACCTCCTACCCAGGCTTTGGGCCAGGCCGCGCAGCCGCCACCGGAGCCCCCGGAGGAGTCAGCCATGGAGGCTGAGCTCGAATCTTCGGACACACCGGCGGAAGCCACGGCTGGGTCAGGTGGGGTAAACGGTGGTGAAGAGCATGACACCGGCAAGGGGGAGGAAGACGGGCCGGAGGAGCGGAGCGGGGATGAGACGCCGGGATCCGAGGCACCTGGTGACAAGGCCACAGAGGAACAAGGTGAGGAACTTACATCCGAGCCAAGCTGCTCTGGCTGCCGGGTGCGTCCCCGTTTCAGCACCCCACCCTGCACTGCGCGATCTGATTCCTTGTTTCCACTTGCCCGAAAGTGCACGGTTCCGGTGGCTGTTTGCTGGGATTCCCCAGGGAAGTGGTTTTCATCCATTGCCTATCTTGTTTGAGGGTTTGGGTATCTTGTGGATCCACTGCTTGCAGAAGAGAGGTTCCTGGTGTTAGGGGATGGAAGTGACTAGCATGGTGTGTGTGCGTGCGTGAGTGCGTGTGTGTACTGCTTTCGAGCTACCTGTAGATCAGTCTTCTGGTGCTCCCCCTTTAGCTGAATACCTTTAGCGGAAAATACCCTGAGAAGTTGGCGAACTACAGGTACCAGTTACAAGTGTAGGCTTTCAGTCTACCTGATAGTTAATTTCTTACTGTAAAAATGTTAAGCAATAAACGGTCTGTGAAATGTTGTTCTGTCAAACCCACGTTAGAGCTTAAGCCTCACAGAACCTCTGGGTTCTAACCTTGCTCCTTCCTGGTTCAGCGGTAGGAGACAGTGTCTAGTGTGACTCTGTTGGGTTTAATTATTAACTAGCAAAGAGAAAATCTTAGACTAGTAGCATGTTAGTTGCTTGAATGGAGCTTTTTACCTCGTCCCTATTGTCTTTATATTTTAATTCTCCTTCTGAGTCAGTAAATTTATAGATTTATTCTGCTCTGGTGCCTTTCAGGCTTCTTGAGCTGAAATGATTGAGGAGTTCTAGTAGATGAGTTGAGTAACCAACCTTGAGGTAGAAAAAGTGTAGAGACTTCCCCCAGGGGTTAATGACTTTCTCCTTTCTTTTGAAGTGCTTGCATGGTTAGAGCTAATCTATAGTATCTGTCACGGAAGGGAGAGCTGCCTTACTGTTAAGTTGGTTGCCTTAGACTTGGTTTGTTTTGTTGTTGTTGTTGTTTTTTTAGGTTGTTAGTGTCATATAGTTGGGATCTATTTCACAATGGCTGTACATATATTGTATAGTGTTTGAGGGGTTTGTTGTCTGATGTTGTGGAATAAAGTTTCTGTTACATAACCCTTAACTTGTGCTTGTATTCTAAATAGCAGATAGAAAACATTGACAGATAAGAGAGTACTGTAAAGGGATTGTTGAAAACTTTTAAGCCTTCAAAACATAAAAGCCTAAGGGAAGAAAATTCCATGTGTTACTGCTTGTAAAGAATGTTGCTACCAGGCTTAGTGTCACAAGTTTTCAATCTCAGTACTTGGGAGGCAGAGGCAGGCAGATCTCTGCATTTGAGGACACTCTGGTCTATACTGTGACTTCTAGGACAACCAGAGCTACATAGTGAGACCCCTGTCTATGGGAAAAAATGTTGCTAAATATACACCTACCTTCCTGTCCAAATTACCTTTTTTTAATGTTTATTTATTTATTATGTATTTAGTGTACAGAAGAGGGTACCAGATGTCATTATAGATGGTTGCAAGCCACCATGTGGTTGCTGGGAATTGAACTCAGGACCTCTGAAAGAACACTACTCCAACCCCAGCCAAATTTCATGCAGTAAAGATGCAGTATTATTTATGTTCACTTGTGACTTACTGATTTGCTCTGGTGACTTTTAATTCAAATTCCTGTTAAAAAATAATGCTGCCCTTTTGTGGCAGTGCATTTTAATGCAAAAAAAAAAAAAAAAAAAAAACTGTCTCTTAAAGAAAAATGTAAGGATTTTGTGCCGTGTAGCTGCTGAAAAGTGTTAGAAAATAGTCATTAAGTACTTGCCATAAATCCAAATTTGATGAGAATAAAAATTCACCTGTGAAAGTTTTTAAACAACTTTAGGATTTTTTTTTTAATCCTACTAGTGGGGAGATCTGCCAGGTTGAGGTAGATACATTATACATTTAGAATGGAAAAATTGCCCAGCTTTTTTAATTTCTTGACTGTATTTAGCTCTCAGTGCCTTCTCCATTTTAACCAATGAAAAGGTAATGGAAATAAAACATTATGTGTGTATAATAGGAACACTTTTGATCAGATATCCTCACATTCCCATATTGGTTAACTCAGATTCTCTTAGTTCTGAGCTTATTCTACACTCCACTATAAAAACTGCTGATTTTCTTTCCCTCCCTTTTGTAGGAGATGACCAGGATAGTGAAAAGTCAAAACCAGCAGGCTCAGATGGTGAGCGGCGGGGGGTAAAGAGACAGCGGGATGAGAAGGATGAACATGGCCGAGCTTACTATGAATTCCGAGAGGAGGCTTACCACAGCCGGTGAGGGAAACACTCCCTTGATGGGAATGTCTGCTCTGCTTTTGGTATTCCTGATGTTGATTGGACAGTCTGGAAGGAGGGGTGGATTGAAAAATGGAATAGGTTTTGTAGGCATTAGTTTCAGAGTAAATAAATCTCTGATGGAAACTCCTATTTCCTTTTCTCATTGAATGAAAGAAATTGTCTGCTGGAATTTGATAATTCACTGCTGCTTTAAAATGGACAGTGCCGCTTAACTACCTCAAAGAAAGTAGCTTTGGTTATATTGCATTTGCTCTCCTCTCCTACCTGTAGCTCGAAGTCTCCACCACCTCCAGAAGAAGAAGCAAAAGATGAAGAGGAGGATCAGACACTTGTGAACCTGGACACATGTATGTATAAAGCAAATTCCATTGTTTTTTGAGACTAGGGCCTTGCTATCTACAAGCTTCCAACTTGTGATCCTCCTACCTTAGTCTCTGGAGTGATCTAAAAATGACTTTTTGAGAATAAAACTCAATGGCTTGAGTATTTGGATAGTTTTTGTATTCATTAATGAAAACAGGGCATAATAATGCTCTCAGCACTTTTCAAGTGTTGAAGGTTACAGTAAACCAGTCACATCTTTCTTAACAGATACCTCGGATCTCCATTTTCAAATAAGCAAAGACCGATATGGGGGGCAGCCACTTTTCTCAGAAAAATTTCCTACACTTTGGTCTGGGGCAAGAAGTACTTATGGAGTAACAAAGGGAAAAGTATGCTTTGAGGCCAAGGTAAGGGGGTTCCTTTAAATCACTTAAGACTGTATATTAGACTCCTAGCCAGTATTTTATTAGTCTGAAAAAGCACCCTACTTAACATATCCTTATCTCTGAGCAACAAATTGACCCTTATTTTGTTGTTTGTTTTATGTGCTGGGGATTGAGTTTATGACCTTGTATATATTAGGTGATTTATTTCTGAGCTATATCCCCAGGCCTACAACTTGGTTTTTGTTTTAGGTTTAGTGAAAGTTGCTTTTCTGATAGTAAGCTGTGATTTTTTATTTATTTATTTTTCAGTTTGTATAAAAATCTTATCTTTGTAACTCAGACTTTGTACCTGTATTGGTCAAAGTACCTAAAAATTCCTTTTCTGACCTGACCAGGTAACGCAGAATCTCCCAATGAAAGAAGGCTGCACAGAAGTTTCTCTCCTTAGAGTTGGATGGTCTGTTGATTTTTCCTGTCCACAGCTTGGTAAGGTTATTTCTCTCTCTCTGTCTCTCTCTCTCTCTTTCTCTCTCTTTTTTTAATCTTCTTGCTTGTGTTTGTTACCATATATTGCTTACTCTGTGGAAATTTTACAGATAGATAATTGGTTGTTGACTATCCTAGGTGAAGATGAATTCTCTTATGGTTTTGATGGAAGAGGACTCAAGGCAGAGAATGGGCAGTTTGAGGAATTTGGCCAGACTTTTGGGGAGAATGATGTCATTGGCTGTTTTGCTGTAAGTGTTCCTAAAAATTGTGGATTTGTAGCAAAGGGTAGATAAAAGGCTGAGAGGATTCAGCTTCTTACCAACTACTGGCTTTTATATTTATACATTTGATGCATTGCTTGGTTATTTGAATTATATAGTAGCCTCAGTGTGGTGATATAGTATGTATTCAATACAAATAGTCTGGAATATCAGAGAACAGAGCCACCCACAGAACAAAGCCATGAAGTCAGGGAGTGGTGACCCATGCCTTTAATCCCAGCAGTCAGGAGGCAGAGATCCTCTGGATCTCTTGAGTTCAAGGCCTAACAGCCAGGCAATGGTGGCACCCACCTTTAATTCTAGTACTAGGAAAGTTGATCCAGGGGTTGAAATAGTTGAGGAAAGAAATGTAAGGTGGGAGAAGGTAGAAATTCTTCCCTTTGCCTGCACACTCAGTCTGAGGACTGATGAAGACAGGACCTACCCTGCTGGGCCTGAAGAGTTAGCTGGATGAGCATTGGCTGTGGTTTTTTCCCTGTCTCTCTGAGAGCTCAGCATTTCTCCAGTCTCTGGTTCCGGATTTTTATTATAATACCAAATAGAACTTGTGCAATAACTCAGTATTTATTATTTTGCTTATTTCTGCCCTTATTTGGGGGACAAATCAAAGTGTGTATGTGAAAGTCAGGACAGTTTTCTCCTGCCAGGTGAATTCTAGGGATCAAAGTCATCATACATGGTGACAAGTACCTTTCCCACTGACACATCTCTCCATTCTCCCAACTTAAAAAAAAAAAAAAAAAAAAAAGTAAGCTTCATTGTCCTTAAAATCTGTCAACCTGTGAGTGCTCTTGTGCTTTTGTCCTTGTAGAATTTTGAGACTGAAGAAGTAGAGCTTTCCTTCTCCAAGAATGGGGATGACCTGGGTGTGGCATTCCGGATCAGCAAGGAATCTCTAGCAGATCGAGCCCTTCTACCCCATGTCCTCTGCAAGAATTGTGTCATAGAATTAAATTTTGGTCAGAAGGAGGAGCCCTTTTTCCCACCACCAGAAGAGTTTGTGTTCATCCATGCTGTGCCTATTGAGGAGCGTGTGCGGACTGCAGTTCCTCCCAAGACCATAGAGGAGTGTGAGGTACACTGAATTGCACTATAGGCTTCGAGCTTTAGAGTAGTGGAGGGTGTGTCCTTTCAGGTGTTTTCTGAAATTACTGTCAAACTTAAGATAGGGAAAATAGAAGAATATTTCCTACAGTTGGACTTTATAAAATGACTTACTTTTAATGCTTTCTTGTTTGTTTTTACTTGCAGGTGATTCTGATGGTGGGACTTCCTGGATCTGGGAAGACCCAGTGGGCACTAAAATATGCAAAAGAAAACCCTGAGAAAAGATACAATGTCCTGGGAGCTGAGACTGTACTTAATCAAATGAGGGTCAGTTGCTGAGAGGTGGGAGGGATGGTTAGTCAGCTATGATGTTTACTCCCAGAGAGTCTGGGAGTTTTTGATAACCTGTCCTTAGTTAGGGGTGGAGGGTGACGGTATCTTTGAAGTATGTGGGAACAAGGACCTCACATTTAGAAACGTAACTTTCTGTCATATGTCAAGATATGTTCCACACCTGCTGGATTGTCAAATTTCTGAAAACATACAATCTGGTGTATATACAAGTTAAGAATGGAAGTGAGGGGCTGGAGAGATGGCTCAGAAGTTAAGAGCACTGACTGTTCTTCTGGAGAACCTGAGTTCAATTCCCAGCAACCACATGGTGGCTCACAACCATTTATGATGACATCTGGTACTCTCTTCTGTATACTGTATACATAATAAATAAATAAATATTTTTAAAAAAAATGGAAATGATTGCTACATGAAATTAGCATGTGATAAGTTGATCTTATCCGAGTAGCATTTAAAGCAGGTGATTTTTGGGCTCTTGAACTTGATGTGTAACTCCTTGTGTTCTTCCGGTATGCTTGCACCCAACAGATGAAGGGGCTGGAGGAGCCAGAGATGGACCCCAAGAGCCGAGACCTCTTAGTTCAGCAAGCCTCCCAGTGCCTTAGTAAACTGGTCCAGATTGCTTCCCGATCAAAGAGGAACTTTATTCTTGATCAGGTATTCATTCAGACATTCAAGAGGAACCTGGTTTTTTTTTTTTAAAAAAACTTTATTTATTTATTTGCCTTGGTCTGGAACTACAGACATTTGTTAGCTGCCATGTGGGTGCTGAGAATCAAACCCGGGTCCTCTGGAAGAGCAGGCGGTGCTCTTAACGGCTGAGCCATCTGTCCAGCCCCTGAGGAACCTGGTTTTAAAGGAGATCCAGAGATGAAATTTTGCATATTTTTTTAAAGAGACAGACTGAGATGCACATGTAGGACTAAATGAAAAAATCAACTCAGATTACCTAATGACCATCTGCTCTGAGTTACATAATGTATTTGAATTTATCATACTGTTTATCAGAGAATGTGAGCTCAGATGATAGATGAATAAATTTGGATTCATTCATTTATTTCATTTGAATTCCTGAATCCATCATGACCTACCTACATTTGCAATCTTGTACAAGTCTTTCACCTCTCCAACTTCAGTTTCTCTAATGTGTGAAATAATATTTATCAAGTAGGGTCTCAATCAAAGGAGAAGCCAACCAGTGCTGGTGTATGCTTTTAATCTCAGCACTCAGGAGGCAGAGGCAGGCAGATCTCTATGTGTTCAAGACCAGCCTGATCTACAGAGCTAGTTCCAGGACAACCAAGGCTACATAGAAAAACCCTGTCTTGGGGCTGGAGAGATGGCTCAGCGGTTAAGAGCACTGTCTGCTCTTCCAGAGGTCCCGGGTTCGATTCCCAGCACCCACATGGCAGCTAACAACTGTCTGTAGTTCCAATTCCAGGCAAACACCAAGGCAAATAAATAAATAAATAAAGTTTTTTTTAAAAAAAAAAAAAAGAAAAACCCTGTCTTGAATAAAGAAAGAGAAAAAAAAGAAAAATAAAGAGTTATAGCCCAGTGGTAGAGCAGATTTCTAGCATGTATGATCTTGATTACTACATGACATAATAACAGTAGTGATTATTGAAGGAAATTGTGTGTTGACTTCTAATCTGATGCTTTAGCTGTAGAAGATAAAGTTTTCTTTTATAAGTTGAGTGGTGACTTTCGTTCTTACCATGTTATTACTCCTATTGCTAGTGTAATGTGTACAACTCTGGCCAGCGAAGGAAGTTATTGCTGTTCAAGACTTTCTCCAGGAAAGTGGTGGTGGTTGTCCCTAATGAGGAAGATTGGAAGAAGAGGTTGGAGTTGAGGAAAGAAGTGGAAGGAGATGATGTGCCTGAGTCTATAATGCTGGAGATGAAAGGTGGGCTAAAATTGCATGGATTAGAGAATCTCGTTTCTGGTTAGTGCAGCCCTACTAGAAACTCTTAGCACCAAGAGAGACTCTCCACATCTAAATTATAAGTGTAAGAACAATTTAATGGAGGCAAGAACTTGTGGCTAAGCTAATGAGAAGAGTGAGTAGAGAAACAATAAACTTGACTTATGGATAAAATACAAAAAGGGTAAATATCAGAGCATGGTGAATAGCATGTGCCTATAATCCCAGCATTTGAGAAGCTCAGAAATTAGGAGACCAGTCTGGATTACATAATAGGACCATGTCTTTGAGAAAAGCAGGGGGATGCATGCCTATAATCTCAGCACTTGGAAGTTGGAGACTAGTCTAAGCTAGTAATTCTGTTTAAAGAAATGGAAGAATGAGAAATGTGATATTTAAATCTAAACAAGATACTTAGAAATGAAGGAAGGGGATTGATAAGTATTTACAGTGTTTACTATTTGTCTATCATTTCCCTAGTCATAGGAAAATATCAGCATATGAAATGAAACTTCACAGTCATAAATAAAATTTTAAAATTAATGTTTATATTCCATAAAAATGAAAAGAATGGTTATTAGGGTTCAAATTAAAATGCAGTAGCTGTGGAAAATTGTCCCTTTACCATGTTTTGATTTAGTTTGTTGTCCTCTCAACAGTGTTAATTATGTTGATTGGTATTGGTTCGTGCTTTGGATCATATTTTTCATTATGTTTTCTTTCACCTATGGCATCCCACTTAACCTCTCATCGGCTGACTCTGGAAAATCTCATAACCCTTGGCTATAGTTCCCAGATCTATGAACTGTAGTGTCTGAATTTATATAGAATGAATTATACCAGCCTATACCAAATATTCAGGCACTTAGAAAATTCAATGCAGTAAAATGGGATTACTGGATTCATCTGAGAATCATAAGTGAAATAAAACTCACTGGGAGAGTCTGTGAACTTTATGTCCAGAGAATGACAATCACAAATAACTGTTAAATGGCATGCCTTGTGGTAGAAATGAATAGATGTTTTTGGCCCCTGTGTGTTTGTATGTGTGTGGGTAGGTGGATGGGTAGGTGCTGGAATTGAAACCCAGGGCCTTGTACATGCTAGACAAGTGCAGTACCCCTGACCTATATCCCTAGTCCCAGCTTGAAGCTCTGAAAATGTTACTTCTTAGCTAGGCATGGTGGTGTATGCCTTTAATCCCAGCAGATCAGAGATAGGTGGGTCTCTGAATTTAAGACCAGACTGGTCTAGACAACAAGTTAACAGTCTAGGCAGGTTACATAATGAGACCAAGTTATTTTTCCCATCCCTCTGGGTTTATTTATTTTATTTCTATGAATGTTTTGCCTGCATATGAATGTGTATCAGATGTGTGCATGGTGGTCAGAATAGGGTATCAGAGCCCTTGAACTAAGGTTAGAAACAGTTGTGAACCACCATGTGGATGCTGGGAACTGAGTCCAGGTACTCTGCAAGGGCAATGAGATGTTTTTAACTACTGAATCATCTTTCCAGCCCCAACTTTTTATCTGAGCAATACAAAAACTTGTTTAGTTACATTTAGCCTGTGATTCTTCTATTCTGGTAGCTCATTGCTGATTTATTATGGATCACTTGAGAACTTGTAAACCTAGTTTGCATATAGCTCTTTGTCTTGTTCTGTTACAATTTAGGAAAAGATTTTCCTTAGGCATGGTAGCACATGTCTAAAAGGCTAAGGCAAGAAGATTGCTGTGAGTTCTAAGTCATCCTGGGCTATATAGACAGACCCTGTTTTTAAAAAGAAAAAAGCCATGTTGGCACTTGCCTGTAACCTCAGCATTTGAGAGATTAGAAACCGGAGGATCAAGGTCATCCTCAACTATAAGGGAGTTCCAGACCTGCCTTAGCTATATGAGACCATATCTCAAAAAAGAAGTTAGTTTGGTTATCTAAGGGTGAGTTGGTATGAGTCTACCACATTTAGGTTACTAAGATAAGCTTTGAAAGTGTTAGGCTTGGCTTGCTGTAGTGCTCAGACCTATTCTATCATTTGGGACTTTAAGGCAGGATCTTGGGTTTGAAGCTGGCACAGACTGCATAACAAGTTAGAGTACAGCTTAAGCTTTATAACAAAACTATCTTTTTATTCCTTTTTTTAAATATTTATTTACTTATTTTATGTGAATTGGTGTTTTGCCTGCATGGATAACTGTGTAAGGGTGTCAGATCTTGGACTTACAGACACTTGTTAGCTGCTATGTGGATGCTATGAATTGAACTCAGATCCTCGGAAGAACAGTCAGTGCTCTTATCCGCTGAGCCATCTCTCCACCCCACAAAACTATCTTAAAGGAGGAAAAAAGTAAAATAAAAAGAGAGGCTAAGTGCAGTAGCAACAACTATAATTGTAATCCCAGTTTTCAGAAGACAAGAGGAGCCTAACCCTTAAATAGTTTGCTGCCTAACCACTGAAGCCTGAAGTTTTGATCTCCGCATCCACAAACCCACATAATAAGCTAGGTACCATATGAACTCCTGAATCCCATCACTTAGCAGGGTGGCAACAGGAGGATGGTGAGCTCTAGATTCTGAAAGAGACCATGTCTCCAAAGGAGTAAATGTGATAGAGAACACCTGACATCTTCCACTAGCCTTCTTACAGTAATACACACTCACTTAGACTTATACTATTAACAGCAAAACTGGACATGGTGCTGCTCAACATCCCAGCAGAGCCAGATGGACCTCTGAGGTCAAGGCCTCTCTGGCCTACATAGTGAGTTCCAGGACAGCCAGGGCTATGTAGAGAGCTCCTGTCTCAGTAAATAAAATAATAACAGACTTGAGTGTTGACTTCTAACTGTAATTCCAGCACTCAAGAGGCAGGTGTCGAAGGTACTTAAGGCTAGCCTGGGATATAGAACTAGAACAGAGCCTACTGGGGCTGGAGAGATGGCTCAGAGGTTGGGAGCACTGACTGTTCTTCCAGAGGACCTGAGTTCAATTCCCAGCAAAACCACATGGTGGCTCACAACCATCTATGATGAGGTCTGGTGCCCTCTTCTGTAAAACTGTATGCATAATAAATAAATAAATCTTAATAAAATTTAAAAAAAAAAAAAAAAAGAAGAACAGAGCCTACTATACCATTGCATTGCATTGAGGAGCAGTCTAAGATTATTAGGAAACCAACCTTAATTTATCCAGTTACCATATAAGAATGACCACCAGCTATCTGATAGACACCCCTGAGGCTTTGAAGAAGTTAATTTCTATCCTATAGAAATGTTGGATCCTGGGGCTGGAGAGATGGCTCAGGGGTTAAGAGCACTGACTGTTCTTCCCAGAGGTCCTGAGTTCAATTCCCAGCAAACACATGGTGGGTCACAACCATCTATGATGACATCTGGTATCCTCTTCTGTATACTGTATACATAATAAATAAATAAATCTTTTTTTTTTTTTCTTTTTTCTTTTTTTTTTTTTAAAGGGGGAGGCTGGAGAGATGGCTCAGTGGTTAAGAGCACTGCCTGCTCTTTCAGTGGACCCGGGTTCAATTCCCAGAATATATATGGCAGCTCACAACTGTCTCTCACTCCACTTCTAGGAGACCTTCACACAGACATATATGCAAGCAAACCACCAATACATATGTGGAAGTATTAGATTTGAGGAGACACAGAAGAAACAGGGAAGCAGTAGGGTCAGTATGTAGATGAGGCAAAAAAGCCTCAGGGGCAGCACATAGATAATAGAAATGGGTTAATTTAAGTTTTAAGAGCTAGCTAAAAACAATCCTAAGCTGTAGGCTGAGCTTTCAGATAAGTCTCTTGTCATGATTTGGAAACTGGCTGGCAGGACAAACAGAGCAAGACTTACTACATAGAACTAAGTTTTAAAATGGGAAAAACAAACAGAAACTTTTGGCTATAGCTCAGTGAGAGAACACTTGATTAACATTTGCAAAGCCCTGGGTTTGATCCCCAAAGCCACCAAAAACTAAAGTATACTTCCTTTAGTAGATTTTCATGCGTTCTTACCTTGTCTACACTTTCCAGGCCCACAAGCTTCTCTCTTATTCTTATAGCCAACTTCTCTCTGCCTGAAAAATGCGACTATATGGATGAGGTGACATATGGGGAGCTGGAAAAAGAGGAAGCCCAACCCATTGTTACTAAATACAAGGAGGAAGCAAGGAAACTGCTGCCGCCCTCTGAGAAGCGGACCAACCGCCGGAACAATCGCAACAAGAGAAACCGGCAGAACCGAAGCAGAGGCCAAGGCTATGGTGAGTCCTGGAGACCTGGCTGCCCACAATGAGCCACTTTCCTAGTGAAGCTTATTTCTTCTTGTGTCCTTTATTTCCCCCTTGCTTTCTATGCTTTCCCCATAATCCTTCAGCCAGAAGAGAGTTACGGTGAGACAAAAATATGTGTCCTTGAAACACCCTCCTTTGCCTCATCATCTGCATGGCTTTCATGTGAGCAAGTGGAGCAGTTCCCCACTTGACTAGTCTTAGGGTGTATACAGTGAAAGCCGATTCTTCCCTTAAGTCTCTGGTGCTTTATCAAATCAACCCAATTGCATAGACAAAAGTGAATGCATTATTTTGTCATTTTAGAGTGACACAAAGCAAGTTAGTTAGTAGTGGAATTAATTTTCCCTCTGAATGTCTAGTTTGCCAGCTAAATCCCTAGTGTGAATTTATTGACCTTTTAAAAAGTGTGTGTTTATGTGTGTGCAGCTATAAATCAACAGGTGGCTAGTGTTAGATATTTCTTAGACACTGGGAGTAACAACAATTCCTAGCCTTGAGTATTGTATAGATTTTGTTTTCTTTGTGTACAGTAAGTGAAGGGTATAGTCTATATGACGCCTCATATCCCTTTCTGGGCTGAGAATCTGATCCTGTGAATGGCAGTTTTTATTTATGTTTCTAACTCTGCCATGTATCCTTTTGTCATCTAAAAAAAATGTATTGCAGGATTGGGGAGCTTCAAAAACAGGGTGGCTTTGTTATCTTGTGTCTATTCTTCTGCCCTCCCCTCTCAGACTCTTTTAATAAAAGATTCTGACTGGCGCTTTACTTAACACTGTGTGAGCCTGGCCAGAGCAAGCCTCCTCCTCCCATAGAATTGCCTTTGGCTCCAACTTTTTGATTTCCACTCAGATGTGGAGCCAGGATCCCATGCCAGCTGTCTGAGCGCCCTCTCCATTTCTCTTCCAGTGGGCGGGCAGCGCCGAGGCTACGACAACCGGGCCTACGGGCAGCAGTACTGGGGGCAGTCTGGAAACAGAGGGGTGAGTGCAGCTCTCCTTCTGCTCCTCCCTCTGGGCTTTGAAGCCATTCCTATTGACTTGGGGGAGCAGAGGGGCTTGGGCTGTTTTCATAGGGATTTAGGGTTTTGCCCACTTAATGTGTTCATCTGGAAGAATTTAACCCGGGAAAATAATTTACCCTGCTTATGGTATCAAGATGAAATATGTCTTGTTCAACAATGGGAAACTGGGTTGTGCTTCTGGAGACCCATGTATCACCCTCACTCTTCTCTCTCTTTTCTCAGGGCTACCGTAATTTCTATGATCGATACAGAGGTGACTATGATCGATTCTACCGACAAGATTATGAGTACAACAGATACAGAGACTATTACAGACAATACAACCGGGATGTGAGTATTATTTTGGGATAGTTGAGGGTGAAGGGGACAGGACCAGCTGGATGAGTGTCATGCTTCTTCATCCTTAGCCAGCTCTGGCTCTAAGTGATGGGGTTTCCCTCTCTTCTAGTGGCAGAATTACTACTACCACCACCAACAGGACAGAGACCGATACTACAGGAACTACTACGGTTACCAAGGGTATCGGTGAAGCCCCTGCTGTTTTCAGCTGTCAGCCATGAAGCTGAGTCTGGGGGTGCCAAGCACCTCCAAAACACAACCAAGGAAAACAGGGGCTGTCGGGGTGGGGCTGAGCTGCCAGGGAGGGGTGGTTGGGGGGAGGGTGTGCAAGCAGGGGTGGGGGAGGGGGAGTGGAAACAAAACAAAACTGTACATTTTTTTTTAAAGTTTGTTGAAAAGAATATTGTCTTATTCTATAAAACATTTCAAACCTAGTTAGGTTATTTGTAATCAAAAAGCATTTGCACAGAAAGCGGCACTTAGGGCTGCCTGTTCTGTACCCTGCAGCTAGATAGGAAAAGAACTCAAAATGACACCACCCTCCAACATTCTAAGACAACTGGAATGGTAACCCAGTAAGGGAGAGTAGAGAGAAGGGGATACCATGAGGGAACTCTGCATAGCAGGCAGGGGTAGGGACAGAGGAGGCAGGAGTGGGGTGAGAGGGAGCGCCTGTGACAAGAGCAGTGAAAATAAACGATTGGCTCTTATCAATCACTTACACCAACTAACCGTTTGTATTTTCTTTATCAACCTTTCCCTCTTGGGATATCTGGTCTATTAGACTGGGAGGCCCAAATGTCTCATTGTCCACTTTGCTGTGCCTTTGTGCTGACTGCATAAGGCACAGAGACTCCTAGTTGGATGGCTTATTATATAATATAGGATTTCCAGGCCATGGGGACTATTGGGGACTGTAGATCAGAATAGTTTGTCCCCATCCATGTTATACTCAGTGAATTCCCATAAAGTCTGGAGGAGACTGGAAACACAGCCCTCAGTCTGAAGATGGTGATTTGCCAGGCCCTAGTTTCTGTCTTCTTAGTTGATGGAGGCAAAATATCTCTAGAATCATTTGCGAAGATTGCCTTTCTTTTACAATGTGAGGAAAGGAATGATTCTCAGGGTTTCAGCTCACAGAAACAGCAAGACAATGTTTACTGCGTCAGGATATGTATATAGGTAAATCCTGTGGTGTGGGCTGTCAGGCCCAGGTGCTGAGAGTAGCAACTAGTTTATACAGTGTGGGGACTCTGCCCTGCTGCTGATTTTGTTTTGTTCTTGTTTTGATACAGAGTGTGTAGAAAGGAATGGGGGGGCGCAGCTCAGTGGTGCTGCAGAATATTGGGAAGACTGTGTGAATGTGTGTGTGGGTACATGCAGGGGAGCACCTTTTGCTAACTTGATGAAACAAGATTCCTTCTTGGGTGCTTCTGTGTGAGCCCTAGAAAGGCCCTTATCAAGAGACTTCATTTAGAATCAATTTAGTTTGTAACTTTACCAATACCCAGTTCTTGACAGAACACCTACAGGTTGCTGGGTTCAAGACTGCGAGCAGGATATGGCCATGCTCTTTAGTATTGAGCTTTAATTTAAGTCATCCTCTTGCTTAGCTGAAAGCTTACTCAGCAACAGCATCCTACAGCACTTCGTGGTGAGAAAACCTCTGGGCTGTGCTAGTAGAACATACTTTGCTTCCACTTCCTCACCTGAGCAGTCAGATCTCTTGTTTAATCTTGTGCTGAGGTTTGGATCTTCCCTGCCCTCGTGTCCTTGCTGTGCAGCGCTTCTCTGGGTGTACAGACTCTGACTCTGGTCTGTTAGGACTCACCCTTCTGTTCAAGTACCTCTTTCTAAAGGCTGTGGCAGGGCCTGGAAGGAGATAGCTTACTCCTATTGTATTTTTCCTATTGCACCTGTTCCTTATGGTACCACAAATGGATCTGTGCGTGGCAGTGGGTGGAATGATTGCATGTATGTTTGTAACTCAGTGGCATTATTAGGGAGTTTGAGAAAGCTTTGTTTATAGTGTCAGGGCAAAAAAACTGGAGCCCAAAGAAATCCCGTTAGGACAAGATTATGTTATAAAACTTAATTTCCAGAGATAGAAGCTGCCCCTGTGTCTCAACAAATAACACTTTTGTAGTAGTCTGTGGCATGGATTCTGGATGGTAGGGCCCATGAACATGGGCATAAACTTAACAGTGATGTTTGGGGCAACAAGTTAGAAAGTATATTTGCTATTGACTTAACAATCGAAAAGTTTTGTTTTGTTTTTTTTTTTAAAGCTTTTTTTTCTAGTTGAATGGAGAATAAAACTGCCACATCCTTGTTGGGTCTGTCCAGAAGGTCTCTTACATCAAAGTGAATGTCTGCATTTCGTTTCTGTCTTGTATTTTTATGGTGAAAAGAAATATTATGGTGGGTGGGGGTGGATTATGGTGACAGGAGGGATCCCTGGCTTTGTTTTCCTTAGAAGACTTGTTTAGTGTTTTAATCAGCCGTCTGTTATAGTTGTAGATGGAAAAGTTTGTGAGAAAAAACAAACATCACATGGAGCCTGTAAATGTTTTTGCACAACCTGTAAAGCATACTTGGAAGCGGCCAGTAAAAAAAAAAAAGAAAAAAAGGATTTTACCATTTTTTTTTTTTTTCTTTTTTTAATGTAACTGTGTCATTGTTTACATCTGTAACTCTTACCCTGTTCTCATTACACTACTCTGGCAACAAATGTAGGCACAGTAGTTCCAGTTTTAGAATAAATAACCATTTGGATTGAATTTTTCTATCTCCTGTGGCTGCACTGACTGGAGTGATCATGGGGGTGTTTAATAATGTATATTTTTTAAATGTTTATTTTGAAACAGAATCTCATTGTAGCCTAGGCTGGACTGGAACTCTTGATCATCCTGCTTTGAACCCTAAAGTGTTTCATTTATACATGTTCATTACCACACCCAGCTTATTCACCTATTTTAAATTTTTGTGTGTGTACAACAATACATACGGAATCAAGTGTACATGTAGACAAGGAGGAGGTCACATATGGAGGCCAGAGGACAACTTTGTGAAGTCTTTATCCTACCTTTATGCTGGTTCCAAGGATCAAACTTAGATTGCCAAACTTATATGAAATGCCGAACTGTCTTACCAGCTCCTTCATCTATTTTTTAATGCTTAGTTATCAAGATGTACTATGTGCAACCAAGGATAGCATTCCTGTTTTCTGTGTTGTATAACTGCTGTGCCCTTTTCTGTAATGCCTTCACTTGAGAACCATCTATGCACTGGTCTGTCTGCCTAGTGTGTACTTAGAGAAACATTTTTTTATTATTTTAAATTTTATGAGTATTTTGCCTGCATCTGAGTCTACATGAGGCTACATGTGGAGCCTTCTAGAAGCTATTAGAGCCTCTTAGAGGGCATTGGAGCCTCTGAAACTGGAGTAACCAATGGTTCTGAGCTGCCAGGGCGGTGCTATGAACTGAATTCTGGTCCTCCGCAAATGAGCAAGTACTACTAACCACTGAGCCATCTTTCTATCCCTATTATACTATGAATCTGGAGCCATTAGAGTGAAAAATCTAACTCTTGGGCTCTGCTGGAATCAGTTGGCTGTTTGAGGTTAAATCAAAGGTTCCATTTATGAAAGTCATTAAGTCTATGCACAAGTAATTACTACCTAAGAAAAATCTTCATTTTCCTAATGAGTTTGAAGAATGAGAGTTACAAAAACATCGCAATGCTGGCACTAAACAGACAGGGCTTAGTGTTTATGTGCTGCTGCTGGCAGCAATCAAACTGAGTGCCTCACATGTGTCACGGGAACTTTTTATAAATTTTGTTTTGGTCTTTTAAAATAGTGTATTGCTTTCTGGAGAGATAGTTGAGAGTATTGGCTACTTTTCCGAAGGCCTTGAGTTCAATTCCCAGCAACTATATGGTGGCTCACAACTATCTATAATGAGATCTAGTGCCCTCTTCTAGCCTGCAGGCATACATACAGGCAGAACACTATACATAATAAAAATAAACCTTAAAAAAAAAAATGTATTGCCTATTGTAGCTTAGGTGGCTACCACACCAAACTCAAGAGGGTTTTTGGGTTTTATCTGCTAATTTTGTATGTGGGAGCACACATGTGTCACAATACACCTATGAAAATCAGGATAATTTTGAGGAGATCTCTATTTCACCAGGTAGGTCCAAAGGATTGAACTCAGGCCATCAGGCTCACTGGCAGGCACTTTACCCACTGAACCATTTTCCTGGCACCCATTATTGGGGCATTTTAAACTAAATGTTAGAGTTAACTAATTTGTACACAGTGAGGCATGATAGCACTTGCCTTTTGTCCTAACGCTAGGTGGGCTGGGGCAGGAGGATTGCTGTGAATTCAAAGCCAGTATGTGCCATATCGTTCTCTGTTTCAAAAAACAAACCAAGAACAGTTCGATGTTGTGTATGTATGTAATCCTGGTTCTTGGGAGTTGGAGGCAGAAGGATCATAAGTAAAAGAACCGTTCTCAAAACAGCACTAATGGTCCACCCCTCAGCCTAGTTTTTAAAAAGATTTATGTTTATGTATGTTTTGCCTACACATGTATGTACCTGGATGTGTGCAGGGCAAGAAGATGGTGTTGATGTTGAACTTAAGTCAAAGTCAGTTGTAAGCCACCATGTGGGTGCTGAGAACTGAACCTAAGTTTTCTGTAAGAATAGCTGCTCGTAACCACTGAGCCATCTCTTGTGGCCCCACCCCAATTATTTTTAATGGATATAGCTCACACATTGTGTGTAGGCCTGCTAGCCCTGTTTTCTCATCCAGATATTCTCCCATAATTTGAACAGGTATCAAGTTGAGTGAGGAAGGTAAGCTGGGCTTCTTAGGGTTGAGTAAGGTGGGATAAGTTAACCTAATGTCAATGTTATATCTTGAGCTCTTTTTGGCTTTTTGCCCTATCTGAGCTGCTAAGATTTTCTTACTACCTAACACTGATACAGTAGGAAAAGAGTTTTTAGTCTGCTATTTCCTGTGTATAGTTTAAGCACATACAAATAGAAAAAAAAAAAGAAAGAAAGAAAAAGCACTCATTTGGTATTAAGTACCAATTGCATACTAGGCATTGTGAGCAAGCAAGGATTATAACAAGTCTCCTTCCTGGAGTTACCACAAGTAACAAGAAGTAGGAAACATAGATCTAAAATACTAAAATCATACCTTAGGGCTGGCTTCAAGTGTGGTAGTAGTGATGTGTGTCTATACTCTTGCAGAGGTCAATTGTATTCTTGAGTTCTCTACCACTTTGTTGGATCCAGGGATGGAACGCAGGTCATGAGACCTGCAGTCAGTCACCTCTAGCTGTTCAGCCATTTGGTCATGACATTTGGGAATCTGCTTGTCACTATCCCACCCCACTTTAGTTTTGTTATTCCTCTCCCCTGTCATCTTGGGAAAAGACAAGATTTAGGAAAGATGGGGTTTGGGAGTGATGAACTATCCTGAGAACATACAGGTCATTCTGGGCCAGCCCAGTCATATACATGCACACAATTTAACTGGCCTAATTAGACCTACCTTCCTACCTAGAAAGTTGTGTCAGTGGAGTTAGGAGATCTTGATCTATGAATAAAAACTGATCCATTAATGGTGGTTCAGGATGTAGGTTTCACCACAGCCCAGTGCAGATCAGATGGAAAAAGATCCTGGCAGCCAGGAGCCCAGACATACTGAGCACTACAGCTCAAATGGAAAAGTATTTGGGTATTTGGGAGCCAATGAATAGTACAGGCCACAGTAAGCCTAGGCAGCAGCTTACAGCCCTGCTTCAGGAAAAGGCTTCCCCAGTGTTAACAGTTCTGTGCTGGCAAGGAAGGAGGGCCTCCCATGCAGAGTTGCTACAGTGACCAGCAGAAGGAAGGTATCCTTTGATGCTGGCTGCTATCTGTAGGGAATATAACAATTCAGCCCAGTCAGGGAAGGTCCCCTGGGCAGGGCAGCAAGAGTGTTCACTCCCTCAGCTGGTCTGGCCCCACTGCTGCTGCCTCAGCCAGAGGTGAAAGAAGACAGCAGGAAAGGGCTGTGGGTTCAGGGCTTAATAGGGCTTCTGGGGGTTGGAGCTTTCTGGGGAGGCTTCCAGGGCAGGGATTGGTCAGAGTTTATTTATTTAACCTTGATTTGGTTTTCAGTTTCAGGGCCAAACTGTGTTTCATTCACTGGCTCTTTAGGGGTTTGAGGTTCTAATTTCAGGGCCAGGGCACATTTCTTTCACTGGCTCTGGTTCCACAGCCAAAGTGTTTCTCTGGTGCTGGTTTCAGAATCAGGGCACATTTCTTTTGGGTTCAGGGATAAATGTATTTCACTGACTCAGATCTTAGATCCAGGGTGGGTTTCTTTCACTGGCTCTGGGTTCAGGGCTAAGGTGGGTTTCTTTCACTGGCTGTGGTCTCAGAGCCAGGTTGGGTTTCTTTGGCTAGCCACTTTTTCTTACACAGGATCCCCTAACATCTATGTTCACAAAAAAACTTTTGGAAGGTACTCTGGGTATCCTAAACCTGCATGGGCGCTCATGAGATACTTGTGATCTCTAACCAGGATAAAGATATATACACCACCATGCCAAGCTGTACTGTTTCTTTTTTGTTGTTGGTTTTGTTTTGTTTGTTTTGGGATTTTTTGGTTCTTTGAGACAGCGTTTCTCTGTGTAATAGCTCTGGCTGCCTTGAAACTCACTTTATAGACCAAGCTGGCCTAGAACTCCAAGATCTTCTGCCTCTGACCCCAGACGCTGGGATTAAAGGCATATACCACCACCACCTGGCTTGTACTTTCTTAATATTCTTTAGTCATTTTGAGGAGAAAATAAAAGCCCCAATTCAATGAGAAAGCACAAACTGGGCCAGGTGGTGGCAGCACACACCTTTAATCCCAGCACTTGGGAAGCAGGGAACAGGTGGATTTATGAGTTCAAGGCCAAGTCTGGTCTACAGAATGAGTTCCAGGACAGCCAGGGCTGCACAGAAACCCTGTCTCCAAAAACAAGAAAAAAAGAAACTGAAATTTATTGTTTATTTAGCTCCAAGGGAGACCAAGGAAGCGCGCTCCAAAATGGACTGTATGGTGTTTATATTATTAAAATCCCTCAAAGGAAACCTCTACTTGGAAAAATGTAAAACTTGAGATTATCTTGCAAAATCTAGTATGCTTTTTTGACCCAAATTCTAGAGAACTAGGGTTCCTATGACTTCTTTAGGGCCCCTGGTGCTTGGGCTCTCCAAAGTATGTTGAGTTGCAGATTCTATGGGACACAGAGCCCAACTCTGACTTCGAGAGGGCAGGGTCAGCCATTTTAAGAGCGGAGAATCACGTAGGGGATCATTGCATACTGAGAACGCTGGGGGCCGCCATTTTAAGAGCAGTGCTGTACGGCACCTGGACGCGCGCAGTGCTAGTACGCACGGCAGCCGCCATCTTGGGCAGCCGCTGCGGGCGCTGCCACCCCGGGCGCTGACTCGCCCTGTGTCGTCCCTCCGTTCTTCAGGGCACCTCCACCCGGAGCTGCTGTCTCTGTGCCCGCGGAAACCCACCCTACTCGGTGTGCGGATTTCTCCCTGCTTTCGTTGTGTGAACGCTCCGCAAGTTCTGAGCGCTCGTTTTAACAACCTCCCGCTGGGGGCGCTCGCGCTCCTCATACCCCGCGATCTCCAGCTCTTACAATGTCTGACTGGCCTGACTGGCCCTATTCCCTGGATATGGCAGGTGTTTCGACTAAGGATCCTCTTTCCCAAGAACGCTAACACAGGCGCTGCCCTCTGAGGCTCTGGATGACTTTATTCTTCAGATGCCTTTTCTTTTCCAATAGTTCCAGGTGAGACAGAACAAGCACCCGGGCACCCCCTCTCCATTGCCTGAACGGATCACAGAGGGCATCAGGCAGGGTTCTGGCAGTTCTGGCGGGGTGGTCCCTCTGGGTGGAGTGAAAGGTGCTTGCATGTCCTCAAAGGATGAGGATATGGGGTAGACATGGGTAAGGAGGGCTTGTGCTTCCGCTAATATTAAGTATGATAGAAATGGGCTGCTACAATTTCCGATCTAAAGGCGGGTCTAGGAGGGGAGATGGGTTCAGAGGAGGGCACAGAAGAACTTCTTCTCCCGGAAAGGGTTTTCCGAAGTGGGCACAGGAGTGATGAGGGGATCCTCACAAGCGTGGGCATCACAGTAAGTCATCAGGTCTGCTGCAGCCTTGGACACCTGGAGCACAGCCAGGAGGGGAAACATTAGCCAGAATTTCTGAAAGGGACTATCTTTTAGATCTAGTGCCCTTTGAGACACTCCTTTCCCCCATCACCACAGCCCTCGGCAACAGCTTTACTGACTATGCCCACTTTCTGCCTCTGACCTCAGGGTGTCAGGAAAAGAAGCCTTTTTTTTTTTTTCAGGGGTTTGAAAACCAACAGCTGAGGTCGGGAGAACTAACGGGAGCCAGGGTCGCACCCACCTTTATCCGGCACAAGCTGGCTTCAATCTTAAGCTGTTCCACCATCTTGCGTGCTTGGCCAATACTCATAGTGCTGTTCACAGGGGTCTCCCCTTTCATCCTGGAGGAAAGACAGCTAACTCAGTACTCTGAGCTGAAGCACTCAGCTCTTCAACAACCACATGGCTAGGATTGTCCCAATATTTTGTCCCCATATTTATTTCCCCTCTCCAGTGGCCATCTCATCTTTTTCTCAGTGGGGAGAATGGAGAAGAGATGAAATGCTCTCTAAATCTCTGGGTCCTGATCACCAAACTATACAAATGACTTAAGGCTTTCCAGTCTTTGAGCCAAGTATGTTACCAGCAATGAAAGCCTCAGTCATAACGAACCCCACCCTGATGAAGTCACATCAGCCACCTATCCCCTTAAGCGCTAATGAGAGAAATAGGCTGCTCTCTACTCACCTGAAATGACGGACAGTGGCAGCAGTGTGGGATGCAGGGTCAGTGGGGAGGGGGCACCAAACCTGTCTCAGATAGGTGCCCCACCCTGTAGGGACTTGCAGCTAAAAATATCTAGCAGTGACAGCAAATGCAGAGGTCACTAAAGATGCTCAAGCTGGAGGTCCTTGGAGGAGTGGTCTCAGTCTCTGCAGCTCAGGCCCTGTCGGGTTGGCTGGTACCTGAAGGATGAAGGATGCTAGAAGGAGCTGCTCAGATTCTGGAGCATACCAACTGCCTGGCCAGTCGAGGGGGGGGGGTCTGGCTACAGTTTGCATCCCCTGTGCACACTCCTACTGTTCTATCTCACTGCCTGCCCCTGTCCATTGTAGAAATCATAAGTCTGGACTAGTGCTCTCCCCAAAGGACCTGAAGCAAAGTAAGCTCCCCTCTTAGATGGGGTGGTCTGGCCTGTGACAGCCCCTGCAGTAAAGGCTGTGCCCGCTGCGGGAGACCCTGCTCATTTGAAAATCTGACATCAGCTGTGCTGCACACACACACACACACACACACACACACACACACACACACACCCCTGACACAGCACTCATCACCTGAATCTTCGTTTCTTTCACAGTGACCCCACATTCTGCAGATCCAGGAAAATGTGACGCTCTACAGGTGATCAGCTCCTGGATCACCACTTTCTAGCCACAAGTGACCTGAGTGGGGAGATCCAGGTCAGCAGAGGTAATCATCAGGAAGATATCTAAAGAAATGATACAGCAAAGAAGAGAAGCTGGGGGAAAAGAGACAAGCAGAGACCAGATCAAAAAGGGATCAGATAAAGAAGAGGTAAGGGAGGTTCAGCACCTAGTGTGGATAGTATGAACTTAGGTGGGCTTCTTGGAGTGGGGAGATAGAGAGTTAATTCAGTTTTGTCATGTAATTGGAGATTGCCGCTATTCAAAGAAATGTCCACTGGCCTTGCCTCCTGAAGGACATCATCTAGAAGATGCCATCTTCAGAGACCTAATCTTATGTTTTATAGGGATTCTGAGGTTGTCTGCATCACATGGGTCACAGAAGGTTGATTACGCAGCATAAAAATTGGAGACTGAAATGTTGCTGTGCTTGACTAGCAAACAGCAAGCCATCTGGGCAACACACGAGATTTGGGTTCTGACAGGGTGCCAAGTTCTCAGGGCGAATAAGCCCTTCCTTCCCCTCTACTCCCCTTGGACACCTACAGGCCCAAGGAGCTCTGCTGAATAAAAACAGCACCCATTTCACCACCTCCACTCCAGCCATCCGCCTGCACCCGGATCCTGTCCTCAGGGGTGGAAAGGCCGGCGGTGAAGCTTTCTGCGAAGAGCAGTTATTGCGGTCCCGAAAGGATGACCAAAGAGACAGCAATGAGTCTCAGCCTCCTTCCAGGATCCTAGTGGGGTCTGGATGGTGACCTAGCCAGGACAGTGGGGAGCATAAACCAGGAGCGAGTCATCTCCCAGCCCCTGCTTCTGCGCTCGGGCTCCGCCCCTGCACGAGCCCTTCCCCTGCGCTTAACTGGTGACTGACAGAAGGGGCGGGGCTTTGTTGGCGGCCGGAACTCCCTTCTCTGGGTTGCTTGGGCAGCAGGAGGCCGGTGAGTCCGCCTCACTGCGGTGGTGTACTGGTTTCCACCGTGTTGCTGCAGGGGTGGGCTCCTTAGCGTCGCTCTGCGAGTGGGTCACAGGGCGCTGTGCGAATAGGGATCACCCCGCAGTGAGCACCCCCAGGTCCAGGCAGAGGGGAGAAATTGGGGAGGCTGTGCGACCTTAGGCAAGTCACTCATCCTCTCCTTGTAACCCCTGACATTGTGGATCCATGTCATCTATGCTTTGAGTTTTAAGATGGTCCTCACTGTATATATGGAATAGTGCTGGGAATATATGTAGGAGGTTTTTCCCAGGCTCTGGTGACTTGAAGGAAGGGTTCCGCTGGCAGTGGCTGGAAGGAAGCTCAGTGGAGGAAGGTGGAGGAGTAACTGGAAGAGAAATGCATGTGAAACAGTGACTTTGCTTTTTCCTGCTGTCTAGTTCCTAACAGCCTGTTTAGTAAGCTTTGTCTTTTCTGTCCCTAGCTCCCTGGGGGGAAAAAAAACCCTTTTTCCCTCCTCTTCCTCTAGGAACCTCCAGCTGCCTTATCCCATGGCCAAGGGTACCGTCCCTGTGGAAGACAAGCCAGAAACTCAAAGCCTGAAACTGGGTCCAGATCCTCTGCTGTCCCCATCATGGTCAATGACCCACCAGTCCCTGCCTTACTGTGGGCCCAGGAAGTAGGCCATGTCTTGGCAGGCCGAGCCCGAAGACTGTTGCTGCAGTTCGGGGTGCTCTTCTGCACCATCCTCCTCTTGCTTTGGGTGTCTGTGTTCCTCTACGGCTCCTTCTACTACTCATACATGCCGACTGTCAGCCACCTCAGCCCTGTGCATTTCTACTACAGGTGAGAAGGATGCGCCATTAAAGTGGAAGAAAATTATTCAGGGACTCCTGGAGCATGCTCTGTCAAATCTCGTTATTGACAGAGCATGTAATCTTATCCCAGTGTGTTAGAAGGACCTACCTCACAAGCCAAAGCTGGAACAGGTCTGGGCTAGTAGGACTCTAGGGTTTTAGGTCTACCTGAGCTACTGAATTCTGATTAGAAACCTAGAAAAAGAACTTGGTCATATTTATAATTCCAGCACTTAGGAGGCTGAATTGGGAAGATTATCATGAGTTCCTGGCCAGCTTGGGCTACAGATTGAGACCTTGTCTCAAAGGAGTTAAAAAAAAAAATAGAAAATTTACCTTTAGACTCAAATAATTAAAATCTGCTCTGTGTAGGTTGCATAAAACCTTTTAAGCCACTGTAAAATTTGAGGCAACTCAACCCCTTGGGCATCTAAGAGTTACCCTGGCTTTTAGCACAGGAGGCATTAGGAAATATCTCCCTGGCCTTTTAGTTTACTGCCATTTACCCCCAATTAACGTGCACAGTAACACACGATGACTAGTTCCTAGAGTCAGTCCTGCCTCGTACCCAGCCTCCTAATTCACTTCCATCTTATTCAGTGCTGCCAAATTCTCTGTATGTCTCAACAGTGGCTCTGAGACTAGTCAGTCAACAGATACAGAAAACAGTTTGATTTAAAATCTTTTTTCACTGTCATTTTCTTTCTTTCTTTCTTTTTTAATATTTTTATTATTCTATGTGCATTGGTGTTTTGCCTGCATGTATAACTGTGTGAGGGTACCAGATCTTGAAGTTACAGAAAGTTGTTAGCTGCAATGTGGGTGCTGGGAATCAAACCCGGGTCCTCTGGAAGAGCAGACGGTGCTCTTAACCGCTGAGCCATCTCTCCAGCTCCCCCTCTGTCATTTTCAAAATAGATCTTTTTTTAAATGTTGATGGAGCATGAAATGAATCATATATGGGAGCTGTGTACCCATATGCCATGTACCAAATTATCTTTTTTTTTTTTTTTTTTAAACTAGTCCCCAGACCAGAACTGCTAAATCAGAATTGTAGGGGTGGGACCCTGAAATCTACATGCCTGAGCTCTTTAAGGGAGCCTGTGGAAACACCTCAGTGTCCTCTGCTTCCTATCTCTAGGTTCAGTTCTAATAAGGAAATAAACTGAAATAGTAGAAGAGAATGAGCGTCTTATTTTGATATCCTGAATCTCTTGTTCACATTTGTTCCTCATTTCTCTGTAATGGACAGAAGGGATGGATGATGGGGGGGGTGTCGGTAGAGACCAGGTGTATGGGCAGGCAGGCAGGCAGGCAGGCAGAGTGGCTCTGGAACTTCACAAAGTATTACTCATCCCTTTTCATTTAGGACAGACTGTGATTCTGACACCGCCTCACTTTGCTCCTTCCCTGTGGCCAATGTCTCACTGGTTAAGAGTGGACGTGATCGGGTGAGTATGAGAGCTAGAGAAAAGAACCAAGAAATCTTTAATGGCTTGAGAAAGATGTGGAGAGCAGGAATTGAGCAACAGAGGTTAAGAGAAAAGCTCTGGGGCTGGCAAGATGGCTCAGAGGTTAAGAGCACTGGCTGCTCTTCCAGAAGCCGAGTTCAATTCTGAGCAGCCACATGATGGATCACAACCATCTATAACAGTATCTAATGCCCTCTTCTGTCATGCAGGTATATATTCAGAACACTCATATGCATAAAATATAAATGAGAAAAAATTTTTAAAGAGAAAGGCTCTGAAGCAAAAAAGGAGGTTGAAAAGAAAAATCTAGACATTGGTCCCAATCACTGTGACACATACCTGTAATCCCAGCACTAAGAAGAAAAGGCAAAAGGATTAATTCCAAATTTGAGATCATCTTAGGTTGCATAGCCAGACCCTATATCCTCCCAAAAAAAGAAAAAGGAGAGTTAGGGGTAAGTCCCAGTTGGTATAGTACTTGTCTCAGATATATAAGGTGCTGGATTCAATCTCCAGTGTCAAATAAAATTTAAATGATGTGTGTGCAGCAGCACTGGGAATGATCCCATCTTGCACTTATCACCTGGGTCATAGCTCCTTCATAAAACTTCTCTTTTAGGTCCAAGTGAACGAATAAGCTAGTTGGAACAGCATGGCACCCACTCAAGTATTAGAAGCTAGTATGTAAGGCTGAATGTGGTGGTCCAGGACTTTAATTCAGTACTTCTGGAGCAGAGGCCAGCCTGATATACATTGTGAGTTCCATGCTAGTCAGGGATACATAGTAAGACCTTGTTTTTAAAAACAAAATATTGTAAGATTGCCTCAAGAAACCCTGTATCAAAACAACAGAAAATTTTAAAAGACTGGACATTTTAGTGGTCGGTTCATGCCTTTAATTTCAGCACTCAGGAGGCAGAGGTAGGCAGATCTCTGAATTTGAGGCCAGCCTGTTCTACATAGTAATTTCCAAGACAGCTAGGGCTATACAGAGAAACCCTGTCTCAGAAAACAAAAACAAATGAAATGCTGGTTTATAAAATTATGAAATGATTAACAAGTATCTGTTACCTGTTATTACAAAGGGCACTATGCCAGAGGACTGGCCAGATGCCAATGTGACTTCAAAAAAGCTGGGAACTGTGACAAGTATACATGGAGACCGCCTTCTCTACTTGGCAGCTGTGGAGCCTCTGATAAAGGATAGGATTCCAAGCTTAAAAGGACCTTAAAGATCAGTGTCTGTTTTGATTACATGAGTTTTTTTAGTTATCAGTCCTAATTTAAAAGTTACTTTTTAGAAGTGGTTATTTAAGAAGAAACTGACTTTATGATAGGGTTCCAGCTCTTGCAGAGCAGTTTGTTTTGTTTTGTTTTGTTTTTAAAGATTTATTTATTATGTATACAGTATACAGAAGAGGGCACCAGATATCATCATAGATGGTTGTGAGCCACCATGTGGTTGCTGGGAATCCAACTCAGGTCCTCTGGAAGAACAGTCAGTTCTCTTAACGTTTGAGCCATCTCTCCAGCCCCGTTTGTTTGTTTTTTGAGGCAGGGTTTCTATATGTAGCCTTGGCTGTCCTGGAACTCATTCTGTAGACCATGCTTGCCTTAGATTCAGAGATCCATCTGCCTTTGCCTCCAGAATGTTGGGATTAAAGGCATGCTCCTTTAGGAATTTAGGAATTTAAGAGCATCCTGGGCAAGATAGTTCCAGGCCAGCCCATATTGATAGCCTGTCACACACTCACACACAATAATTGGAGCCCATACTTGAGAGGTAGAGGCTGAGACAAGAAGGTTAGCCTAGACTACATGAAAGCAAACAAAAAGTGGTTAGTCTTGAAGTTATGATCACTATGTTTCAGCCTCCTATATGCTGGAGTTAAAGGCATGCAGTACTAGTCCAGTCTGGAAGTGGGCGACCTCAAAGTTGCCTCTGCCTCTTCAGTGTTGGGATTATAAGTAAGTATATACCACAATGTCAGAACTGGATATGGTTTTCAACTACCACTTTCCTAGTTGTTTTTTTTTTTGGAACAGGTTTGCTAAGATAAAATTTATATAATATACAATTTACCTCCTAAGGTATGCAGTTCTATCACTCCTTATTATTTATTTGTTTATTTACTTTGAGACAGAATTTTACTATGTAGCCTTGTCTGGCCTATAACTTGCTATATAGATCAAGCTGGCCTTGACATCCACTTGTCTCTGGCCTCCTGAGTTCTGAAACTAAAAACATGGACTGCCATGCCAGGCAATTGTATCATTTTTAATAAATTCAGTGTTACACACACAGAGAGACACAAATAGATAAATTTAATTTTTCTTTAATTAAGAAATTATTCTGGTTAACAAGATGATCTGCCACTACAGTGATTGTGTGAGAGCTGGCTAGGGAGGCAGAGCAGCACTGGCTTAATTAGTAACTGGGCCCAGGAGACAGCCCAGCAGCACACAGGCCTGAGTCACAGATAGCCCAGTTGGCAGTGTGACTGCTCACTTTGGGAAAGAAATGCAACACGGCTCTTTGGGAACAATGTAGTCTGACTTGGACTGGGTAAGTATGATGGTGTGTGCCCAAAATTTCAGCACCAGAGGCTGAGACAGAAGAAGTTCCATGAATTTGAGGCTAAATGGTGAGTGCTAGGCCAGCCAGAAATATATAGCAAGACCCTGTCTTAAAACAAAGGGTCCTCTACCTGACAACCCCCATCCCCAAGTAAAACCAAACCAGCAAACGAAAAGTCTGGATAGCCACAGTGTCTGGTGACCAGGAGGGGGCAGCATTAAATCATTAAATAATTAAAACACCCAGCTAGCTCAGTTGGTATAGCATGAGACTCCTAATCTCAGGGTTGTGGGTTTGTGTGCCACATTGGGCTGCAGGTTCCACCCCATTTCCTGGGACCCTCTGGCT
Source organism: Sigmodon hispidus (assembly GCA_004025045.1). Classification (NCBI taxonomy): domain Eukaryota; kingdom Metazoa; phylum Chordata; class Mammalia; order Rodentia; family Cricetidae; genus Sigmodon; species Sigmodon hispidus. The sequence continues at coordinate 138,789 of PVIH01000964.1, forward strand.
GGCACTCTTAGGGCCAACAAGCCATGCACACCTTTAATCCCAGCACTGGTGTGGCAGAGGCAATCGAATCTCTGAATTTGAGGCCAGCCTTCTCTACAGAGTAAGTTCCAAGCCAGTCAGAGCTACATAGTGAGACCTGTCTCAAAACACCACATATTGTTTTTAAAATAAGATGGGTCTTGTTACCTTGAGCAGGTGCTGATGTATGGACAACCATATCGAGTCACCTTAGAGCTTGAACTACCAGAATCCCCCGTGAATCAAAACTTGGGCATGTTCTTAGTCACTGTTTCATGCTATACCAGAGGTGGCCGAATCATCTCCACATCTTCACGCTCGGTAAGTGTTTAAGAACAATCTAGGAAGTTGTGGACAATGATGGGAAAATGAGTATATATGGCTAGTACTTCAGGAGAAGACCTCCTTGACTCTGAGATCAGGCTCAAACCAGGATAAGTGAATAATTCAATTAACAGGCCAAACATTTGCCAAAAACCTAGTATTTGATGAGCATGCCCAACTTTGGAATAGTGTAAAGAGTACTTTAGACTGTACTAAAGTCTGTTCAGAATAAACAGTCAGCCAGAAACATATCAGCTTTGAGACAAGTGGCTTAGTTGCTAAAGTTTTCTTTAAACTGTACTAAAGTCTGTTCAGAATGAACAGTCAACCAGAAACATACCAGCTTTTGAGACAAGTGGCTCTTTAACCAGACTAGGAAGAAATGCAGGATTATTATTGCCATTGTAGGTAAATATTCAGCACTGGATCCCATTTAAAACCACATTGTAAATATCTGCATTCAAGGAAAGCTTTGGGTGGTACATTGAGACACAGATCCCAAACCAGACAACAGACTCCAGGAAGAAAGGCACAAGAGAGCAGACTGCTTACCAGAAGCAGGTGTTTCTGTGCCGTGTTAGAATGGAGAAGTGAAGCCAGGTAGTAGGGAGATATTACTGAAACAAATGGAATTAGGTGGGTACTGGAAGTTAGGAATGGATGGTGAAGAAACAGGGGGCATGGAATGAGTTTATTACATACATGGACTGCTCAAGCAGGGGGCACACTGGGGAGAACACCTGTCCCCAACCTTCCTTTATGGTCCTGTCAGGTGATGCTGCATTACCGCTCCCACCTGCTCCAGATGCTTGACACGCTGGTGTTTTCCAGTCTCCTGCTGTTTGGCTTTGCAGAACAGAAGCAACTCCTGGAGGTAGAACTCTACTCGGACTATAGGGAGAATTCGGTAAGTGGGGTGATGGAGTGGGAGCTACCCTGAGGAGCCACAAAGGCTGGAAGTGGACCTCAGGCTGGGCCACTAGGTCTCAGAGCAGCAGGTCCAGCCTGACTGTGCTGTCCCCCTCCCCTTACAGTATGTACCAACGACTGGGGCAGTTATTGAGATCCACAGCAAGCGCATCCAGATGTATGGGGCTCACCTCCGAATCCATGCTCACTTCACTGGCCTCCGGTAAGAAGTCACAAAAGGAAACCCTGGCAGCTTTCCTATAAGCTGCCCCAAAATGAAAAGGGTTCCAGGCAGAGGTAACTAGTAGCAACATCACATCATATTTTACAAAGGTTTCACTCTGTATATGGGCTTTCAAAAGAGCTTAAAAATCCCGTGTAAGGGACTGGAGAGTGGCTCAGGGATTAAGACCACTTGCCACTCTTGAAGAACTGTGTTCAGGACCCAGCATTCACAAGGTAATAGTTTACAATCATTTGTAATTCCAGTTCTAGGCCTCTATATTCTGATCTCTAGGGATGCTATGCATCCATGTCGTACGTGCACATATTAGGCAAACTCAACATACACTAATCCCAGCACTCCAGGGGCAGAGGCCAGCCTGTTCTACAAAGTGGGGAGGGGGCTGGAGAGATGGCTCAGTGGTTAAGAGAACGACTGTTCTTCCAGAGGACCTGAGTTCACTTCCCAGCAACCACATGGTGGCTCACAACTATCCATAATGAGATCTGGTGCCCTCTTATGTATTCTATATACATAATAAATAAAAAAAGTTTTTTTAAAAAAAATAACAAAGTGGTTGGAACACCCAGGGCTACACCCAGAGAAACCCTGTCTCAGAAAAAATTTTTTTTAATTTCATTATTTTGTGTGTATGAGTGTTTTGCCTGCATGTATGTATGTGTACCACATGTGTGCCTGGTGCCAAAGGAGGTGGGAGCATCCATATGGGTGCTAGGAATTTAACCTGGGTCCTTTCTAAGGACAAATCATCTTAACCACTGAGCCAACTCTCCAGCTCCATTTTTAAAAATCCCATATGAGATGATATGCCCCATTATTACAGCACTTGGGGAGGAGTCTAAGAGAATAAATCTTGAGCTATGAAGCAAGATTCTCAACATAAATAATGAAAGGGAAATAGAAGGATCCTATGAACCAGGTGCAGTGTTCTGTGTTCCTGCTACTCAGGCAGCGTACTGAGACCCACATACAGTCCCACCCCACCCTACTAAAATCCCCAGGTTATTCCACTGCTTTGTTCCATTGGCTCAGCAAGAGTTGGAGCGACAAGATAGGTTACAGTTGGAGCCAGTGAAATGCTGTGGTCCTGTGATAATGAGACTGCCTGAAGGCCTGGGCCTTTTTATTAGAACCTAGCATGGTGTGGTCTGTTATTGGGCTGGGGAGTGAGTGCCATGGTGGCAGAGGGCAGCTTCAGGCACATTCACTCAAGTTGTTCTACACAAACTTCTGGGGTGATGAGGCTAATGCTATCTGGTAACTGCCACTTCCTTCCTGGCCCTGTTTCCCACCTCAGGTACCTGCTGTACAACTTCCCTATGACCTGTGCCTTTGTGGGTGTCGCCAGCAACTTCACATTCCTCAGCGTCATCGTGCTCTTCAGCTATATGCAGTGGGTGTGGGGGGGCATCTGGCCCCAACACCGCTTCTCTTTACAGGTCTCAAGGGGCAAAGACCCTGTTTTTCCTTGGTGATCCTTGTTGATGATCAGGGGCATGTTAAGGGTAGAGCATAATTACTGCAAAAGAAAGTCAGGCTTCACTGCTCAGTGGTTACTCCTCCACAGGTTAATATCCGACAGAGGGATAGCTCACGACAGGGTGCCCAGCGTCAGATTTCTCGCCATCAGCCAGGTAAAGGGGTTGGTTGACAGTATCATTGAGAGGTAGCTTTCTGGGTTAGAGGAACTGCTTGCCTCCAGTATAGAGTATACACTACTCTGAAACTGAAGGAGGTGGAGTTGGCACTCTTAAGCCAAGCACAACTGTTGAGCCTAGCTGTCCTCTATTTGCCGGATCTGAAGGCCAGGAGTCTACCCAGCCGTCAGATGTGACAGAGGATGGAGAGAGCCCTGAAGATCCCTCAGGAACAGGTATGATGCAGTCCCCCGTCCTCACTCCTCACAGCACTCCCCTGCAATGCCTGGGTCTCACCTGTGTCACACCTCTGTTCCCCTTTTGGCTGAAGAGGACCAGCTGTCTAAAGAAGAGAAACCACAGCGTCAGCCCCTGAACAGAGAGGAGCAAGAGCCTGAGGCTAGCGATGGTGAGGAGCACTGTGTGAAGGATTGAGGTGTGGTGGAAATGACACTCCCTTCCTGTTAACCTGTCTCATTTGCAATTTTGTTTGGTCCTTTCCTGGCTCAGGTTCAGGCTCCTGGGAAGATGCAGCTTTGCTGACAGAGGTCAACCTGCCTACCTCTGCTTCTACCACTGCCCTTGCTCCTGAAACTCTGGGTAGCCGAGAGCCTTCTGTGGGCACCATCAGGCAGCGTCCAACATGCTCCAGTTCCTGAATAAAAAGAAGCCTTCATTTCAGCACTTTCCCATCTGACCCTTTCCCCTTGTTCCCTTAATAAACTATTTTGTGCCAGGGGCTTGTGTAAACTCAGAGGACAGATTTCAGGGGTCTTTTCTCTCCTTCCACCACGTAGATCCTGGGGAATCAAACTTGGGTCATCAAAGATTTTGTTTAGTGTGTATGTATGTGAATGAACCTACATAACTATGTGTGTGCTACCACATGTGTTCAGGAGCCCATGAGGTCAGAGAAGGTATCAGATTTCCTTGTAGCCAGAGTTAGTGGAGTTACAGACAGTTGTAAGCTACTATGTTGATGGTGGGAACCAAATCCAGGTCTTCTACAAGAGCAGGGTGCTCTCTTAACCCTCGAGCTATCATTCAAGATCTGAGCATTCTTTTTTTTTTTTAAGATGTATTTATTTATTATGTATACAGTATACAGAAGAGGATATCAGATGTCATCACAGATGGTTGTGTGCCACCATGTGGTTGCTGGGAATTGAACTCAGGACCCCTGGAAGAAGAGTCAGTGCTCTTAACCTCTCAGCCATCTCTCCAGCCCCTGGGCATTCATTTTTTATTATTTGGTTTTGGTTTTTCTATTTTTTAATATTTTATTTTATTTTATGTGAATTGGTGTTTTGCCTGCATGTATAAGTGTTTAAGGGTGTCAGATCTCGGATTACAGACAGTTGTTAGCTGCCAGGTGGATGCCAGGAATCGATCTCATGTCTCCAGAAGAACAGTCATCGCTCTTAATGGCTGAGCCATCTCTCCAGCCCTGGTTTTGGTTTTTCAAAACAGTATCTCTGTGTGGCCTGGGCTGTTCTAGAACTCACTCTGTTGAAGTTTGGTCTTGAACTCACAAAGATTCACCTGCCTCTGCCTCTTGAGTACTGGAATTAAGGGCATGTGCTACCACTCCCCAGCCTTATTATTTGTTTCTGTGTGTATGTGTGTGCTTCTCTGTGTGTATGGTCATGTATGTTGCTAATTCAGAGACCAAAAAAGGGTGTGAGATTCCCCTGAGGCTGGAGTAACAGGTAGCTGTGAGCCTCTTACTAATGCTGGGACCTGAACTTCAGTCTCTGCAAGAGCAGCAAGCACGTTTAACTGCTGAAATACCTCTTTAGCCCAGTGTCCCCTTTTAAAATTTTATTTTTAATTATCTGCATGAGTATATGCATGTGCGTTCAGGTACCCTTGGAGGCTGGAGGAGGGCACTGAATCCCCCCAGAGCTGGATATACGTGGCTGTGAGCCACTCTCTTAGGATTTCTATTGCTGTGATGAGACCCCGTGACCAAAAAGCAAGTTGAGGAGGGAAAGGTTCACTTAGCTTACACTTCCATATTGCTGTTGACTAAAGGAAGTCAGGACAGGAACTCAAACAGGAGCTGATGCAGTGGCCATGGAGGGGAGCTGTTTATTGGCCTGCTCCCCATACCTTGTTCAGCTTGCTTTCTTATGGAACCCAGGACCTCTAGCCTGGTGGTGACACCACTCACTGTGGACTGGGCCCCCCCACCCCCCATCAATCACTAATTAAGAAAATGCCTTGACAGCTGGATCTTATGGAGGTATATTCTCAACTGAGGCTCCCTCCTTTCTAATAACTAGCTAGCATATTAAGTTGCCAAAAGACCAGCCAGTGCAGCCACATGTAGGTGCTAGGTATTGAACCTAGCGCCAGTACTCTTAACCACTAAGCCATCTCTCCAGCCCCCATATTGCTTTCTTTAAAAAGATAGTCCAAGAGCATTACAAACTCCAAGGACATTTATTTAGTTCATGATCTAGTATCCCCAATTATACTAAAAAATTATCTTTGTACTAAGTCAGGAGTTGAATACCTATATCCTATGTCCTAGCTACTCAACTGAGACAAGAATGTTGTTTGAGGGCTGGAGACATGGCTCAGAGGTTAAGAGCACCGACTGTTCTTCCAGAGGTCCTGAGTTCAATTACCAGCAGCCACATGGCAGCTAACAACCACCTGTAATGACATCTGGTGCCCTCTTCTGTATACTGTATATATTTTATTTTTATGTGAATTGGTGTTTTTCCTGCACGTGTAACTGTATAAGAGTGTCAGATCTTGGAATTACAGACAGTTGTTAGCTGCCATGTGGATGTTGGGAATTGAACTCAGGTCCTCTGGAAGAACAGTCAGTGCTCTTAGCCACTGATCCATCTCTCCAGCCCTAAATAATCTTTTAAAAGTAATTATTTACTATGTATACAGTATACAGAAGAGGGCATCAGATCTCACTATAGATGGTTGTGAGCCACCATGTGGTTGCTGGTAATTGAACTCAGGACCTCTAAAAAAATAGTCAGTGCTCTTAACCTCTGAGCCATCTCTCCAGCCCTAAATAAATCTTAAAAAAAAAAAAAAAAAAAAAAAATGTTGTTTGAGCCCAAAGACAATCACTTTGTTCTGTCTCCTGGAACTAGCTCTGAAGACAACCTGTCTCTGCCTCTCAAGTGCTGGGATTAAAGGCATGCACCACACCGGCCCAGCCTGTTTTCTTTACTTTTATATATTTTAATACAGATTCTTAGAGGCTGGCCTCATACTTTTAGCAATTCTCCTGCTGCAGCATCCCAAGTTCTGAATTGCAAGATTGAACCACCTATCCAGATGTTCTATGACTTTGTTTTCTGAGATAGGGTCTTACTATGTAGTGCAGGCTGTTTTCTAATGATTCTGCCTCAGTGGTCCTAAAACTGAGGAATTCAGGCACACACCTCCATACTTGATGCAGCTGTTTCTGCCCATAATCTAGGGAAGAAATCCTATCCTGGCCGGTAGTAGGCCTCCTGCTCTAGCCATGTGATTCTCATCTCTCTCAGGGGAGGGGGATAGCATAGGGCGGGCCTGGAGAGCTAGGATACATCATCCTGGCTTTTACACCCCTCCCTTCTCTGCCTGTCTATTGGGAGGCAGAAGACAGGAAATGACTGCCATGAATGTGGTAGGATTTTCACTAAAACAGCATTTTGCAATTGAGGCCCATCCACAGATGTTTTCCTGTCTTATACCAGCCAGGTACCCTCCCTCCTCTGCTAATTCTCTCCCCATACTTTCATGTGACTGCAGACTGTGGATTCTCAGTTCCTGGCTGCCTTCCACATTTCATTCCTGTCAGAACCCAGGCATCCTGGCCTCCAGCTGAAAGCAGTGCATGTGGCTTCCCCCATCCCTGGCCCCGTGACTCAGTCCCTCTGAGGGGACCAGCCCTCTTCTTGGCACTCAGGGGCTAGGTAATGACATCAGAGTTGAGGATATAAAAGTTCTCAGCCAAAATAGAACTGAAGATACAACCTGACAGTGGCCTGTGACAGGGACAGATGTCTGGAGGCAGATTCTCACTGTGTCACAGTCTACCCACTGGTAAGAGGCTGCTGTGGGTCCCGGGAAGAGGGTGGACAGGGAGGAGCCTGGATTCTTTGGACAGCATTTACACAGATGTAGGTATGAAGTAAGGACTACAGTGCCCGTCCCCACCCTTTCTCTTTCTTTTTTTCTCTTTTTTTTGTGCATCTTACTAGGTTTTCTTTTACAGAGGTCAGTTTTCTGTGTAACGGCCTTCATTCCACCTTTCTTCTGTGAGCTGAATCCATTTCCTTCTCCTCTTTCCCAGCACTTTTGTTTATCAGCTACTTGCTTCTAGCACTTTGTATGGTACTGCCCAAACATCTGTCTCTCATATGTGGGACTGTAGTTCATTATTTTTACCCCAAACCAAGCACAATCAGCCTTAGAGACACACACACTACACTATTAATCTAGTGATTTGGAGGTGTAGACAGGAGGACCAGGAATTGAAGGCCAGCTTCAGACCAGCCCCCTGCCCCGCTACAAAAAAACAAAAAACCAAAACTTTGTTCCGAAACCAGCTGACAAATAACTGCATGTCTCAGTTGCACCTCTTTCCTTTCCCCATCTTGTCCTACGTTGTATTCGTACTTTTCCCAGAGGTCTTGTCCTGGAAGGCAGGACTGACAGCATTTACCCAATTACTCCTTCCCTTCCAGACTCCATGTTGGACTCTCTTTCCCTACTATGGCTTGTGGCCATGACCACCTCCTTGGTCTCTAAAGCTCAGATCTTGACCCCACAAGACTATGAGGAAGAGGATGCTGAGTCGGTAACCACACCTTCTGCGGCTGTCCTTTGTGACTATGACCGATGCCGCCACCTGCAGGTGTCGTGCGTGGAGCTGCAGAAAGTTGGGCCAGTAGCCTGTATGTGTCCAGGGCTCTCCAGGGAAGATCAGCAGCCGGACCCTCCGCGCCTGGGAGAAGTGCACATTGTGGCTGAGGAAGGCCGCGCAACTGTCCACTGGTGTGCTCCTTTCTCTCCAGTGAATCACTACTGGCTTCTGCTTCGGGAAAGCAACGGGGCTCCACAAAAGACTGGTCCCTTCAATGCAACCGTTCGAAGAGCAGAGCTGAACGGACTGAAGACTGGGGGTACTTATGTCCTTTGTGTGGTAGCTACTAATGACGCTGGTGAGAGCCATGTTCCTGGAGCAGATGGTGAGGGTCCTGAAAACTGGGCTGGCTCTTCCTTTGGGCCTTGTGGAAAGCTTATCGTGCCGCCTAGACCTGCCACCTTGGTCCACGCAGCCGTGGGAGTGGGCACAGCTCTGGCTCTGCTGAGCTGTGCGGCCCTGGTTTGGCATTTCTGCCTTCGTGAGCGGTGGGGTTGCCCACGACGTCAAAGTAGGGCCCAAGCTTCAGAAGGTCTCTGATGGGAGTCCCACCAAATAGAAACAACTCTGGTGCATGCCAGCCACATCTGGAGAGTCCAGCCCACTCCCAGGAGGAGTGTGGGCCTGCTGCCACCTGGCACCAGAGGCCGTCAGAGCAAAAGCCCAGGCTGAGACCTTGTTTAGTTGCCAACTAACCCATTGCTGTGTTCCCTGGGTTCCAGGAGGGAGTAACGATTATTTCTTAGGAGTCAGATGTAAATGATATAGGCTTTAGGAGCTTGAGTAGGTAAAATTGCATACATTATGTAGGTACTTATATATAGCCAGTTAAAATGAAGCTATTTCAGGCCCTGCACGGTGGCCTACAATTCTAATCTTCAGTACTCTGGAGGCAGAGACAGGCAGATTTCTCTGGGTTTCCAGGACAGCTTGAGCTACATAGAAAAATTCCAAGTCAAACCAGATTATACACTGAGACCCTGTCTCTAAAAATAAAATAAAACAAAAGAAAAGAAAAAAACTAACAAAATGGAAGGGGGGTCCACAGTTAAGAGCATTGGCTACTTTTCCAGAGGACCACAGTTTTATTCCCAGCAATCAAATGGCAGCTCAAAACCATCTGTAAATCCATTTCTAGGGGATCCAATGTGCAGTTCTGACCTCTGACAACAGTAGACACTCACACACACACGTGTGTGTATGTATGTATGTGTATATACATATATATATATATACACACACACACACATTCTGTTTTTTGAAGAGCCATATTAGATTTATTAAAGGGACGGGTGGGTGGGGGAGGGGAAAGGAAGAGGGGGTAGAGAACAGAGAAGAAGAAGAAGAGCACATATACTTGCAAGGAAAACACACATAAAATAAAAACAGATTTAAAAAGTATAAACTGGGGGGCTGGAGAGATGGCTCAGAGGTTAAGAGCACTGGCTGCTCTTCCAGGGGACCTGAGTTCAATTTCCAGCATCCACATGGTGGCTCACAACCATCTACAGGCATACAGGCAAGTAGAGCACTCATACATACATAGACTTTAAAAATATATAAACTGTTCATAGCTCATAGGCTTTCCATGACAAGTGGCTAGCCAGGTTGAGCCTGTTGGCTGGGGTTTGCCAACACAAGTTGTACATTCTCAAATATGGCTGAGAATAGGTAGGGTAGGCATTGGGGTTGGAGCTATACCCTTCTCCTGTCTTTTGTTTTGTTTCTAAGAATGAGCCTGCCCAGATTCCAACTGTGTCTGCGGAAACTGAAGATTAAGAGTTAGTATGAACTGGAGGAGACCAAGGCCAAAGCTGCAGTCTATACAAGTTAGAGTTTTTGTTAGCTATTAACCCTTTTTACCAATGACTCCCCCAAAATTACTGTAACTGTTTATTCACTGTAAAAACATGAAAAGCAAATTAAAAGTGTATTTTCAGTTTTCATGATCCTATTTAATTCCATATATATGTCAGTTCTCAACTGCTCAGTCTTTTGGCTAAGATCAAGTGTATGACTATTTTTCAAAGTAATATGTATATTTTGTGTTTCTTTGAGACAGGATCTCTCTGTGTAGCTCTTGCTGGCCTAAAACTCCCTGTGTAGACCCAGTGGGCTTGAAACTCACAAAGATCTTCCTGCCTCTGCCTCCTGCCTCCTGAGATTGAAGACACCACCACACCTGGCTGCTTTGATGTTTGGGTCAATCTCATTATGTAACTTTGGCCAGTCTGCCACTTTCCACGTAGTTCACCATGGCTTTGAAATTGTGGTAATCCTTCTGCTTCAACCTTCTGAGTACACACGCCACCAAACCCAGATTTGAAATGTATTTAATTATTTACATTCATGGCACACATGTGGAGGTCAGGGGATAACTTTCAGGAGATGCTTTTGTACCCCCCACCCCCCCACCCCGGCTTTCCTCCATGGGATGTGGGGTTCAGGGCTCAGACTCAGGCTGGAAAACCTGGCAGCAAGCTCCTTTACTTGCTGATCCATCTCACCAGCCCCTCAATTTGTTTTTTATGCCCCCTCTAATTTATTTTTAAAATTATGTAGATGCAAAAAAATTTGTTACAAATTGCTACACAATATGAACCTAACATTTTACTAATGTGATAACTTTTTGAGGTGCTGGAGTTGAATCCAAAGACATGCAGTCTACAGCTAAGCTGTCTATATTCCCAGCAAGACCCCAGACTTAGTCTCCAGGTGCACACTGTTCCAGGACAGTAGCTATGCTGAGCTGAATTATTCTAGAACAAAGCTGTTATTATCCAACATCTCAGTAAACTGGTAAATCTCTTAGTTCCAGTTCCATTGGGCTGCATAGGGAGTTCCAGGCCCGGGGGTGTGGGTGGGGTGGGGTGGGGTGGGGTGGTTGTCACAAGAATGAGTTATTTGCTCAGCTTTTTGGTTTTTTTTTTCTTGTTTTTTTTTTAAGAAACTCTTATTAAAAGTATCATTGTTCAAGCTGGGCAGTGGTAGCACATGCTTAGAGGCAGAAGCAGGTAGATCTCTGAGTTCGAGGCCAGCCTGGTCTACAGAGTAAGTTCCAGGACAGCCACGGCTACACAAAGAAGCCTTGTTTCAAAATCAAGTGTGTGTGTGGGAGAGAGAGAGAGAGAGAGAGAGAGAGAGAGAGAGAGAGAGAGAGGAGAGAGAGAGAATAACTCTATTATCTTTAATTAGAAAGAGCATACATCCCCAAAATAAGTATGCTGGAATTGCATTTAATTCATAGTTAATTAGGAAAAACTTTCACTGTTATGACTTATATATGGGAAGAAAGCTGGGGAATTACTGATTAAACTACAAAATCAACAACAGCGTCTAATGTAGTGATTGAATATGACAGTCAAATTGCTTTTGTTTCGTAAATGATTTATTCACTTAACACAAATAGATGCTTTACCTGCATGTATGTCTAATGCCATGCGGGTGCTTGGTTCCATAGGAGCCCAGAAGAAGGCACTACATCCTCTGGAAGTGCAGTTACAGGTAGTCAGGAGCTGCCATGTGGGTGTTGGGAACTGAACCCTGGTTCTCTGGAAGAGCAGCCATTGTTCTTAACTGCTGAGCCATTTCTCCAACACTTCATTTTTTTGTTTTGTTTTGTTTTTTGAGACAGGGTTGCTCTGTGTAGAATAAATAAACAAACAAAAAAACAAACAAATAAATAAATCTAAACTGGGTGTGGTGGTGCATGCCTTTTAATCTCAGCATTAGGAAGGCAGAGGTGGGAAGATTTCTGTGAGTTCGTGAGTTCAAGTCCAGTCTGATAAATATAATGAGTCCTACAAAAAAAACAAAAGTACCCAGAAACATAAAACATAAAAATAAATGAGGGCAGTGGTGGCACATGCCTTTAATCCCAGCACCTCTGAGGCAGAGGCAGGCAGATCTCTTGTGAGTTCAAGGCAGCCTGGTCTACAGAATGAGGCAACATGTAAATTAATAGAAATTGGTTAATTTAAGTTATAAGAACAAGTTAAAAACAAGCCTAAGGTAAGGCTGAGCTTTCATAATTAGTAAGTCTCTGTGTCCTGGCTATCCTGGAACTAGCTCTGTAGATCAGGCTGAACCCAAACTCACAGAGATCCATCTGCTTCTGCCACCTGATTGCTAGGATTAAAGGCATGCCCCAACATTTCTCAAGTTAATTTTTTAAAACTAGAAGCCCAATGAAAAGCCCATCTACAGCTTAAGACCAGGCTTACACCAAAAAGACCAGAGTTTGGCTCCCAATATCTCAGCTACCTTGAAAAATAAAAATAGGGCTAGAGCAATGGCTCCATATGTTTAGATCATGAGTTATATTTCTAACAACTACATGTGAACTCACAGCCATTTGTAAACTCCAGTTCTAGGATAAGAGGTCCCCTTCTTGCCCCCATGGGAACTAGGTACAGGTACACAGATGGGCAAGCAGGCAAAACACCCATATACATAAATAAGTCTAAAAATAAAATAATAAAGCAAGTAAGTCTTCAAAAAACCTTAAAAACTACACTGCTGAAAAACCAAAAATAGAAAGAAAAGAAAAAAATTGAGAATCTTCACGGGTCACAGCTGTTCCTTCTCGCCTGACACTCATTCCTGACCTTCCCTGTTATTGGATACCTTTCCATGGACTTGTTCACAGGGATCTGCTTTGGGACGCCTATGGGGTCCTGACAAACTCCTATTGGTAAGTGATGAGTGTTTGTACTGGCTAATGTTGGATTTGGCACCCGCTCCTAAAAGCTGTAGAGTTTTTAGGGGTGGCTTGCATTGGTTTGGGCTTAATCTTGATACCCAGTCCAGACACTGACAAGCATCTTGCTCATCTTGCTATCTGCTCAACCTGTCAGCTCTAGCCCTTCTTCCAGTCTCCCAAGTGGACCACCAAGTGTGAGACAACTAGAATTCTTGTGTCGCTAGACACATTTCTCTAAAATTCCCCATCTCTGAGTTTTCTGTTCCAGCTTGCTTTTCAGAGCCAAAGTTGAGATCATTACCAGCAAAAAGCTCTGAGGTATTTCACTTCACCCCTCCCTTCCCCCACAGACTAACCCTCCAGCCACAGCTTCTGGAGAATGGAAAAACCCAGAAGCCATTTTACCATCGGAAAACAGCTGACTGCCAACTAGGAGCCAGTTTTAGAGCCAATACAGGTGAAACAGACCGTTTCCCCCACACCCTAGGACCAAAGGAAAGGAACCAGAAGCCATTTTACCCTCAGCAAAGGGTAAACAAAGAACAAGAGACATTTTAACCTCTTCTCATCCCTACACCTAGCAGAGTACTATATGTGTCACTTCCCAAGGTTCTCTTACTAACTCATAGTTTTTGTCTGAACTCCCGAAAATCAGAATTTATGATTCCATGGCTTAGGCTCATTCGGACTACAGGAAATGAGCCACAAAATCCAGCAGACCAACTGCCAGAAGATACAATTTCCCAAGGGGACAGACTCTGCCCTTAGGACAGCTTGAAGCAGTCTTGAGATCCTTTGACCCTGTTCTGGTCCAATCCATTTTCCCCGTCCCCCCACCACACACATAAACCCAGCTTCCTTTTATAATTAACATAAAACAGTGGGATGTAAGGATTCCTGGCACACCACTTGGTGAACCCAACATGGTGCTGGATGAAAAAAGAATTCCTGTCATGTAGCAGCCAATATGGTGCCAGCAGAGCATGCCATATACGGAGGACATGTCCTTAGTCATGGCTACGTAAATCTGTGCCCACCCTTTCTCTTTTTGTTATTTTTTTTTTATTTTTTTTCAAAACTTTATTTATTTATTTATTTGCCTTGGTGTTTGCCTGGAACTGGAACTACAGACAGCTGTCAGCTGCCATGTGGGTGCTGGGAATTGAACCCTGGTCCTCTGGAAGAGCAGACGGTGCTCTTAACCACTGAGCCATCTCTCCAGCCCCCTATTTTTTTTTTATTTTTATAGAATAAAGTCTGGGCTGGAGAGATGGCTCAGCAGTTAAGAGCACTGACTGTTCTTCCGGAGGACATGAGTTTGATTCCCAGCATCCACATGACAGCTAACAACTGTCTGTAATTCCAAGATCTGACACCCTTACACAGTTATACATGCAGGAAAAACATCAATTCACATAAAAAAATAAAGTCTCATTTTTTGGTCCATGTATCCCCTTGTTCCAACTCCCTTCCCCCTCCTGACCCCTCCTAGTCAGTCTTCAGCCTCCCTCCTCCCCAGTATCCATTCCCTCCCCAAAAAGGGCAAGAAGTCCTAAGGTGGATTAGCTCAGCATCCACTCCAGGCAAGTCTGATATCCTCATCCAAATATCAAGATTGGGTTAAGTATTCCTCTGGAGGTAATGGGCTCCAAGGTGCCAGTCCATGCACAGAAGCACAGTCTGAACCCTCCCCTTGAGGCTCCACATAGTGCCCATGCCAGTGGACAGTTGTCTATCCTTGGAGGGCCTAATTCCTTTTCCAGATGGTTCCCCAGGTGGCTGTTCTTGATTCAGTGAGCTCCCTAGAGCTCCAGCCAGCCATCACTATGAGGATTTTCCTCAAAGTCCTTATCTCCTTGCTCATATAGAGTGCTCCCCCCCCCCCCCGCATCAGCTGGACCAGGGACTCAGCCCAGTACTCAGCCATATATCCCTGCCTCTACTTCTATTTATTGTTGGATATAAGGTCTGTGATGGCACTTAGGGTGGCTATTCATTTGATTATAGGGGAAGTCCTGTTTAGGCAACACCTTCCCTATTGGTTGGAGACCTATGCAGGGACATCATGTGAGTACTTGGAGGTTTCCCTAGCATCCAGTCTTTTTCCAACCCCCACACTGGCTTCCTCTATTAAGATCTCCATCTCTTTTTTTTCTCTCCTTCATTGTTTCTCTCACTTAAACATCTCCTTCTCTCATGATTTGTTCCCACCTCTTCTTGATTGCAACTTCTTATGCTCCCAATTAGCTAAGGAGATCTCTATTTTTTCTTCCTAGGGGACTCCCTGGATGTCTCTTTTAAGTTCCTTCAGATCCCAAGCTGTTCAGTGGTTGTGATTTGCAGCTTGGGTGTTCTTTGCTTTTTGCTTAATGATGAGTGAGTACATCCCCTGCTTATCTTTCTGGGTTTGTGATATCTCGCTCAGGAGGATAGTCTCCAAATCCATCCATTTGCTTGTGAATTTTAGTATATCGTTTTTTTCTTACTGCTGAGTAGTACTCCACTGTGTAGCTATACCACAGCTTGATAATCCATTCCTCAGTTGAGGGGCATGTAGGTTGTTTCCAGGTTCTTGCTATTATGAATAATGCTGCTATGAACATAGTTGAGTTAATGCTTTTGGGATACAAATGTGCATATTTAAGGTATATGCCCAATAGTGGTAATGCTGGATCCTTGGGGAGATTGATGCCCTGTTTTCTGAGAAACCACCATACTGCATTCCAGAGTGGCTGAACAAGTTTACACTCCCACCAATAAGGGAGGAGTGTTCCCTTGCTCCTCAACCTCTCCAGCATAGGCTGTCATGTTTGATCTTTCTCTTAAAAGGAGATTCCATGTTGCAATCTGTCTCTTCTCTCTTCTGCTTCTCTGCTCCTGTACTCGCCTGGCAACTCTCCTGAATAAATTTTTGTGTGGCATCTGGTAGTGTGTTTGTGTGTGTGTGTCTTACCACTCACAAAACCAACAACCCTAAACAATGACAACCATCTATACCCCATTGAAAGACCAACCCCCCCACACCCCTCTTGGAAATGTGGGCATTGTCTTCTTAAATTTGCTTCCTGCTGTCTGGGGATAATGGTATCTTTGAGGGATCCAAAAAGAAAAATTTTGTTAATTGTCAAGTACTGAAATAAGTATCTGTATCATGTGTTGTCCATTCTATGCATAATGGGAAAGTGCAGGGCTTGTCTCAGGTCCTGATTAGAGTAGTCTGTGAGGCTGGTTCATCTCAAAAATCATCCTGAGAAGTTTATAGTCCAAGTTCGATCTCTGGTTGGTGTTTGTCAGCCTAGTGGCATTGTCATGGTCCATGTGAAATCATCACTGTGAAGCCCCATATTCCTTTGGAGACTTCAAAGATCACAAGTAAGCATTGTCATGGTTCACTGAAGAAAACTGATGAGACTCAAGCCCAAAACAATGTACAGGAAGCTAGATAAAACTTTTTTCTTGAATTAATTGATACTCTATATGAATTCTTTGTTCAATGGTTTATGCCACATCTTTCCACCAGGACTCCACTGTAACTGAGGCTCAGCCTCTAAGAAAGCTGTAACTATATCTGACCAATCTTTAGTAATAATTCTATTATAGTTTGACCAAGAATTTAACATTTGTTTTACAAATGGTGAGTGCATATCATAAGTGACTATTGCTTCCTTGAATCTCCTTAGAGGTAACATTTGTACAGGAATCCACTTATCTCTGTACAGTTTCTATCATTTGGTAATTCCTGCAAAGTTACTGGATATATCCAGGTTGGCCATTAACAAAATTTTCTAATATTTGCATCTTGCCACTCATATCAACCAACTTGGCACTCACAGAAACTAATTTTTTAAAGTCTAAAACAAAATTGATCAAACAAGCAATATTTATAATAGATGTTACTTTAATTTAATCTACATTAATTATCCTCTCCTTTAAGCTTCCATCTTTATACCATCTAGCATATTATCAAACAGAGACCAAATACTTCCCATCATACTGTTGTTTCCTGTTTTTTTAGTAGTATATTTTTCTTTTTTATAAGATTTATTATATATACAGTGTTTTGTCTGCATGTATGCCTGATGGCCAGAAAAGGGTGCCAGATTGCATTACAGATGGTTGTGAGCCACCATGCAGTTGCTGGGAATTGAACTCATGACCTTTGGAAGATTAGTCAGCACTCTTCACCTCTGAGCCACCTCTTCAACATTGTTTCCTGTGTTTAATGTGGAAGAAAATTTCCCTCTGTATCTTATACTAACTCCTTTTATGAAATCCCAATTTACTCACACGTTGGGTGCCAAATAGTATATAAATTAATGAAAACTAGGAGCCAGATATTGGGGAAAAGCTAAACTATCGAGAGATAAACCACAGGCACTCCTCATCCAGCCAACTCCTCTGGCCTCTCTCCTTTAGAATCCTCCAACTGCCAGTCTAACTGAATCCTCCACTTGGTCTTACTGACCTTCATGGTTTGACTCTGTGGTTGACTCTCTGATATTTCAGGCCATTTTTATTTTATATGCCACCACAGATCATCACAACCAAGGTTTCTCTCAGTTTTGACAAAGGTCCTAAATGTTGATTGGAAACTACATTGTGCCTATGGGCCACAAAGCTCAAGGCAGACAGAAAGATAAAAAGTAAGGAAACTTTAAATATTGTTCAGTTAGGGCCTCTAGCTCACACCTGCATGGCCCAGAAAGTTCCATTCCTGTACCTCTTTCTCCAAACTCTGCCTTCATAGAGAGTTTCTAAACAAACAAAAGGCAACAAAAATCCCAGTTCTGCATTATTGGTGGCTATTATAGCTTCCTCCCCTGAGTTGCAAGCTTTTGACCATACATGGGCACAAATCCATCTTGTGACAGATCACCATCACCCCTTGCCTAAAAGGTATAAGATCGGGGTGAGACTTCTCTGGCCTCAATCTCTAGGACCAAAGAGCCTATCTGGGAGTTGCTCCCAATAAACCTGTTGTTATACTTTTTCAGCTCTACCTGATTTGGATTACTGCATCAGTGAAAACTTATCGTGAGTGGGAGGATTCAAAACCTATTAAAATTGATCTTGAAACTGGTGAAAATTGGGCCAACTTCCTACCTTTTGCTCTTGTAAGGGTCAGATGCACAGAAATTACTAACCATTCCCTCCTCAAGTCCTTACACACTCTGCAGCAATCCCTGAGGACTGTTCTTCAGATGATTGAGAGACGGTGGCCTCACCTATATCTAAGCCTGATCATAAGTTCCAGCTTGTTGAGCATGTGTGTGGGTAAAGAGAATCCTGACTCAGACTCTGGAGCCAAGTTGGAAAAATCCTACCTTGTGGTCCTCTGGGCTCTTATAAAATGAATGTCACCTTCTGGACCCACCACACCCTGACAAAGGAGTCTACAGAAGATAACAATAGCCTGGGGGTAAACACCTTTAATTCCAGCACACTCAGGAGCAGAGACAGGCAGATCTCTGTGAGTTTGAGGCCAGCCTGGTCTTCCTTCTGAGTTCCAGAACAGCCAGTGGTGTACAGTGAAAGATAGAGAAAAAAGAAGAATGGGAAAAAACTTGCTGAATATTAGCATGGCTTTAATACCAGTACTTGGGAGGGAGAGGCAGGCAGATCTCTGAGTTCGAGGCCAGGCTAGTCTACAGAGTGAGTTCCAGACCTCTAAGGCTACACAGAGAAATTCTGTCTTAGAAGAAGATGATGATAATGAAGAGAAGGAGGAGGGTGAGGAAGAAAAAGAAGAGAATAGATGGGTTACCATGAGGTCCTCTGACACGAGCCCTATAATTATGTTTGTCCTATTTTGTCTCTCTGACTGAAAGGCCCAAAACCCTCATAAGCCAGGACCTTGTGTAACCACTTTCAAAATCAGCTAGCTCACAAATCATGACATAGAGTGTTGTGATACACACACACACACACACACACACACAGACCTTGGTACTTGGCATGTGGAAGCTAGGTGCCCATGCTGGGTGTGGGAGACATTCCATGCAGACACATGGGGCAGTCAGTGTGAGTGTGAGCCTCAGGAAAGACTAGCAGCCAGGGCTCACATGAAGGTTTTATTGGGGGAGGAGCAGTAAGGGAGGTGGTGAGAGAAGGGAAGAAAGAGAGAGAGAGAGAGAGAGAGAGAGAGAGAGAGAGAGAGAGAGAGAGAGAGAGAGAGGGAAAAGAGAAAAGAGAGGGGAGGAGGAGGCGCTCGAGATCTCCAGCAAGTGGAGTGCTTTTCCTCTTACAGTGGGCCTCACGTAGGATGCAGTCAGGATGTCAGAACACTGAGCAGGCCAGGGTACTGCTTGTTTATCAGTCAGGATTCCAGGAAGTGGATCTGAATGCTAACACAGAGACTTATTATTAACTATTCCTATAGTTGAGGCCTGTTTTTAACTGGCTCTTATAATTAATCCATTTCTTTTTTTTTTTTTTTAAACAAATCTACATTTTTTTTTAAACTTTATTTATTTATTTGCCTTGGTGTTTGCCTGGAACTGGAACTACAGACAGTTGTTAGCTGTCATGTGGATGCTGGGAATTGAACTCAGGTCCTCCGGAAGAACAGACAGTGCTCTTAACCGATGAGCCATCTCTCCAGCCCCCAATTAACCCATTTCTATTCATTTACTTTCTGTCTTATGGCTTTATCTCTGTATGCCCATTCTGCTTGCTCTTGTCTCCTGATGTCTCCCTTTCTTCCCAGCATCCTCTCTGCCCTGAAATCATACCTAGCTATTGGCCATTAGCTTCTTATCAAACCAATGTGAGTAACACGTCTTCACGGTATACATAAAGGTTATTCCACAGCTGTGTGTATGGGAATTAAGAAAGATCAGAACTGGGGAGCTCATAGTCAATCTATTCAATGAGAACCACCCAACTTCCAGGTAGATTTCTGTAAAATATTGCATCCAGAGGCTACTGGGGGATGGTTGCTTGCTCCTGGGGAGAAGTATGACTCTGGGGCTGTGGGTACAAGGGTCTGGTCTATCCAGTATTATGCCTGACTGACTAAAGACAAGCAAATAGTATTTGATGTTCTTGAAAGGTTGTGATAGCAGGACTGGAGAGATGGCTCAGCAGTTAAGAGCACTGTCTGTTCTTCCGGAGGACCTGAGTTCAATTCCCAGCATCCACATGACAGCTAACAACTGTCTGTAATTCCAAGATCTGACACCCTTACACAGTTATACATGCAGGCAAAACACCAATTCACATAAAATAAAAATAAAGGTTGCGAAAGCATGTTTTCCTGGGAGAACACTGATCCATCCATAGTCCCATTAAAGCTAAAACCTAATGTATCACTCTTGTCAGATTATCTTTTGTGGGACCATCAGTTTCCCAATAATGGTATGAAGACTTACTATCAATGATTAAAGCTTGGCCTTAACTTAGCCTTTTTCCAACTAGTTTTATAACTTAAATTAACCTGTCTCTTTTAATCTTCATTCTGCTATGTGGCTCAGTTACCTGTTCTGTACCACATGTCTAACTTCTTTAAGTTAGGGTTAAATGATATCATCACACTTCTCACTAGCCTGGAACTTGTTATGTAGATCAGGTTGACCTCCAATTCTTGGAATCTGTCTGGCTCAGTTACAGCCCTGGACAGTGTTTATTAGGAGGAAGAATAATAATAACAGTTATTAATGGTACTGATAACATATGCACCAGAGATTTTTATAGTTTTAATTCATACTTATCATCAGAGTCTCTCTGATATAGTTCCTATTATTAGCCAAAGGAAACAGACGTACAGAGATAACTTATCTAAGGTTACCAAGGTAGGAAGTAGCAGAGTTAGGGCGGGTATGTTCACTATACTACTGTGTTATGTGGCCTAGATGGCAAAGTGAAAACCATCAGCTTTAAAGATGGGTAGAATAGGGGCTGAAGAGATGGTTCAGTGGTTAAGAGCATGTATGGTTCTTGAAGAGAACATGGGTTCAATAATTCCAAGCACCCACACGGGGGTTCACAACCATCTGAAACTCTAGTTCCATGGGATCCGATGCCCTCTTCTGATTTCTGAGGGCATCAAGTATGCACATGGTACATGTAAGTACATGCAGATAAAACACATAAAATAAAATGTATACATCTAATTAAGATTAAGACAACCTAAGATAAAGACTACATTATAGCTTAAAAAATGGACAGAGCAGAGCCTGTACTATACAGGGTTCTTGAAGGAACTGAAATGTACATATATATTCTAGGTGGGGAGGGGCTGTTAGATTGGTTTACAGGACACAGTGAGGTAATGCAACAATGAGAATCAGTAGTTGCTCAGTGTAAGGATTCCTGACACTCCACGTGGTGAACTCAACATGGTGGTGGGTGAAACAAAAATTCTTTGTAAGTAGTAGCTTTGTGGTGAAGTCAACTTGGCTCTGGCAGAATGCACCTTGTACCAAGGACAACGTAAACCCGTTCCCTAGGCCTGGCAATGTAACCCGTGCCCACCCTCTCTCTTAAAGGGAGCCGCCATGTTGCAGTCTGTTTCTCTGCTCCTGTGTGTATGTGTGTGTGTGTGTGTGTGTGTGTCTTCTCACACGCAAAACCAACACTCAGCATACAGAGCTGAATGTCATGACAATCCCAATCTGGCAATTGAGGACTGGAGGATTCCTGGAAAGCTTCTGTTTTCAGTATAGATTGAAATGCCAAAAATTGGCATTGAATGGTGACTGTTTGGTAAAACAACAGAATAGATGAATTTTATTGTCTGTGCAAGAACCTGTCTGTAGGGGCTGGAAAGAGACCCTAGTTCAGTCCCCAGCACACACATGATGGTTCACAACTATTAAAAACTCCAGTTTGGGGGCTGGAGAGATGGCTCAGCGGTTAAGAGCGCTGTCTGCTCTTCCAGAGGACCCGGGTTCAGTTCCCAGCACCCACATGGCAGCTAACAACTGTCTGTAGTTCCAGTTCCAGGCAAACACCAAGACAAATAAATAAAACTAAATAAATCTATGCCTTTTTAAAAAAAATTATTTATTTATTTTATGTATGCAAGTGCTCTATCTGCTTGTACACCTTTATGCCAGAAGAGGGCATCAAACCCCACTAGAGAGGGTTGTGAGCCACCATGTGGTTGCCAAGCCATCTCTCCAGCCCCCAACATAAATGAAATAAACCTTTAAAAAGATTTTCTCTTAAGGAACCTGTCAAGCCAGGCAGTGGCAGTGCACGATGTTAATTCCAGTACTTGGTAGGCAGAGGCATATGATCTTCAGCTGCAAATCTGAGTCCAGCGCGGTCTAAAGAGAGAGCTCCAGGAGACTCAGGGCTATACAGAGAAACATTATCTGGAAAAGCTAAAAAAAAAAAAAAAAATTACTAATAGCTCATTAACACCAGCCAATAAGAATAATTTAAAAGTGAAATTAAGTGTTGTTTTTTTTTAAACCTTAACACTTTGGAGGCAGACAAAGGCAGATATATGGGTTCCAGACCAGAATGGTC
This sequence comes from Sigmodon hispidus, assembly GCA_004025045.1. Lineage (NCBI taxonomy): Eukaryota > Metazoa > Chordata > Mammalia > Rodentia > Cricetidae > Sigmodon > Sigmodon hispidus. The sequence goes on from PVIH01000964.1 coordinate 160,982, forward strand.
TATATAATGAGTTACAGACCAACTAGGGTTACATAATGAGACCATGTCCCAAAAAAAAGAAAGAAAGAAAGAAAGAAAGAAAAGACATGTCTAAAGAAATAAGAAGAGGGGGACTGGAGAGATGGCTCAGCGGTTAAGAGCACTGACTGCTCTTCCAGAGGACCAGGGTTCGATTCCCAGCACCCACATGGCAGCTCACAACTGTCTGTAGTTCCAGTTCCAGGGGATCCAACACCCTTCACAGAACACCAAGGCAAATAAATAAAATTTTAAAAAAAAAGAAATGAGAAGAGCTATAGAGTTATCTATAGTGAGATAAAAAACAGGACTTCTCAGGCAGAGAATTGGTACTGCAAACCCAAAGGGTCTGGGCCTGTTTTATGTCATATACAGGTTACCCTAGAGTGGTCAAATAAGAAATTTCATAGCAACACTAACATTTACACATTGTCTAACCAAGAGCTTTATAGGTCCAGCTCTTGAACAAAACTGTGTGTCAAGATCCTTTTAACAATAGGATAGGGAGTGGCTAGACCCCCTCCAGCACTGTGAGCATTCATAAACCTTGGCTTCTAATAAACACTACTAGACTACATAAACCACTGAGCTACAAGCTCAGATTTCAGAAGCTGTTTTGGGAAAAGGGATGAGAAGAAAACAGGTTCTTACTGTGTGACCCTGGCTGTCCTAGAACTCTCTCTATAGACTAAGATAGCCTTGAACTCAAAGAAATCTACCTGCCTCTGCCTCCCAACTTCTAACTACAAAAATTTAATTTAGGATAGCTGGGCAAGGTGTTCCATGCCTTTAATCCCAATACTCTGGAGGCAGAGGCAGACTGAGATCAGTTTAAGGTCAGACTTAAAGATTGATCTTCTTAGCAAGTTCCAAGGCTACATAGTAAATTCCTGTCTCAAAAAAAAAAGAGAAAAAAAAACCAAAGAAAATTATAATAATTATGATGGTGACAATGAACATTGCCTCAAGCATGGTAGGCCAGAACACCACTGACCTACATCCCTAGCCCCAGATAAATAACTTCCTAGCAACATGCATAGAGTCATACTACCCCCAAGTTCTTTTAAAATTATATAAATCACTGCTGGGTATGGTGCCACACTCTTTTAATCTCAGAACACTCAGGAAGCAGAAGTGGGCTGATTTCTGTGAGTCTGCGGCCAGCCTGGTCTACTTTCTGAGTACCAGGACAGCCAGAGGTACACAGTGAGAGAAAGAAAAAAAAGAGAGAGAAGAGGAAAAAATTAGCCAGGCAGTAGTGGTACAACCCGTTAGTTTTATGACGACCGTGGGAAGCAGAGGCAGGCAGACCTCTCTAAGTTCAAGGTGAGCCTGGTCTATGAAGGGACTGATGGTATCAGCTCAGGATACCCCTAGACCAGCACAAAAATAACAGAGGGCAGGGATAAGGGACAAACAATGGAATAGGGAGACCATGAAGGGAACAAAGGAACGGGGGCTGGCTGGGGTATTTGTCCCCAGAAGGAAGGGCAAAGGACTGCCTCTGAAAGGAGACAGACAGCACACATATTTTGTTTGTATTGTGATAAATAAAACTTGCCTGGAAATCAGAGGGCTTGTCAGCCACTAGTTAACCACAGAGGCCAGGCAGTGTTGGCACACACCTTTAATCCAAGCTCTTGGGTGGAGGAAGCAGGAAGATCAGGAGTTCAAGGTCACCCTGGCTACACAAGATTAAACCAGTCTGGTGCTTCCCTTTGCTTCTCGGATCGTTCACTCTAATATCGTTCAGGTTCTTTTTTTTTTTTTTTTTTTTTTTTTTAAACTTTATTTATTTATTATTTATTTATTTATTTGCCTTGGTGTTTGCCTGGAACTGGAACTACAGACAGTTGTTAGCTGCCATGTGGGTGCTGGGAATTGAACCCGGGTCCTCTGGAAGAGCAGATGGTGCTCTTAACCGCTGAGCCATCTCTCCAGCCCCTCAGGTTCTTTTTTTATTATTATTATTTTTTATATATATTTTTTAAAGATTTATTTATTTATTATGCATACAGTTTTACAGAAGAGGGCACCAGACCTCATCATAGATGGTTGTGAGCCACCATGTGGTTTTGCTGGGAATTGAACTCAGGACCTCTGGAAGAATAGTCAGTGCTCTTAACCTCTGAGCCATCTCTCCAGCCCCTCGTTCAGGTTCTTATTAATAAGATTAACTAGGGTCATGTTTCACATAGGAAAGTGGCACAGTTTGTAAAGGCAAAATGAGAAACCCCATATTAGAATAAGTTGCCTAATTTTAATTGGGTTTGTTAATTAGGTGAGCCAAAGGAGGTTTTCGATTGCTGGACTTCAGTACTTTGATAGCTGGACCTTGGCAGTCAGCCTCAGGAAGAGGAGGAAGTAGTCAAATAAAGGAATAACCATGGCAGTTAGTTTTAGGAATGTAATCTAAGGGATTTAGCAAGATATAGGGAAAGAAGGAAAAAGACAAGGCCTGTCAGAGTCATATTTGCCATGCTTGGGCTGGCTAGAGTCCCTTCAGTCTACAGAGGGAGCTCTTCTAGGTTAGCCAGGGCCATGCAGAGAAATCCTGCCTCAAAAAAAAAAAAAAAAAAAAAAAAAAAGTTCATTACACTAATTTACTTATTTTTTATCATGAATGTCACAAATTGATGTGTGTAGGTCAAAAGGCAACTAAACCTTTTTTTCCTTTAACGGAGTGAGTCCAAGGAACCGAACTAATATAGTCAGGCTTGGCGGCAGATGCTTTTTGACCGGCTGAGCCGTCTCTCAGGCCCTTCACAGTGGGCGGGTCTCTGAGTCAGCAGGCGAGCTCTTTTGGCTCTCCCGGCACCCGTCCACCCCGACCCCACGTGACCCAAACAGACGGGCACTTCCGCTTCCCTTCTCTGAAATTTCAGCGTCCCCACCCCCGCCCCCGGGTCTCCAGCCCCGAGAGTTAGCGGGCGAGCGCCGGGAGGGCGGCGTCGCGGGCGGACTCGTCCCGGGCTGACCCTTGCGGCCTTCCTTCCAGTCACCGCCGGCAGGTCCCCGCGGAAGCGGCGACGGGAGCCATGGCGGAGCTGACGGCTCTGGAGAGCCTCATCGAGATGGGCTTTCCCAGGGGACGCGCGTAAGGGAGCCTCCCGTCAGCCCGTGGTGGGGGGCCGCGGGCCTGGCCCGGCCTGACTGGCACCATGGCTGCTGGGCGCTACTCTCGGTGTTTCTGCCCCCAGGGAGAAGGCTCTGGCCCTCACCGGGAACCAGGGCATCGAGGCTGCGATGGACTGGTGAGCGACCGGCCCGGGGGCGGGGGTCTGGGGGCCGCTGGAAAGGGCAGCCTCAGGGCTAACTAACCCTCTGTCGACTTTCCCTACTCAGGCTTATGGAGCACGAAGACGACCCCGATGTGGACGAGCCTCTAGAGACTCCCTTCGGCCATATCCTGGGACGGGAACCCACGTCCTCAGAGCAAGTTGGCCCTGAAGGTCCTGACTGGGAGACATCTTGTGATTGTAGACGTCTAGTGAGGGCCTGAGAAAACAGGAATGGTTTTATTATAAATAATAATACTAGTTGCTTGTTTGTAGGAGCTGGGTCTGCTGCTGGGGAAAGCAAACCCGTTTTGACTGAAGAGGAGAGACAAGAACAGACTAAGAGGTAACTGGCAATGTCACTTCCCGAGTTTTGTTTTGTTTGGAATCAACATCTTTCTTGCCCAGAGTGAACGGATACATACTCCTGCTTATGCCTCCAGAGTACTGGGATTAAAGGTCTTCACCACTATGTTCTGCGTTTATTTTGAGTCAGGGTCTGGCTGTGTACCTCAGGCTGGCCTGGAACCCAGTATATGTCCCAGGTTAAGTTCAGAGCCATGTTCTTCTACCCATAGACTCACTTTTCCAGACTGACCTGAGGCCATCTTCCTTCCTCTCCAATTCAAACACAAATCAGACTGATCAAGTTTCTGGAAAACAAAGCAAACAAAAAAATAACAGCCTCCAGAATGGCACTGGAGAGATGGCTCAGTTGTTCAGAGTACTAGGTCTTTGAGGGGACCCAGGTTCAATTACCAGCACCCACATGGGAGCTCACAACTGTCTGTAGTTCCAGTTCTCAGTTTCAGGCAAATAAATAAAAAATAGTTTAAGAACAGACAAACAAAAAATAGCCACCTGGAAACAGTTGGATATAGCTCAGGCTGGCCTCAAATCAGAAATCCTGATTTTTTTTTTTTTTTTTTTTTGCCTTTACCTTACAAGTGCTGGGACTATGCTTACTTCTCATTTGCCCTTTTAAAGCGACATGGCATTGTACATGCTAAGTGTGTGCTGTACCATTGAGCTACTATACTCCTAGGCCCCACTTTCTGTCTTTTTAATTATTTATTTAATGTGCGTTGGTGTTTTGCCTGCATGTATGTTTTTGTGAGGTTGTTGGATCCACTGAGACTGTAATTACAGATAGTTGTAAACTAATGGGGATGCTGGGGGGGGGCGCGGCGGCATGGCATTACTTTGTTTTGTTTTTGTTTTTATCTGTCTTGGAACATGTTACCTTATTTTGTTCAGATTTCTCCATTTAAACCCAACTTCCCCCTCCATGTTCTTTGTCCTCTGCAAAACAGAATGTTGGAGCTTGTGGCCCAGAAGCAGCGGGAACGTGAAGAAAGAGAGGAGCGAGAAGCTTTGGAAAGAGAAAAGCAGCGGAGGAGACAAGGGCAAGAGCTGTCAGCTGCAAGACAGAAACTACAGGAAGATGAGATGCGCCGGGCTGCTGAGGAGCGCAGGAGAGAAAAGGCTGAAGAATTAGCTGCCAGGTCTGGGTGTTGGTCCGGTTAGTTGGTAGCTGGAAGGAAATCAAGGTTTTCTTTGTCCACGTCTGACCTGTTTTTCTTCCTGTCTGCATTCTAGACAAAGGGTCCGAGAAAAAATTGAAAGGGACAAAGCAGAGAGAGCCAAGAAGGTGGGTGATTAGAGAGTCCGTGGGCATAGTGGAATAGATGGGTTAATTTCCTTTTCCCTTCTCAAGAGAAAGCATGTGTTTACATAATTTGTTTGTAGCCAGACTTCTGGTTGTTCTCCTGCCTCAGCCTTCCTTGTGCTAGAACTAAAAGTTGTGAGCCACCAAACACAGGTGGAGGGTTCTTGTTTGTCATTTGTTTTTGATTTCAAGGTAGTCTGTAATCACACAGGGAGTTGGAAGGTTGAATCTTTATACATGTTTGACTGTGTTACCATTGAGCCAGTGTTGCATTTTTTTTTTTTTCTAGTATGGTAGTAGTGTGGGTTCTCAGTCATCCCCACCAGCAACAGATCCAGGTCCTGTTCCTTCTTCTCCCAGCCAGGAGCCCCCTACCAAGCGGGAATATGACCAGTGTCGCATACAGGTATGTTTTCTGGTGACTCTTGCTCCTAGAAGCTGGTGTTGACTTATAAGGTGCCCAGGCCAGAGCTATTTGCACTTAAGTCCCATTTGCCAAATCTCTCCCTTCTTTGTACATGACTTTGAAATTCTACCTCTTCTACTTTTAGGAGCTATCAAATTTCACCGGCCCATCTTATATTATTTAAATTCATACTTTATTCTTACTCAGCAGTTATCCTTTAATTTATTCATAATAATTTCATTAGATTCGCTATATAGCTGTTTTCATAATATGGCACTTATCCTGATTTTTAAAAATAATTTCATCCATCTTGTCTTTACTTGATTGTGAGGTAGCTGGGGATCCATTTTGTTTTTTTTTAATATTTATTTTTATTTTATGTGAATTGGTGTGTTGCCTGCATCTGTAACTGTGTAAGAGTGTCAGATCTTGGATTACAGACAGTTGTTAGCTGCCATGTGGATGCTGGGAATTGAACTCAGGTCCTCCAGTACAATAGTCAGTGCTCTTAACTGCTGAGCCATCTCTCCAGCCCCAGGAGTCCATTTTCATCACCCACTGAAGCAGAGCATAGGTGGTTTTAAGTAGTATTTGTACTTCTCCAAGGAAAGCAGGGCCAACTTTTTTTTAATATTTATTTATTTTTATTTTATGTGTGAGTTGGTGTTTTGCCTGCATGTATAACTGTACAATGGTGTCAGATCTTGGAATTACAAACAGTTGCTAGATGCCATGTGGATGCTGGGAATCGAGCTCAGGACCTCTGGAAGAATAGTCAGTGCTCTTAACTCCAGCCCCTTCCTTTACTTTCTTGATTATTTCAGTTTGTTTTTGTTTTGAGATAGGGACTTGATATGTAGACTAGACTGGTCTTGAACTTTGAGATATTCCTGCTTCTGCCTGAGTGCTGGGATTACAAGCATATGCCACCGTTCTGAACTTTGTTTTATTTTTGGAACTGGATCTTGTTGTATAACCCTACTAACCTGGAGTTGACTATGAAGATCAAGCTGACCTCATACTTCTGAAAGTCCTCCTTCCTATTTCTTCTGTGTGCTGTGATGATACCTATATGGGTATTGCTATTACCTGGCCTCACTCTATTTATTTATTCATTGTTTTGGTTTTTGAGACAGCGTGTCATATACCTGATGCCATCCTGGAACTTGTTCTTCCTGCTTCTAGCCCTGGAACTTTATGTAAACTACACTGGTCTTGAAGTTTCATAAATCTGTCTATGCCCCTCAGTGTTGGGCCTATAGACATGAGCCACCCCATACCTAGTCCTTACTCAATTTTAGTGCTCAGAGTGCTTTTTGCCTTCTAGGTTAGGCTGCCTGATGGGACTTCCCTGACCCAAACATTCCGGGCCCGGGAACAGCTGGCAGCTGTGAGGCTCTATGTGGAGCTTCACCGTGGGGAGGAACCTGGACAGGACCAGGACCCTGTGCAGTTGCTCAGTGGCTTCCCCAGAAGAGCTTTCTCAGAGGCTGATATGGAGCGACCTCTGCAGGAACTGGGTATGTTATTATGTGATCAAGAGTCTGGACTTAAAGGGGCTGTAGGGAGAGGTAAAGAGAAGGGGCCTAGTGGACATGGTATGTGTCCAGGAATTTGAAGGCCTAAGCCTAAATATCCTTGTAATTCACACTTTTTCTGTCTTTAGGACTCGTGCCTTCTGCTGTCCTCATTGTGGCCAAGAAATGTCCCAGTTGAGGGTCCTCCATCCCACCATCCCTCTGTGACCTCTTCATCTTTGATAAAGCACTGACATTTCCTTCCTAATAAATAAACCCTTTGAGTTCTGTATATGCCTGGCTCCTTCCTCAATGACTGGGAAGGGCAATACGAGAGGACAGTGGGAAAGCATTTGAAGTAGGACCTCATTTTCATGTTCTGTTTACAGTAGATTTTCTAGCACTGATTAGCTGCTTGGAGTGTGTGTGTGTGCATTATCTTTTATTCATAAGCATAATGTGGTGCATGAGCATTTTGTTTTGAGAAAGACTATGGAGCCCTGGCTAACCTGGAACCATATAGACCAGGCTAGCCTTAAACTCAAAGATCCCATGCCTCTGTTGCTCAAGTGCCGGGATTAAAGGTACCATGTACTACCATGGTGGGCTTGAATTTAGAATCCTTATTGGGCCAGGCAGTGGGGGCACACACCCCTAATCTCAGCACTTGAGAGGCAGACAGATGAATCTCTGTGAGTTCAAGATCAGCCTGGTCTACAAAGAGAGTTCCAGGATGATAGCCTTCACAGGTAAATCCTGTCTCAAGAAAATATAAATCCTGTTATGTGTGTTTTATACCTTGACTTCTTTTTTTTTTTTTTTTTTAAAAAAAAAAAAAATTTATTTGCCTCAGTGTTTCCCTGGAACTGGAACTACAGACAGTTGTTAGCTGCCATGTGGGTGCTGGGAATCGAACTCGGGTCCTCTGGAAGAGCAGACGTTGCTCTTAACCACTGAGCCATCTCTCCTGCCCCCTATACCTTGACTTCTTAAAGCCACTCCATTAGTATGATGGGCTAATAGTATCTATTTCCTGTATTATGAGATACCTACATGCTTTAGCACATTATCTAGCGTAGTACTTGTCCTGTGACCACTATATTATATATAAAGTAGTGGGTTTTGGGGGTGCTGTGGAATACTCCACCATAGAGGACATCCCAATGTAGGGTGACTTTTTAAAAAAATGTCTACAGACATTGAAAGGAATTGTTGAATGAATGATCTTCACAGAAAATGGAACAATATGTTCCTGCTCTTAAGACCAAATCATGGCCTGGAGCGATAGCTCAGTCGTAAGCTGCTCTTCCAGAGGACAGTTTAAATTCCCAGTACCTACATGGCAGCTTACCACCTGTCTATAACTGTAGTTCGAACTGGCCCAGCCTGTCTCAAAACCATTTAGTCCCAAATAATCACACAAAGGCTTATATTAATTACAAGCTGTTGGTCTATGGCTCAGGCTTATTACTTATTACTCTGTTCAGCATTGTGGCTTGGTATCTTTTGCTCAGTGCCACACTCTCATCCCACTTCCTCGGTGTCTTGCTGTCTGTTACTCTGCTCTTTTGCTTCCTTGAATTCTCCTAGTCTGGTTGTCCTGAGTCTACTTCCTGTCTAGTTACTTGACCAATCAGCATTTTATTAAACCAATATTTACAATGACAGATATTTACAGTATACAAAAGCATAATCCTACAGCATATGACACCAGTTCTAGGGCTTCTGCCATCATCACACAGACATATGTAAATATATGCAAGCAAAACACCAATGAACATAAAATTAAAAAATAAATCATCACTGGGTGTGAATCAACACTTAGGGCTGAGTCTATATAGTGAGTTGCAGGATAGCTGAGGCAACACAGAAACTTTGTCTCAAAACAAGCAAATGTTTTGAGTACCACATACAGAGCATACATTTCCATAGTATTGGATTAAAAGGTATGCTACCGGTGCTGGAGAGATGGCTCAGCGGTTAAGAGCACCGTCTGCTCTTCCAGAGGACCCGGGTTCGATTCCCAGCACCCACATGGCAGCTAACAACTGTCTGTAGATCCAGTTCCAGGGAAACACTGAGGCAAATAAATAAGTAAATAAAGTTTTGGGTCCTACTTGTGGTCTTCTGCCAGCCACTACTTCCCCAGTGCTGAGATTACCAGCATGCCATGTGTATGTTCTGGGGCATCAGACCTGCAGTTTTCTCTATGTTAGGTGAACAATCAAGTGAGTTCTATCTCTAGCCCTCAAACGTCTTTTCAGTTGCAATTGGATGAAGATTACAAATTACAAAAAACCAGCTGGAGGGGTTAGAGAGATGGCTCAAAGGTTAAGCACACTGATTGTTCTTCCAGAGGCCTTGAGTTCAATTCCCAACAACCACATGGTGGCTCACAACCATCTAAGATGACATCTGTTGCCCTGTTTTATATACTGTATAATGAATAAATCTTAAAAAAAAACCAAAAACAAAAACGGCCTGGAGATCTAGTGCCCTCTTCTGGCCTGCAGTCAATGCTGGTAAAATGCTGTGTACCTAATAAGCTTTAAAAAATAAAATTTTGGTTTTTTTTTTTTTTTTTTTTTTTAAAGGCTATAAAAAACAAATGAAACTGGGAGTGATGGCAATAACCTATAATCCCATTTGAGAGGCTGAGATAGAATGACTACCTCAAGTTTAAAGCCAGCCTGGGCTACAAAGACACAAAAGAGAACTTTCCCCAATGGAAAATGACTGTTATAAACACACCTACACATGTATACATACGTGGGCTAGAGGTGGAATGTTTATAGGTAATGTTTATTAGTACACCCAAGCTGCTGTTGGGGCTTAATCATCAGTACCAAATCAAAAAAGGATCTGTGGTCTAGTTAATCTCTGTAGTTCCAACAATGGCCATTTTGTTTGCTTGGGTTTTGTGTGCTACCAGACCTGCTTCCATGCTCTTAAGTGCCAAGAAATACTATAACTGGATTTACAGACTGAAAGTATATTATAGTGAAAACCTTGGGAGTGAAGACCCATTATATTTATTTATGGGTATGCCTGTGTAGGTACAAAATGTAGAGGTCATAAGAAACCAGGAGTCAAACCAGGTGGTGGCAGTGCAGACCTTTAATCCCACAGCTGGGGAGGCAGAGGCGGGGAGCTCTATGAGTTTGAGGCCAGCCTGCTCTACAGAGCAAGTTCCAGGACCAGGACGGGGCCAAAGCTACACAGAGAACTTGTCTGGAAAAATATAAATAAATAAAAAGAAACCAAGAGTCAGTTCTCTCCATTTGCCATGTGGGTTCCAGTGATTGGATTTTGGTCCAAAGGCATTTTACCCATAGTTCTTTCTTTCTTTTTTTTTTTTAAACACCTGATTTTTTTTTTTAACTTATCTATTTGCCTTGGTGTTTGCCTGGAACTGGAACTACAGACAGTTGTTAGCTGCCATGTGGGTGCTGGGAATCGAACCTGGGTCCTCTGGAAGAGCAGACGGTGCTCTTAACCGCTGAGCCATCTCTCCAGCCCCACCCACAGTTCTTTCAAAGCCCATCACTACATTTAGCTAGAGGCTGCCATTTGAGGGATGGTTGGATTTTTGTGACATCTCAACTCCAGTCCAAGATAGCCTGAAACATATTTTCTAGCCATGTCTGGGTTTGACCTTGTTAAAATTCTGACTCAGAATGCCAGGTGCTAAGACTCAGAAGTTACTTTCCACTGCTGCACTTATCATTTCTCAGCTGCCTTTTACCCACTCTTTGGTAGTTATGAGCTTTAAAGGAATAGGGCAGATAGACACCTTGTTTTGTTTTTTTGGGTTTTTTTGAGAGCAGGTTTCACTGTGTAGCCCTGGGTGTTCTGGGACTTACTATGCAGACCACACTGGCTTCACAGAGATCTGCCCTGCTTGCCTTGCCTCCCAAATGCTGGGGATAAAGCTATGTAACACCCACACTTAGGTTTTATAATATGTAGTTGTTAAACCAATTTTTTTTTAATGTGGTCTCACTGTGTAGTAGCCCAGGCTTGTCTTGAAATAGCTATCTTTGTAAGTTTCTGGATGCTGGGATTATAGGTATATGTAACCAGGCTATACTTGAGAATGGTCTGAATAAACACAGCTGTTCTTAAAGAGCCTTTAACCAGGCCTGGTGGTTGGTAGTGGCACACACCTTTATTCCAAGCACTGAGGAGGCAAAAGCAGGTGAATTTCTGTGAGTTTGAGGCCAGCCTGGTTTACAGAATGAGTTCCAGGGCTACATAGACTCAAGTCTTTAACCAACTAGAGGAGGCATTGAGGCAGTTAAAGGACCCTTCAACTTTGCTCAAAGGACAGGAGTTCTCTATGGTATTCACTCCGAACCAGATGTTCAAGACTGCTCTGGCAGGTTGGAGAGATGGCTCAGCAGTTAAGAGCACTGACTGTTCTTAACCCTAACCCTAACGATCTATAATGAGATCTGGTACTGTCTTCTGTATACTGTATACATAATAAATAAACATTAAAAAAAAAAAAAAAAAAAAAAAGACTGCCCTGATTTGAAGAATATGGCTTGGAACTGGGCATGGGGTCTCACTGCTGTAACAGTACTTGGGAATAAAATGCATATTGGATTTCACAGTGGCCTGTGATATATGAGGCCCCGTGTCAAAATATATTTAGGGTAGTAAGATGGCTCAGAGGGTGAAAGTACCTGAGCAAAAAGCCTGACACTGTGGAAGCAGAGAACTGGTTTCCCAAAAGCTGTTTTGTGACTTCCATATACGCGACGTGTCTGTACATTCATTTTTCATTTACAAAACATAGACACACAAAAACAGAGTTTAGAAAAACTCTTTACCGCCAGTTGCAGAAGCAAACTCAGATCATGTGACAAGTTTTAAACAGTCAGAAAAACCTTTTGAATTTGAAACTCTCCAGGGGGAGTAGCAATCAGCTACCCCGGTCTTTCCCACCCACTGTGCCCTCACAGCTCTCTAGACATTAGAGATCCAGCTGTGGAGACCACGTAACGGATGAACTGGATTCATTAGTTCCTTTGTTTCCACACATCGAACCCCGTCTCGGTCCTGTTCACGCGATGTGCACGTTAAACGCGCACACCGACAGCAGCTCCTGTCCTGGTATAGTCCGTGTGCTATCCTGAATCCGGACTCCAAGGCCGGCGCACAAACAAGAAAGGCGCCTCGAAGGTTCCGGCGCCCGCAGACAAGCTCTGGGGTCACGCCGACCTGCTGTTGCGGTTAGCTTCTGCCGTCCAGTTCTTCCTCCAGGCCACGTTCTCGTCCGTGGCCGCTGCTTTCTTCAGGGTAGCAATCACTAGTTCCTTGGTCCTGACAGCTTCGTCCCTGCGCCGCGGGTCCCGTTCCGGCATCTCCTATGGGCAAGAAGGATGTTTGCAGCCGGGGCCCGAAGGCTGGGCCTCTTCCCACGCACACCCACCTCGGAGAACCCGAGTGTTTATACCTGCAGCATCGCCTGCTTCTTTTGTTCTCCTGGGGTCACAAGAGCAAACAGAGTGCAGCCCACGCCAGCACCCGCGCCTAGCACTGCAACCGCCACCAGTCCTTTCCGAACAGTTTCCATGGCCGACCACACTACCAACGAAATGCCTTCTCAACTTCCCGCAGCCTAGAAGGGAGCGACTACGTCTCGCCTTTCCCTGTGCAGGCTAGAGCGACCCGGAGGGGCGGGGCGGGGCGGGGCGGAAAACCATAGAGCAGCGGCCTGGTGAGGAAGGAGCTCTTGAACCCTTCAAAGCGTAGATTTTAAAAAACAACAAAAGCCGATCAGTGGTGGCACAGGCCTGTAATCCCAGCGCTCTGGAAGTAACAAGCAGATCCCAGCACTTGGGAGGCAGAGGCAGGTGGATCTCTTGAATTCGAGGCCGCCTTGTCTACAGAGCGAGTTCCAGGACAGCCAGGGCTACACAAGGAAACCCTTTCTCAAAAGCACAAAATAAATAAATGAACTAGTTAATTGTAAAAATTATTTAAAATAAACCTATTGCCTGTTATCAATCCCCTGGAAGTTTCAGAGCAATAGAAAACGGTTCTTAGTATTTTAAGTACACAATGTTATGGCTAACCCTGAAATTTCAATACTTAGGAAGGTGAATCTGCAAGAGGCTGAGTTGGAGGCCAGTTAAGGCTTTGTTCAAAGACTTTGTTTCAAAACAAACGAAACACATAGAGGTTAGGACAAACAAAAATTCAAAGCCAAGTGGACAGAGGAGGAAACAGATTTGTATTCTCTCTCAGGTTTTGAGGATTGAAACCAGAATATCAGGCAAGTTTGGTGCCACTGTATATACGCTTACTTAGTCTATTCCCTTTCTCTTTTTAAAAAAAAATAAATAGGGGCTGGAGAGATGGCTCAGCAGTTAAGAGCACCGTCTGCTCTTCCAGAAGACCCGGGTTCGATCCCCAGCACCCACAAGGCAGCTAACAACTGTCTATAGTTCCAGTTCCAGGCAAACACCAAGGCAAATAAATAAATAAGTTACTAAATAAATAAAGTTTAAAAAGAGAAAAAGAAAAGAAAGGGGGGCTGGAGAGATGGCTCAGCGGTTAAGAGCACCGTCTGCTCTTCCAGAGGACCCGGGTTCAATTCCCAGCACCCACATGGCAGCTAACAACTGTCTGTAGTTCCAGTTCCAGGCAAACAACAAGGCAAATAAATAAATAAAGTTTAAAAAAAAAAAAAAAGAAAAAGAAAAGAAAGGGCTTCTAGGGTTTCACTTTGTAGTCCTGATTGGCCTCAAACTTGCTATGCAGACCAGGCTAGTCTTGAAGTCGCAGAGTTTTGCCCACCTTTGCTTCTTAAGTGCTGAAATTAAAGGGATGTACTATCATATCATACCTAGCTTGTTTACTTTTTTTGTTTGTTTCAAGACAGTTTTTTTTTTTTTTTTTTTTTTTTTTTTTTTTTTTTTTTTTTTTTTTTTTTTTTTTTGTAGTCCTGGCTGTCCTGCAACTTACTCTGTAGACCAGACTCACTTGCTTCTGCCTCCCCAGTACTGGAGTTAAAGGAATGCACCACCACTGCCTGAAGTTCTTGGCAGGCTAGGAAGATGGATGAGTAGTTAAGAACAGTGGCTCCTTTGGTTTGATTCTCAGCACCCACATAGTGCCTCACAACCATCTGAAAACTCCTGTCCTAAGAGATCCAATGTCCTCTTCTGACAGAAGACATACCAGCAGGCAAAACACCCATACCTATAAAATAAATTAATTTAAGATAAATGAATAAAAAGGGTTCCTGTCAAATAGCAAAAGCCACATAAACATTCATTAAATGACACACAAATAAACAAGCACACTTAAGAAAATCAGTAAATAAGGAGTTAGGAAATCCATCACAGCTCTTTATTTATAGGGCTTTAATCCAGATGTCCTTGCCTGCTACTGCCATACCCAGGGTCTCAGGGAGTAAGCAGAATAAAGCTCCTGTCTCTTCTCTTTGGCTTCTCCCCTCCCTTGAAAGGCCCATAATCTCCCAGCATGTCAGCGTTCTTTCCTCAGTAGTGATTAAAGAGCCCTTTCCAAAGAAGATTAAAGCATAGTCTGTGTGGGGCACTGGACAGGGGTGCTTGACCTGGAATCCAACCATACTGGACTCTTAGGGTCACCATCATGGCCTTTGTGCCAGGGAATAGCAAGGATGGACCTTGGTCTGCAGATAGCTCAGACTCTTCATGGCATCCAGAAAGTCCTTTGTTGACAAATCCTTTCTCAAAGAACAGAGAAGGGATTAGCAGATGTGAAGGTCATCAGGATGCTCAGGTGAGTACATCTTGTCCTGGGACTGGCTCATCCTGGAATTGGTCCCAACACCTCTACTGTACTTATGCAGGTGTCTAAAAAGCCCCACCTGCCCTCTATTGTGGTAGAGGCCTCTGAGGGAACTGAGGAAGACCTGGAGGATAACCAGTGGCCACATGAGGAGCTGCTGCTGCTCACTGATGGTGAAGAAGAGGAAGCAGAAGCTTTCTTCCAGGACCAAAATGAAGAGTCAGGTGAGGGTGGTGGCTTATTCATTCAGGCCATTGTCTTCTAGATATTCCAGACCCACAGTAGAAGTCTAGGAATGTTAGAAACAGGTGTTGTGCACTATAGAGCTAAAGTGCATAATAACACACACAGGACCCTGGGTTCCATTCCCGGTAACACACACACACACACACACACACACACACACACATTAAATGTGGTAAATGTGTGAGTGTCTAGGCAGTTGATACTATTGAAGAACATTACAGGATCACTTTGGTGTTTTGTGTTCTTTTTTCTTCTTCTTCAAATAAGTCTCATTCCATAGTTCAAACTGACCTTAAACTGAAGATCTTCCTGCTTCCACCTCCCAAACTGTGGGATTACAATCCTGTAGCACCATGCCTGGCTTGTTTGTTTGTTTTATTTAGGCACTGAAGAATGAACCTAGAGAGGCATTCTACTGTTGAGCTATATCCCTAGTCCTTTTTATTTTATTTTATTTATTTTTAATATTTATTTTTTTATTTTATGTGAATTGGTGCTTTGCCTGCACGTATAACTGTGTAAGGGTGTCAGGTCTTGGAATTACAGACAGTTGTTGGCTGCCATGTGGATGCTGGGAATCAAACTGAGGTCCTCTGGAAGAATAGTCAGTGCTCTTAACTGCTGAGCCACCTCTCCAGCCCTCTTTTTTTACTTTTAATTTATTTGAGACTCTGCAACTGAGACTGACCTGGCACTCACTGTGTAACCCAGGCTGGCCTTGAACTCATGGTAATCCTTTTGCTTCAAACTTCTGAATGCTTGAGAGTATTAAAAGCCTGATCTCCCCCACCCCCAGGCTCTGCATCCTGCCTGGTTCAGAGGGCCCTTATGTTCTTTAAAAAAAAATTTAGGCTGGGGCTGGAGAGATGGCTCAGAGGTTAAGAGCACTGACTGTTCTTCCAGAGGACCTGAGTTCAATTCCCAGCAAAACCACATGGTGGCTCACAACCATCTATGATGAGGTCTGGTGCCCTCTTCTGTAAAACTGTATGCATAATAAATAAATAAATCTTTAAAAAAAAATTTAGGCATAGCTGGATGTAGTCGTTTCTGCCTTTAATTCGGGCACTTGAGAGGCAGAGGCAGATCTCTATGAGTTATAGGCCAGCCTGGTCTACAAAGTGAGGCTGTATCTCCAAAATAATAACAATAATAATTTTTATTTACTTATACATATGAGTATGGGTGTATATAGGTCAGAAGACAACTTGTGGGAGCTGGTTCTCTCATTACACCTTGTGGGTTCTAGAGAGTAAACTCAAGTTGCCAAGTGTGGTGATTATATATTTAATAAAAATAGTCTGGGGGGAGGGGAGGCTGGGGAGGACTGGGAGAAGGGCCAGAGAGAGAGCAGTGGAGGGTATGGGAAATTTATTAAAATAAAAAATAATAATAAAAAGTTTTTTAAAAAAAGGAAAATGTTAAATCAAAACAAAACAAAATACCTCTGGAATATCAGAGGAGAGTCACCCACAGAGCCAAACCACAAAGGTTAGGGAGTGGTGACCCATATCTTTAATCCTAGCTTTGAGAATGTTGACAGAGGAAATAAGATAGCTATGGGGGGGAGAGGGGAGGGGGGCAGGGAGAGAGAGAGAGAGAGAGAGAGGAGGTTTTTCAGTTTTCTCTGAGGAGAGAGACGCTGGAGTCAGGCCTGAGGAGTTGGCGGGAGAGGGTAGGCTTTAGGCCAAGAGTGAAATAGGCCACTTAAAATATTGAGACCTTTATTTTATTTTATTAATTATTTATTTGTTTTTATATGCATTGGGGTTTTGCCTGCATGTATTTCTGTGTGTATGTGTGTGTCATATCCTGGAGCCACAAACAGCTGTGACCTGCCATGTTTGTGTTGGGAAATGAACCCCGATCCTCCAGGAGAAGACAGTGCTCCCAACCACTGAGCCATCTCTCCAGCCCAAGACCTTTAAAATATGTGTATATATGTGTGTGTGTGTTTAAAAATTGTTACCTTTTTCCTCCCACTCTTTTTTTTTTTTTTTTTTACTTTATGTGTGCAGTATACAGAAGAGGACACCAGGTGTCATTATAGATGGTCATGAGCCACCATGTGGTTGCTGGGAATTGAACTCAGGACCTCTGGAAGAGCAGCCAGTGCTCTTAACCACTGAGCCATCTCTCCAGATCCTGTTCCCTAACCATTTTCACATCTCAATATTCTACTAGAGAGCATAACTGGCCTTAAAAACATAAAGAGGCACGTTTTTACATTGTAAATACTACAACACAATACATGTTTTATGTTGTAATTAAGTAGTAGCCCTTTGGTTTCTAGTTTAGAAATATAGAAATATAGCCAATGACCTGAATCTCCAGCACTATTAAGAAAAGCCAGACCTGACTGCCAGTTTTCTTAGAGGTTGAGCTCCACTCTTTCTACTATTTGTTTGTTTGATTTTATGTTCCTTTGTTTGTACTATTAGTTGAGATATGTTGCTGGGTAGTGGTGGCACCCATCTTTAATTCAGGCACTGGAGAGGCAGAGGTAGGCAGATCTCTGTGAGGCCATCTTCATCCACATAAGAGTTCCAGAAAAGCCAGAACTACACATTGAGACCCTATCTCACCAGGTAGAGGTTGGTGGTGGTGCACACCTTTAATCCCAGCATTCAGGAGGCAGAGGAAAGAAGCTCTCTATGATTTCAAGGCCAGCCTGGTCTACAGAGACAGTTCCAGGACAACCAGGGCTACACAGAGAAACCCTGAATCAAAAAACAAAACAAAATAAAACAAAATAAACCCCCTCCCTTGATAACAAAACAAGAGAAAAATGAAACTGAAGTGTGTGAAGGTTTATTTCAGGGATAGGGTATGCACATGTCCCCCATATATCTGTGAGGGTCAGAAGACACCCATGTGGGTCTTAGAGATTGAACACTTTCAAACTTGGCCTGCTTGGTGTTCTTCTGGGGAAGCCATCTCACCAGCTCCCAAAACCAAGGCCTTTTACGTGATAGGTAATTAATTGATCTATCACTGAGCTGCACCTGTAGCCTGAATTTGCACTTTTGTTTTGTTCTTTTGCTTTCTGGCCACAGGATTATTTGTCTTGTTTAACTTGTTTGACCTGGTCTTGCTAAGTTGTCAAGTGGTAAACTGGACTTCCATTACTGGGGATATAATTACCCCATACCTAACTATCTAGAGATAATTAGCATTTTAGATAGAAGGCTGTATTGTAACACTTTGGGTTTTCTTTTTCTCTCTCTCTTTTTTTTTTTTTTTTTTTAGCTTTATGCTCCAGTCACATATTTTTACCTTTTGATTTTTCAGAACAAGTCAATAGGGAGATAATTCCCCTTTGTAAATGAGTAAACTGTGTGGAAAGTGGCTTTGTGGGGTGAGATCTCTAATATTTATGCAAACCCCATCTGGGCATAGTAGGTCCCCTGCAATCACATTGTACTCTTTTTTTTTTTTTTTTTTTTTTTAAACTTTATTTATTTATTTGCCTTGGTGTTTGCCTGGAACTGGAACTACAGACAGTTGTTAGCTGCCATGTGGGTGCTGGGAATCGAACCTGGCTCCTCTGGAAGAGCAGCCGGTGCTCTTAACCACTGAGCCATTTCTCCAGCCCCCACATTGTACTCTTGAGGCTTTGATCTCTGGAGTGAGTTACTAGCTGAACAGGCAAGCTCCGGGTTCATAGATAGCCTGACTATAAAGTGAAGAGCAGTTGAGGAAGATACCTGCATTCACTCATTCTTCTTTATTCTTTTCGAATAAAGTCATATTTTTTTTATCCAAGTATCCCCTTGTTCAAACTTCCTTCCTCCTCTCTGTCACTCCTCTCCCCATCTCCTCCCCAGCAAGGGCAGGAGGTCCCAAGGTCCCAAGGTAGCTTAGTTCAGCATCCACTCCTGGCAGATCTGCTTTCCTCACCCCAACATTAAGAATGGTTCCTTCCTCTGGAGGGAGTGAGCTCCAAGGTGCTGGTCCAGGGTCTTTCTGATCCCAAGCTGTTGAGTGATTGTGGTTTGCAGCTTGGGAATGCTTTGCTTTTTGCTTAAAGTCTACTAATGAGTGAGTACATCCCTGCATATCTTTCTGGGTTTGTGACACCTCACTCAGGAGCATGTTCTTCAATCCATCCATTTGCCTGTGAGTTTTAGGATATCATGTTTTCTTACTGCTGAGTAGTACTCCATTGTGTAGATGTATCACTGTTTGTTAATCCATTCTTCAGTTGAGGGGCATCTAGGTTGCTTCCACGATCTTGCTATTATAATGCTGCTATGAACATAATTGAGCTAATGCTTTTGGGGTGCAAATGTGCATATTTAGCGTATATGCCCAATAGTGGTATTGCTGAATCCTTGGGGAGATTGATTCCCAGTTTTCTGAGAAACCACCATATTGCATTCCAGAGTGGCTGAACAAGTTTACACTCCCAACAATGGTGGAGTGTTCCCCTTGCTACTCATCCTCTCCAGCATAGGCTGTCATGTGCGTTGCATTCACTCTTGAATACAGACACAAATTACTACCCTGACCTAGTCCCTGCGTACAGGCTGTGGGCCAGGATCCCATAGAAATCTGACTACTACCATGGCCACAGGACTGGGATTAAAGGTAGAGTAAAACTAGTCTCATAGAAAAATGAGGCTAGAGAACTTGCTGCTTTTGCAGAGGACCTATATTTGGTTCCCAGCATTCATGTGGTAGTTCACAACCATATGTTAACTCTAGCTCTAGGGACTAGATTTCCTCTTCTGACCTCTTCATACATATGCCATTCACACACACTAAAATAACTACATCTTTTTAACACTTATCTGGGCCTGCAGCAGGCAGTCGACTGGCCAGGCTAGCCAGGGCTACAGTGAGAGGCTTGTCTCAAACAAGACAACATATATCAAGAATATCCTATGCTAACTTTTTCCAGGTTGGGCTTGGATCCCACAGGACCCTACATCTCTTTTAAGAACATTTAACTCTGGACTTGGCTGGGGGCATGAACAAGAAGAGGATGCTTGCTGGATTCCAGAGGATACTGAATGTCAAGAAACTCCCAACCCTTGTCCTCTTTGGGACCCAACAGGGCCCAGCATCTACAGAACCCGGCTTGTGGAATATTCCCATTTCCCACCTCTCAGTACCTTTGGGGGTAAGTAACATTCTCCCTCAATTTCATTTCTGTTGTTTTTAAAGCCTTTTTGCCACAGTAGGACACACTATTTAGTAACTGCAGTTGGATTATGTTGTATGCGCCCCAACATATGTATCCCAGTATCATCTTGTTACAAATTTATGAACTAGGGCACAAATTCTGTAAACCTGTATTCCATTCTCCACTAACCCAGCTACTCATATTGCAAAGGCAAAACTCCAGCTCTCTCCTTGTCCATGGCAGGGTTAAGAAAATGTTTTGAGAAGACTTAATAAACATACTAGGTCATGCCCTTAAAAGAGCCTGCTAACTTCTACACTCATGGTCCAGCCAATTAAGTTTCACTCCAAGCAGTGTCCTAGGATCCTCAGATTACAGGCACTTCCCTTTAGAAAATAAAGGCAGAAAGGTGAAGGCAGGACGTTTGGCCATAACCTTCTTGCATAAATCTGTTCATGTGGGCCCTGCCACAGGAAACAATTCCAATTATAGTAAGGGAGCCCTGTGCAAGCTTGAGACCTCATAGCTCACTCAGTACTCTAAATGGACAGTCTGCCTCCTACAGCAGTTTAAATGATCCCCATTTTCTTATGTACACAGTATACAGGAGTGGGCACCAGATCTCATTGTAGATGGTTGTGAGCCACCATGTGGTTGCTGGGAATTGAACTCAGAACATCTGGAAGAACAGTCAGTGCTCTTAACCTCTGAGCCATCTCGCCAGCACCATTTCCATAGCTTCTAATCTATCTCAGTTCAGTGACTGATGCACACCGACCACCACGGGTAAACACCTTGAAACTGCCACCCGAGATCCCCACAAGATTGACCAGAGAACGCGCACTCCAAACAAATTCCGAGTCGCAAAAAAAAAAAAAAAAAAAAAAGCACAAAGGTCTCTTAGGGGCCACTGACTTTATTTGTTTAGAATAAACAGCGAAGGAAAAGAATGTTAGGTATCACACCCGGGGCGTCATCCACAGACCTGAAACCAAAATAAAGGAGCATGAGTATCTTGTAGTAGTGACTGTTGGATCTGGGTACATGTGTGGTTGGGGAGCGATGTCCCGGCGTCTGAGGATAGAACCGGCGAACGGGAGGCCGCAGGCACCGAAGACATAACGCCGAGAGGACCGGAGCCCTTTCCTTCTACCTCCGTACATAACGGGGAACAGGACCGCACGCCCGGACCCCGCCAAGAAAAGGAGGGTCCACAAGGTCAGGCCCAGACCGCAGCAGCACCCAGATCCCCAAGCACTCCAAGAGGGAAACCAGACTTACGTGAACAGGAGCTCTCGAAAGACCCACCCTAGTGCGGAACTCGCTTATATAGGCCTGGAGCCGGCCCCCGAGCTGCGATTGGCCTGGGAGTCTAGGGGGCGGGGCATTCTGCGTATGGCGGAACCTGCGAGCCGAGCGGAAGTGCGGTTCATCGTGTGAGCCTCCGAGTGCGAGCCTCCTAGGGAAGCTATGGGGCCTCCGGGAGGAAAGATCAATCGTCCCCGGACGGTGACTGTGGGAGCGGTGCCTTTACTTCCCCAGACGGGATCAGTGGTGTCTGGTGTAGCAGTGCGCGAGGATCCCGTGTGGGCGTGGACGACCTCACTTTGATGGGTGTCTTTTTTTTCCCCTCAGGAGCTGAAGAAGAAGTTGTTCAAGCGCCGGAGGGTGCTGAGCAGGGATCGGCGACGGAAGCGCCAGGTGGTTGGGGCCGTGATAGACGAAGGGCTGACTACGAGGCACCATCTCAAGAAGCGAGCGTGAGTACCGTACTGGCCCCCTCTGAGTAGTTATTCCTACCTCCCTCCTATAGAGCTTCAGAGCAGCTCAAGATTTCCCGATTTTCTTGCTCTGTGTTCTCTCACATTTAAGCAGGAACTAGTTGGCAGTTATGATAGTTCCCAAACCACCAGCCTCTCACAGTACCGCTGCTTACAGGGGGTTTTTGGGTTTGGATTCTACTAAAGAACAATAAGATTGACTATTCCACCCTCCAAACGGTTAGTTACAAAAACTTAGATTTTTGAAAAAAGAAAAAAAACTTAAGTGCAAACGGTTAGTCTAATTTTCTCAAAGGTACACCTAGAATTTTGGGTACAAATTCAGGTTCTACAGGACAAATATCCTTTTCGTAGGTAGGATCACTTTTGTGGCTAAGGTTGATTTAGCTTAACCTGTATAAATCTTTGTTCCTATCTGCCCCTCAGGTCCAGTGCACGTGCCAACATCACGCTATCAGGGAAGAAGCGCAGGAAACTCCTGCAGCAAATCCGCTTTGCCCAGAAAGAAAAAGCATCCATGGAAGGTATGTCTGCGGCACAGAGGTTTCACAAAAGGGAGCCTGAATTCTACCTAGATTCTTATAATTTTTCCTCATTTCTTTCCCTTTGTTCAGTGGATGCTCCCTCCAAGTCAACCAGGACTAGTGAGCCACAGCCCAAACGACAAAAGAAGATAAAAGCTCCCAAGGATGTAGATATGGAGGATCTTGAAAATGAGAATTAGAAGATTCTCAACAGCAGCCAGAAGAATTTGGAGGACTTTGGAGAAAATACTACTATATTTCACTCTCCCAGACACTCCTTCCTTAATGTCCCACCGACCTCCCCTGGAGATATATATTGGGAGGGAAGAGAACACAGAAAGACTGGAGAAGGCCCTTTCTAGCGTCAGCTCCTTTGTAATAAAGCCCTGGAGCTTTAACCAACGTGATTAAGTGCAAGAACAGGAATGGACCATATAAAAAGGCCTTTGAGAGATAATCTAGAAGCAGGATTTGCAATGTGCTAGAATAAAGCAATAAACTAGATGAGGGCACAGCGGCTCATGCTTTTAATCTTGGCACTTTGAAGGCTGAGGCAGTCAGATCTCTGCTCTAGGCCTATTTGGTCTACAAATGAGTTCCTGGTCAGCCAGGGCTGCATAGTAAAACCCTATCTCAGAGTCTAGGTAGGTTGTGAGGACTTTGTTTTGTTTTTGAAGACAGGGTCTCCTTATATGTCCCAGGCTTGTTTTGAGCATGTGATCCTTCTGCCTCCACGGTGCTGCGATTATGGGTCTGAGACATGCCCAGTCCCCTTTTCTAATTTACTGATAAGAGTGCTTAACAAGTCCAACAACCCGAGTTCCATACCTGTGGCCCCAACAGTGGAAGGAGAGCCAACTCTCCAAAGTTGTCCTCTGGTTTCCATGTTTGCATTTTGGCCAACATGTTCCCACACACACACAGTGAAAGTAGCAACAAAGCAGAACAAACGTTTTAAACAATTGGATATGGGTTTGTAGCATTTCTCTAATTTTCCATTCTCAACTAAATATCAGTAGCAGACTTTTATATATTTGAGTCTTTTGCTTGCATGAACGTTTGTACACCGTGTGCACTGTGCATGCCTGGTGTCTGTAGAGACCAGAGGAGGTTGTTGGATCCTCTGCAACTGGAGTTACAAATAGTTGTGAGTTGCCATGTAGGTGCTAAGAATGAACCTGGATTTCTGAAAGAGCTCCAAGTGTTCTTAGCCACTGAACCATTCACTCCAGTTCCACAGACAACTTTAGAAAGTTTAGAAATTTATGGATCTCAATATTTTGTCTGCATGTATGTGCATCGTGCACTCAAGAAGGCCAGAAGTGGGCCTAAGGTCCCCTGAGCCTGGGATTATAACTGGGATCTGCCATGTGGATGGGCATTGAACCTTAGTTCTCTTCAAGGACAGTGAGTGCTCTTAGCCCCTGGGCCAACTCTCCACCCCTAAAGTACTTTTATATGAATGTCATGTGTCTCACAACCACCTGTAACTCCAACCTCAGGATGTCTGATGCTGTCTTGTATACTCTATTGACATCTGCACTTGTGTACATACACACACAGGCATGTTCATATACATAATTTAAAAATAAATAAAAACAAGATAGTCGGTGTATGCCTTTAATTCCAGCACTCACTAAGGCAGATGCGTTCTAGGACAGCCAGAGCTGTTACACAGAAACTCTTGTAAAAAACCTAAATATTCACCAAATGTTTCTTACACGCATTTTTGTTCTAACCATACAACCATACTCTTAAAGTATAAATATATCCTGGAGAGAGATAAAGAAATGCCCAGACTGACAAGTCAAAATAATGATTTCATTTAAGTCCAAAGTCCAGCTTGTTGAATTAGATACTTGTTTTTATCCTGACTCCCCTCATTCTCTCCCATACCCCTCTGTGTAGCCCTACCTGTCCTGGAACTCTGTAGGCCTTGAAGTCACAGAAATCTGCCTCCTGAGTGTTGGGATTAGACATGTGCCACCACCACCAGGCTGTATTTATTATTTGTGTAACAGGAGTATTAGTGACTCTTGGGCAGTTGCATCACTAAAAAGCTACACCCTGGCAAAAAGGTGCATTCCAGTTAACTCTAGTCAACTTTTTACCTGTACACTCTAGCAGCTCCCAAGACTACATGTAGCTGGGACAAGATTATATACTGCTGGGGTTAGTGGGTAGTGGGAATGATGGCTAGACTCCTGTGAGGGGCTGAGGACCAACCAGCACATACCTCCTATAAGGGAATACTGATAGGGTCTCATGTGGGCAGCTGTTCTGATTCAAGATGGTCATGATCATATCACTTCCACTACAGTGTACCTATTTGACAGGTGAGGAAACTGTTCTGCCCAAAGCTCCACCCCCGGAGAGACCACCTGAGACAGGGATGTCCAGAATGCAACAGCAGCATAATACAAGCCAGGCTGGGAGCTTATCCATGCTTCTGTCAATCAACCTTGCTGTTGAGTTCACATCCTTGTCTCCAGTCGTCTCTCTGGGGTCCAGCTTTGGACATAGCATTAATTTTTGATATGTACATGTATTTTGGCTGTGTGTGTATTTGTGTACTAATTTTGTGCCTAATGCTTTAGAGGACAGAAGAGAGCAGCCTGTAAGGGAGGGCAGCCCCCTCAGACTTGTATAGGACACATCCAGATGCCAAATTTTCAGCAAAAAGGAGATTGATTACCCTAGAAGTGCAGTTGGGGAGGTTGCCTCTGGATTGGGCAAAGGCAAAAAACAACCAGCCACAGCAGGTGTTTTTGGTTGGGGTGGGGTGGATTTAAAAAAAAAAAAATAGAAGTCTGTGATAGTTGAGTTGTTAAGTCTTGATTGGATACATTAGCCAAATGACTTTTGATTGTTGAACCTTGATGTTTCTGTATCTAGCATTATATATCAAGAACTTTAGGCTGGGCATGATGGCACCCATGCTTAGTCCCAGCAGAGGTAGGTGGATCTGTGTTTGAGGCTAGCCTAGTCTACAGTGTGAGTTTCAGAATTGCCAGGGTTACACAGAGAAACCCTGTCTTGAAAAACAAAATACATGGTGCTGGGGAGAGATGGCTCAGTGGTTATGAGCACAAGTTGCTTGTCCAGAGGTCCTGAGTTCAATTCCCAGCAACCACATGGTGGCTCACAACCATCTACAGTGGGATCTGATCCCCTCTTCTGGCATAAAAGCATACATGAAGATGGGGCATTCATATACATAAAATAAATAAATCTTAAAAAATACAAAACAAGAACTTTGCATAAGTTATTCAAGTGACTTATTTCATACTATTGAATTTACAGACAAGGAAATAGGTTCCAGGTAACCAGACCACTCGTTCAGGGTTATATTGCTAACATAAAATCTTTAAGGGTGAGACGCCCAATAGTAAGTCAAGCTAGTTTCAACTACTCTGGAGGCTGAGGAAAGAGCACTTGAGCAAAGAAACAAAGAACAGTCTGGGCAGTTCTGTTCTAAAACAAAAGCAAAAGCTAGACATGGTAACATGCCTATAATCCTAGCACCTGGGAGACAGAGGCAGAAAGATTGGGAGTTTAAATTCATGAGACCCTGTCTCTAGAAGCAAACAAGCAGGCAAACAAAAGAAAAACATTATAGTATTAAATTTTATTTTTGAAAAAAAATCTGAGAGACAGTGTCTCATTATGTAGCCCTGGCTGGTGTAGATCTTGGTTTATAGCCAGTTTGGCCTCCAGAGCTGGGATTACAGGGGTTGAGTAGGAACAGTTGGATCCGTGCTTATTCTTTTCTTTTTCTTTCTTTTTTTTTTTTAAGATTTATTTATTATGTATACAGTACACAGAAGAGGGTACCAGATGTCATCACAGATGGTTGTGAGTCACCATTTGGTTGCTGGGAATTGAACTCAGGAGCTCTGGAAGCAGTCAGTGCTCTTAACCTCTGAGCCATCTCTCCAGCCCCCGTGTCTCATTTTTTAAAAACTCATGAGTTGCACGTTAATACTGTTGCTGTTAGGAAACATAACTAGATCGCACTGTGAATGTAAGATCCCTGGTAGTTTTCCTGTGCAGATGAGGCCTTTCAGGGATGCGGGTGGAGGAAAAGTTTGCAAGGAGGACAAACCTGTTACCTGTTGTGACCGATATGACGCGGAACCAAAGTACTAGGGTTTCGGACTTGACCGGACTGATTTTTCTGAGAGGCGGGGTCGCTGATTTCAGTCGCGTTTCCAGTCATCGCGCATGCGTCGCCTGTGCTTCGCCGCTCCCGCCTCAGGCTCCGGGTAGGGCTCCGGGATGTCCGCGTTGTGCGACCCTCCCGGGGCCCCAGGGCCACCCGGGCCTGCCCCCGCCACCCACGGTCCCGCGCCTCTCAGGTAGTCAGAGCCCCTGGTGTTCCCCCCTCATCGCGCGACTCCGCGCCGATGCCCAGCCTTCTCTACTGAAAGCCGGATCCTACCTGAGAACTCGCGTCAGGGTTCTCAGAGATTCTGGTCGCGTCCTCCCGGAACTCAGGGACCGCCTCACTAAAAACCGTGGGCTGCAGTGCCTCCCCGGCCCTGCCCTGCCCTTGGTTCTGCCTCCCCCGAGACCTCAAGGGCTCCTTCCTTTTGCCAGTCTTGCTCTGCCAGCACTGGGGGACATCGGGACTCCTGAGAACCCAGTCTCTTTGCCCCTTTTGCTCCGAGTTGGCTCAGGCTATGTAGAGAGTGTCTTGGGAACCAAGATGCGGAGTCTCAGTATTTGTGCTAGCTTTTCCTTTGCATATCTCCCTCATTTTGAGGTGCCTTTTTGTTTTTTAGTCAGAGGGGTAGAACAGAATCATATCAACCCAGAGAATGCTGTTGTTTTGACAGAAAAGACAGAGGAAAGAGGTCTTACTTTTTCCCTCAACATAGCTTTCTGAACCTCTAAGACAGAGCTTGTATATGTGGGGAGGGGAAGGATTAAAAGGCTTGCTCAGCTGTACCCTGTGGACCTCCCCTCTCTCCCCGATTCTTGGTACATTGAAGGTGGTTAATTGTTACTTCGGGGTTAGAACTTTCAGTTTTTGAAGTGGGTTTTTCATAGAGATCTAGTTTCCTGGAATTCATGTAGACTAGGTTGGCCTTGAAATTCACAGAGATCTGTGTTGGAATTAAAGGCCTGCATCACCAAGTCTGCTTGAATTCTTGTACCTTATGTATGATAAGGCACACCTTTTGGAGGGAGAGCTTTTAGTAAAGTTTTCTAGTCATTAAGAGATTTCAGGGTACATGTGCTGTAGAGAGGGCTGGAAGATGTTAAAGCAGGTATAGAACTCCAGAATATATTTACTTAATTCATCAAATCTTCATTGAGTATTTTCCATATACCAGCACCTAGATAAACAGAATTCTGCAGGTTTTTGTTTTTCTTATTTTCGAGACAGGGTCTCACCTTGTAGCTCTGGCTATCCTGGAACTTACTATGTAGATCAGGCTGGTCCAACTCATTTAGATCCACCTACAGCTGTCTCTCAAGTGTTGGGATTAGAGGCATTCATCACTACTCCAGCCAGGAATTCTGTTTTAAGAGGATAGAAGTGGTTCCTGCCCTTTTGGAACATTCAACCTGATTTCTTTCATTACCTGTAAAATGGGATCACAATAGTCTAACCATACTGTTGTCTGAAAAAATACTGGTAAAGTACTTAAAAATGGGGCTGGGGATGTAGCCTAAGGTGGGAGCTCTAGCCTAGAATGCCTAAAGCCTTGGGTTTGATACCTAATACTGAAAAAAAGGTACCTGGATATTTGAAAGGTAATATGCTATTGATGTGATTGTTGTATTGTTGTTTTAAAAAAAATAACATTTACAGAATGACTAGGGTGAACTAGGAGTGGGTATACTTCTGAACCTTTATAAATTCTTAGGAGGGATGTTTTACCCTACTATACATAAAACAAACCCAAGCTTTTGGAAGGAATGTAACTTTCTTAACATCTCCCAATGTTCTGAGTCAATTCTTTTGTTTCCTTATAGTGCTCAGGAGCTGTCCCAAGAAATCAAGGCTTTCTTGACTGGTGTGGACCCCATTCTGGGCCACCAGCTCTCAGCTCGTGAACATGCTCGATGTGGTCTTCTCCTGCTCCGTTCTCTGCCACCTGCTCGGGCTGCTGTACTGGACCACTTGAGAGGTGTTTTTGATGAGAGTGTCCGGGCCCACCTTGCTGCCCTAGAGGAAAGTCCTGTGGCTGGTCCACCTCACCTCCGTCCACCTCCACCCTCCCATGTTCCTGCTGGTGGACCTGGCTTAGAGGATGTGGTGCATGAAGTGCAGCAGGTGCTGTGTGAGTTCATCCGGGCCAACCCAAAGGCCTGGGCACCTGTGATTAGTGCATGGTCCATTGACCTTATGGGACAACTGAGCAGTACATATTCAGGTCAGCATCAGCGTGTTCCCCATGCCACTGGCTCTCTCAATGAACTGTTGCAGCTGTGGATGGGCTGTAGGGCCACCCGCACATTAATGGACATCTATGTGCAGTGCCTCTCAGCTCTCATTGGTAGCTGCCCAGATGCATGTGTGGATGCCTTGCTAGATACTTCGGTCCAGCATTCTCCACACTTTGATTGGGTTGTGGCCCATATTGGCTCTTCGTTTCCTGGCACCATCATTTCTCGAGTCCTTTCCTGTGGCCTTAAGGACTTCTGTGTCCATAGTGGGGCTGGAGGAGGAGCTGGTGCTTGTGGTGGAAGCTCTTCTCAAACCCCGTCTACAGACCCCTTCCCTGGATCTCCTGTTATCCCTGGGGAAAAACGGGTGCCCAAGATTGCCTCAGTTGTTGGCATCCTAGGACATCTTGCCTCTCGCCATGGAGACAGCATCCGACGGGAACTCCTGCGCATGTTTCATGATAGCTTGGCAGGTGGTACTGGGAGCCGAAATGGGGAGCCCTCCATTCAGGCCACAGTTCCTTTCCTACTTCAGCTGGCAGTCATGTCACCAGCTTTGCTAGGCACAGTCTCTGGAGAACTTGTAGACTGCCTTAAGCCCCCAGCAGTGCTAAGCCAGTTGCAGCAACACCTACAGGGGTTCCCTAGAGAAGAACTGGACAACATGTTAAACCTGGCCGTGCATCTGGTAAGTCAGGCCTCTGGGGCTGGTGCCTACCGCCTGCTGCAGTTCTTAGTGGATACCGCTATGCCTGCTTCAGTCATTACTACCCAGGGCCTGGCTGTGCCAGACACCGTAAGAGAGGCCTGTGACCGGCTAATCCAGCTGCTTTTGCTACATCTACAAAAACTGGTTCATCATCGGGGAGGGTCTCCTGGAGAAGGGGTGCTGGGCCCACCCCCACCGCCTCGTCCAGTGCCCTTTCTTGATGCATTAAGAAACCATGTTGGAGAGCTGTGTGGAGAGACATTACGGCTGGAACGGAAGCGCTTCCTCTGGCAGCACCAGCTTCTGGGCTTACTATCTGTCTATACTCGACCTAGCTGTGGACCTGAGGCACTGGGACATCTACTGAGCAGAGCGCGAAGCCCTGAAGAGTTGAGTTTGGCAACCCAGCTATATGCAGGGCTAGTGGTTAGTCTCTCTGGCCTTCTTCCCCTGGCCTTCCGAAGCTGCCTGGCTAGAGTGCATGCAGGGACTTTACAGCCTCCCTTCACAGCCCGGTTTCTGCGCAATTTGGCCTTATTAGTGGGGTGGGAACAGCAAGGTGGTGAGGGTCCTTCAGCCTTAGGGGCTCGGTTTGGGGAGTCCGCCTCAGCCCATTTGTCTGATTTGGCTCCTCTTCTGCTACATCCAGAGGAGGAAGTAGCCGAAGCTGCTGCCTCCCTCCTGGCAATATGTCCCTTTCCTTCAGAATCTCTCTCCCCTTCCTTACTTTTGGGATTAGTGAGGGCTGGGGTACACCGCTTCTTTGCTTCTCTAAGGCTGCATGGCCCTTCTGGTGTGGCCTCAGCCTCCCAGCTTCTTACCCGCCTTTCTCAGACTTCCCCAGCTGGGCTCAAGGCTGTCCTGCAGCTGCTAGTTGAGGGAGCCTTACATCGAGGCAACACAGAACTGTTTGGAGGAGAAATGGATGGGGACAATGAGAATCTCTCAGCTGTCTCAACCCCTTTGGCTTCTGCCTCTTTGTTGGACATTAACCGGAGGCATACCGCAGCTGTGCCAGGTCCTGGAGGGATCTGGTCAGTTTTCCACGCTGGAGTCATCGGCCGTGGCTTAAAGCCACCTAAGCTTGTTCAATCTCGAAACCTTCAGGAAGTGATGTATAACACCCAGAGCCTCCTTAGCCTTCTAGTGCACTGCTGCAGTGCATCTGGGGGCAGTGAGTGTGAGGGTTGCTGGGGGGCTCCTACCC
Source organism: Sigmodon hispidus (assembly GCA_004025045.1). Taxonomy (NCBI): domain Eukaryota; kingdom Metazoa; phylum Chordata; class Mammalia; order Rodentia; family Cricetidae; genus Sigmodon; species Sigmodon hispidus. The sequence continues at coordinate 191,652 of PVIH01000964.1, forward strand.
TGAGCCCAGAGGCAGCCAAAGCAGTTGCAGTGACCCTAGTGGAGAGCGTGTGTCCTGATGCAGCTGGTGCTGAACTGGCCTGGCCCCCAGAGGATCATGCCCGGGCCACTGTGGAGCGGGATCTCCGCATTGGTCGGCGCTTCCGGGAACAACCCCTTCTGTTTGAGCTTTTGAAGCTTGTAGCAGCTGCTCCCCCAGCCCTGTGTTACTGCTCCGTGCTGCTGCGGGGGCTGCTGGCTGCCCTCTTGAGCCATTGGGAAGCCTCTCGACACCCTGATACAACCCATTCCCCCTGGCACCTGGAAGCATCCTGTACCCTAGTGGCTGTCATGGCTGAGGGAAGCCTTTTGCCACCAGCCCTGGGTAATATGCATGAGGTATTTAGCCAACTGGCACCTTTCGAAGTGCGTCTGTTGCTGCTTAGTGTCTGGGGTTTTCTCCGGGAGCATGGGCCCTTGCCCCAGAAGTTCATCTTCCAGTCTGAGCGGGGCCGCTTCATCCGGGACTTTTCCAGAGAAGGTGGAGGTGAAGGAGGACCCCATCTAGCTGTGCTGCACAGTGTCCTCCACCGAAACATCGATCGCCTGGGACTCTTCTCTGGCCGTTTTCAGGCACCTTCACCCCCTACTCTGCTTCGGCAGGGGACTTGACCTTTGCTCCAAAAGTCGAGGGAGGTTAACAGTGAAAGAAGAGACTAAGGTGCTACAGGAGGGTGGAGACTTGTAAACCCGTACTTGGTGAACGGTGTCGCTTTTTCAAACCCCACCATTTTTTCTAAATAAAATTTGCGGAGTTGAGACAAATAGTCCAGTGTTCCTATTTGATTGTCAGGCCGCCAAAGCCTGAGAAAGCAAAGGCCTCTACCTCAAGCCACGCCCCATCCATAATTTAGAATGCGCTCGGCCAATGGCATAGACGTCCGGCCGCGCTCTGGCCCGGCCAATCGGAAGACCGGAAGGGGCGGGGACTAGGGTACGTGGCTCAACGTGCGCAGGGGCGGGTAGGTTCGGGTCAAGGAGCAAACCGGGTACAAGATGGCGGCGGTAGCGGCTGTGGCGGCGCGTAGGAGGCGGTGAGGAGCCCGGAACCCAAGGGCGCGCCCGGACGCCCTTAGACTCCCCGAGCCCAATTTGCTCCTTTCTCTATGTCTTCCAGTCACCCTGCTACTCTTGCCCTCGCAGGGACCCTTTATCCCCGTGGCGGCGGCGGCGGCCTCAGGCTTCAGCCGCCAGCGGCAGATTCGCGATTCGCCGCGGCCCTTGTCTGTGGGGCTCCTGGATCTTGCCGAGTGGCTTAGAAAGGCCGAACCTAGGTGCTCTCTTCCGCATTGGCCGCTCCCAGCCGCCCCCTCTCTTGGCGGCTCGCGGTGGTCAATGCTTCCGCCTCCTTCCTGCAGTGCTCAGGGCCATCGAGGCAGGTAGAGGGACGAAATGCATCCCAGCCTCTGATGAAGCAGCCTGTTGCCACACTGCTCCTCTTTCAGACTGGAAGGACTTCCGTGGCCAGGTCGTCCTGTATTACCTTCTTGCCCTCGTCACCAGCCCTAACCAGTTTCGTTAATACTCGTTTGGTGGGCACGGATGGGGCAAGTTCACAGTCTGCATGGATAATGTTGCTCAAACACAACATGTGATCGAATGGTTTGGTCTACGCTCTGGAGTTTTTCTATAACTGATAAAAAGCTTGGAAACACATCAGCGCCGCAAAGCGCGGTACACCTAACGGATGTAATGGGTTGGGAAGAGGCGTGTACAATGCCGTAAAAAGGGTGAATCATAAACTTAGTTCTCCAATAAACAAAACAGGTGGACTTATCCTAAAGCTCATTCCTGACTTTTAGCTTGCGAACACCTCTTGTTTGGGGTGCTTCAGGCATCCTTGAATTCCTAGAGCCAACAAGTTATAGCTGGAAATATTCTTTAGAAATCATATCCTTATGGACATCTCCACAAACCTATCTTATAGACTTGAAGATAGGGCTCCAGGGAGTATTTAATTGTTAAACTGCTCACTACTACTGTTTGGGGGCAGATGGGCACAGGGACAGTCGCCCAGTTTCTTGTAGCAGCCATTCCTTAGGACCAGTGCTATATATATGCCTGGTGGTTAGGTTTTTGTAGTAGCATTTCTTCTACTTGTTTTTCCTGGGACTTACTCCTGCTCAGGCTAGTGCACCAATTCCTAGTGTTTCCTCACCTTTCTGGCTGACTTTTTTAACTACTGGTAGGTAGGTGGCTGGTAGCCACCCTCTGAAAATTTTCTGCTTCTAGAGAGCTTCCTTTGTTAATTGATCCATTTTAAAATTTTCTTTTGGTGGTTCTGGGTAGCAAACAGGTCTTGGTGAATGCAAAGCATTTACCTCCATCTGTGGTAATTTTCTTCCAAGTAGATATGGAAGCTTGGATAACTGAGTCTTACAGACCCTGTGTTGGTTTCATTGCTTAGAAAACCCCTATCTTCTGTGTTGCCCTGCCCTTTTAATTCATTTATTTATTTATTTTTTTGAGACAGAATCTTACCAATCTACCCTTGGCTGTTTTGGAACTCACTAATGTAGACCAGGCTGATCTTGAACTCAGAAGAGATTTCCCTGCCTCTGCCTTCCAAGTGCTGGGATTAAAGATGTGTACCACTTTGCTTAGCTTCTCCTTTTGTAAATACGATTTTCTTTTAAACATTTATTTTGCCTGTGTGTGTGCCTGTGCACATGTGTGTGCATTTACCTCTTTGCATTTACCTCTTTGCATGTATGTAATAAGTTGGTTCTCTATCATGTGGATCTTGGATAATCAAGCTTAGGTCTATTACCCTTGGCAGCAAGTGTCCTTATCTGCTGTCTTGTGAGTCCCCGCTACCCTCCCTGTGGAACACTTTAAGTTGTTTCTACATTGCTTACATCACAGTCACTGAAAGAACTTGTTTAAGGCTGATGTTAGAGGCTGGGGATGTACCTGAATGTTGGCCTGGCATTAGTGAGACCCTGGGTTCAATTCTTAAAGTAAATAAATCTCTGGTTCAAGGTTTGGTAGTGTTTATTTAATAAACATAGCAAATGTTTCTTGTCTTATTTTTAAGACAGGGTTTTGGGTTTGGAGAGATGGCTCAGCGGTTGAGAGCACTGACTGTTCTCCTAGAGGACCTGTGTTCAATTCCCAGCATCCACATGGCCCTAACAACTGTCTGTAATTCCAAGATCTGACACCCTTACACAGTTATACATGTAGGCAAAATATCAATTCACATAAAATAAAAATAAATATTAAAAAAAAAAAAAGACAGGGTTTTACATAGCCCAGCTAGACCTCAGATTTACTATGTAGCTCAGGTGATTTTGAATTCCTGGCTTCCTGCTTCTATCTCCCAAATATTGGGATTATAGATCTTTACCCCATACTTGGCTGGTTATTTCTTTTTTTCAGGGAAAGAGTTTCTCTGTAGCCTTGGCAATCCTGGAACTTTTAGACCAGGCTGATCTTGAACTGAAGAGATCCTCCAGCCCCTCCCTCCCAAGTGCTGGAATTAAAGGCATACATCACCACTACCTGGCTTACATATTAATAGATGATAAAATCTGAGAGTCTATATATGATTCATTTAGTTGGTGAATACATTCTTTAAACTCACTTAAATTTTACTACCATTTTTTATGTGAAGGGTTTTGTTTTGTTTTTTGTCTTTATGCATATCTGTGTTCCATGTGTGCATCTAATACCAGAAGAGGGTGTTGGATCCCCAGAGGTGAACTGGCATGTGGGTGTTCAGAATCAAACCCAGTTCCTTTAGAAGAGCAGCCAGTGAGTTCTCTTAACCACTGAGCTGTCTCTCTAGCCTCAAAATAAGTGATTTAAGTGAGGCTATTAGTCCCTAGTTTTATTTGATAGCACATTGTGGGAGTGACAAGCTTGATGTGAGGCTTTTCAGTGTAGCAGGTCTGATGTGTTTGGTTGGTGATTAGTGTGCTGTCTATCTTGTAGGAATCATGGTCTTAGAGTTATGAAGGACTGAGCTCAAGCCCATTTTCACCCTTTAGTAGCTGTTCAAATTCATGGATGATTGACCCTTGTAGGCCTTAACTTTCTATCTGTGAAACAAAACAAAACAAAACAAAAACCTTCTAACATTGACTAAGAAAACAGTGAAAGAAAATGGGGAAAGTCAATATTTGCATGTAAAGAAGTTTTGAAGTTTCTGCTGCTGCTGCTGCTGGTGGTGGTCCACTGCTTTAATCCAAGCACTTGGGAGGCAGAGGCAGGTGGATCTCTGTGAGTTTGAGACTAGCCTGATCTACAGAGCAAGTTCTAGGACTGGATCCAAAGCTACACAGAAATCCTGTCTGGAGAAAAGAAAAATAAAAGCAAAACTAGTTTTGAGTCCTGGTTATTTATTAGAGTTAGAAGACATTTATTTGTACATTATGTTTTTTTTTTTTTTTTTTGAAGGCAGGATTTCTTTGTGTAACAGCCCTTGCTGTTCTTTGTAGACCAGACTGGCCTTGAACTCACAGGGTGCCTATTTTTGTCCCCCAAGTGCTGAGATTAAAGTTTTGAGCCACCACTGCCTATCGAGTTATGATTTTTGACAGATAGGTTCTCACTCTTGCCCAGATTAGTCTCCTATGTGCAAATGATTCCTTACTGCCCTAGTCTTCCAAGGAACTGTGGGCTACAAGCATGCCCCATAGGGTTTAAGTCATAGGAGCTTAAACAGACCCTCTTTTAGGCCAATTAAATCAGCTTCTGAAGGCAATACTAGGGTATTGATTCTTTAAAAATTTTAATCATTTGAAATCTAGGGATACATTACTTAGCTAGGCCCTTTGGGTTTATTAGGGCTCAGGGTGTTTTTTTAGCTGTTTTAGTCTTAGTGATGGTTATTTGTTTTGAAGCTGCAGAACTATACATCAAAGGAGTGGGATGCCTAGTATTCCAGGGAAGCTAGGACCTTAGGAACTGTGACCAGCTGACTGAGGGTATGGCTCTTGATGTTTCAGTTCGAACTCCATCGGATGCCTTACCCCTGAAAGGCATAGTTGCTTTGTTGCTCTGATGTACACATGTGGTATAACCATTCCCTCTGGGATTGACTGTTATTGCTCCTTCCCTCTGAAGAAGAGGCTGATGTAACTGTAGGCAGTACTTGAGCCTTTGAAGGCCAGACATGCTTTGTCTACTTTCTTTGTCTTTTGAAGGGATAGTGAGACCATGCCATTTCTTCAGGACATTTCCCTTCCTCCCTCCCACCCTCTCTCCCTCCCTCCCTCCCTCCCTCCCTCCCTCCCTCCCTGGGCTTCAAGTGCATGCCTTTTATTTTAGCACTTAGGAGGTAGAGGCAGGCAGATCTCTGAGTTCAAGGCCAGCATGGTCTACAGAGTATGATCTACCACAAGCTCCAAAGCTACACAGAGAAACCCTGCCTCTAAAAACAAAAAAAGAAATTCTTTGAGGCAGGATCTCATTTTGTAGTCAAATTGGGATTTGCTATGTAGACTATGTTGACCTCAAACTCACAGAGATTTACACTCTTCTGCCTTCTGAGTGCTAATATTAAAGACCTGTACCACCATGCCAGACTCAGGACTGACTTTATCCTTTGTCTGCTATTTAGTATGATTTTTTTTTTTCCTATTTAGTGTGATTGTCTTTCATGAGCTATCTTTTAGGATTATGGCAAAAAGACGAGGCTCCTCCTGACCCAAGTGTTAACTGTTCTCTCTTTTTCCCCCATAGGTCTTGGTTAAGTTTGGTGCTGGCATGTTTAGGGATATGTCTGGGGATTGCCCTTGCTGTGGATAGAAGCAACTTTAAGACCTGTGACGAGAGTTCCTTTTGCAAGTATGTTTCTGGAAGAAGTGAATGAAAAGTGGGTATGTGGGAAGTGTGTGTAGCAGGTTGGTAGTGTTAGAAAGGAAATGGTAAGTAGAGGCACCTAAGGATATTGAAATGCCCTCTAACCTTACTTCTCAACTATTGTACTTGGCAGACGGCAGCGAAGCATTCGGCCAGGCCTCTCTCCTTACCGTGCCTTGCTGGACACACTTCAGCTTAGTCCTGATGCTCTCACAGTCCATCTGATCCATGAAGTCACTAAGGTCAGGCAAGACAAGAAAGGATGGTAGGGATGGGGAAATGGGTGGTAACTTGGGAAAGAAACTTGTAGCCAATGTCTTGTGTCAGACTGATCTTGAGACTTTTACTTTTTAATTTTTTTCATGTATTAGTGTTTTGCCCTCATGCATATCTGTGTACAGTTTGTTTGCAGTCCCCATGTAGGCCAGAAGAGAAGAGTGTGTTGGATATACTGGGACTGGAGTAATTGACCATTGTAAGCCACCATGTGAGCACTGGGATCAAACCCAGATCCTTGGGAAGAGCAGTTAGTTCTCTTAACAGTTGAGCAATTTCTCTGGCCCTTTTGATTTTGATGGAATCTGATTTCAGGTTCTTGAGACTTAGGCTTCGTAAACTTTTTCCATTTGCAAGAAATTTTTTTTATAGTGGAGGGAGAAAGGAGATATAGATAGATAGATAGATAGATAGATAGATAGATAGATGTATGTTTAAGTGGTATGTGGATGCAAGTCAAACATTTAAGTAAACCATAAATTTATTTCACAACAGCACACATAAAATTTTGTGTGTGTGTTTCCAGACAGGGTTTGAGAGTTTCTCTGTGTTGTCTTGGCTGCCCTGGAACTCATTGTGTAGACTAGGCTAGCCTTGGATTCACAGAGATCTGTCTGCTTCTTTCCCCCCCACCCCCAAAATGTTGGTATTAAAAGCATGCACCACCACTGCCTGGCTGGTTTTGTTTATTTTTGGGACTTTTATTATATAGTTGAGGCTAGCTTCAAACTGGCTTTGTAGGTAAGGATGACCTTGATTTTTTAATCTTCCTGTTTTTATTTCCCGGCTGAGATTAAAGGGGTATGTCACCATAGAAGGTTTTATACTGTGTTAACCTTGAACTAGGCAAGTATACTGCCAGCTGAACTGCATCCCCATTTCACATGTTTGATTCTGAATATATTTTTTCCATTACATATTGAGATACCAATTACCTTTGTCAGTTTCTTCATGATCCTTACATTCAGGTACATAGTGTTGTAGGAGTTGCAACTTTTATTATAAGAAACTCTAGTTGAGTGTGGTGGCACATGCCCATAATCTCCACACTTGGGAGACAGACTGGAGGATCAGGCGTTTAAGGACAGCATCAGTCAGTTACATAATAAGTTTAAAACCAGCATGAGTTATGTGAGCTCCTATTTCAGAAAAAACCCAAAAGATAGCAGGCCTGGTGGTATACACTTTTAATCCCAAAAGGTAGAGACATGCAGAGGCATGAATTCTAGGATAGCTTGGGCTACATAGTGAGATCTGTTCTCAAAAACAAAGAGAACTGGAGTGAGGGATGAGCAGTTTTTGTTTGTTTGTTTTTTTTTTTGAGACTGGACTTCTCTGTGTATCCTTGGCTGTCCTGGAACTCTATAGACCAGACTGGCCTCAAACTTGAGATCCTCCTGCCTCTGCCTCCCAAGTGCTAGGATTAAAAGTGTGTGCCACTACACCTGGCTTTCACCTGTTTTTCTCAAGTATCTAGATTTAAATTCCAGCATCCACATGGTGGCTCACAAAATATCTGTAACTCCAGTTCCAGGGACCATTGCCTTCTTCTGATCTCTGTGGGCACCAGGCACATACATGGTACACATACACTCAGGCAAAACACTCATACACATAAATAAATCTATAAGTTAGTCTTACATAATATATAAATATATATTTTAAATCAGAATGGTAGTCAAAAGGCTGAGAATTACATAATATATAAATATATATATTTTAAGTCAGAATGGTAGTCAAAAGGCTGAGAAGAGACATCTCAGAGAGAAAGGGTTCAGAGGGTTTGCATGGCATGGTCTGTTTTGATTCTCCAGATTCAAGTTTCTGCTTTCTGCAGGTGTTACTTGTTTTGGAGCTCCAGGGCCTTCAGAAGAACATGACTCGGATCAGGATTGATGAGCTAGAGCCCCGAAGGCTCCGATACCGAGTACAAGATGTTTTGGTGGCTGATCCCCCCACATCTCGGTAAATATATCCTGAGAAGGATATCTGAGTACCCTTTCTCCTTCCTGATGAGCCTTTGGTAACTTACTTACTTACTCTCTTTTTAATATTTATTTATTTTTGTATGAGTGCTCTATCTGCATACATGCCTTTATGCCAGAAGAGGGCATCATATTCCTCTCAGATGATTGTGAGCCACCATGTGGTTGCTGGGAATTGAACTCAGGACCTCTAGAAGAGCAGCCAGTGTTCTTAATTGCTGAGCCATCTCTCCAGCCCTTTTGTAACTTTCTTACATCAGACAAGTAGTTGACTAGCTCCTTACATCTTCCAGTCTTTCTAGCTTCTCTTCTTTCTTCTGTTTCAGTTCTTTTCATTCTTTATATTTATTCAGCACACAGGTATTATTTTGTCTTCCTGTCAGACCTAAGCTAAGTACTGGTGTTAAAAGGAAGTAAGCAAGCCACAGATCACACGTCTTTGTTGTTTGTTGTTTGCCAGGCTTCCCTCCCCTTTTTTCCCTCAGTTGTTTAGAATACGATTGCTCAAATATTTATATTTATTTACATGTTTAGATTATAGGTCTCTGCTGCATCTCCTCCTCCCTCCCTCTCTTCTTCCCTCCCTCCCTTCCTTTCATTCTTTCTTTTTAAATCAAGACAAGATCTCATTCTGTAACTCAGCTTTGCCTGAAATTCAGTATGTAGATCACACTTGGCTTCAGACTCACTTAATCCTACTAGTGGCTTCAGTCTCTTGAGTATTCGTCCTGTAAGACCTGAGCTACCATACAATACCCTGCTCTTTCTCAGTTTAGTAACGAGATGAACAGCTTTGTATGTTTTTTTTTTTTTTTTTTTTTTTAAGTGAATGTGTGTACAAGTGGATGTATGCGGTTGTGTGGCCAGAGAACAGTGTCTGGAGCAGTATTTATTTCTCATTGGCCTGGAACTCATTATGTTAAGCTGGCTGGCAGCGATCCCCAGGCATCTACCTGTCTCTGCTTCTCTAATATTGGGATTTTAATCTGAAGACACCACACTGCATTTATATGTAGATTTTGGGGAGTAAACTCTGCTCTTCATGGTTGTGAGGCAAGCACTTTACCAACTGAACTATTTTATATATTGTCTTTAAGTTTACTGTTCTATAATATTTGACAGTATATACCCATTTGTCTCTTGTAGTTTGTCCCTACTAGCTTAGAGAATTTGATAATCTTGAGTTTTTACTATTTATTTGTTGTGAGTGCCTTTTCCCAGGGTGTAACCTTTTTTTTTTTTTTTTTAAATGTGTTTATTTATTTATTATGTATACAGTATACAGAAGAGGGCACCAGATGTCATCATAGATGGTTGTGAGCCACCATGTGGTTGCTGGGAATTGAACTCAGGACCTCTGGAAGAACAGTCAGTGCTCTTAACCTCTGAGCCATCTCTCTAGTCCCTTTTTAACTTTTTTTATTTTTTGTTTACACATTATTTTTTCTTTTTTTTTTTTTAGCTTTATTTGTTTATATTTATTTGCCTTGGTGTTTGCCTGGAACTACGGACAGTTGTGAGCTGCCATGTGGGTGTTGGGAATTGAACCCTGGTCCTCTGGAAGAACAGTCAGTGTTCTTAACCACTGAGCCATCTCTCCAGCCCCCGGTTGTAACCTTTTAATTTACTAAAGGTATCATTAAAGAAAAGAAAACAGTTTGAGATTAAGGCTGTAACTTAGTTATAGAGTACTTTGCTAGGCCCTATGCTTACGTTATTTCAGAAAAGCAAATCAAAATACTTGGGCTGGAGAGCTTTTAGCTCTGTGGTAGAGCACTTGCTTACCTACATGTGCAAGGCTGAGAATCAGTATTTCAATATCCATTACAACACATGTACACACACTTTGTAATTCAGAGAGTGGTTTTAGATTTAAAGGAATGACTTCCTTTGTACCCCCCCCCACAGTTTGTGTGCTTGCTAACATGACTGTGAACTGTGTCTTTTTGAGTGAATTGGTAGCACTGTGCTATTAACCACAGTCTATGTTTATTTAGATTTCCTTAGGTTTTGCCTAGTATACTTCTGATCTGAAGCCAAGATACCATACAGCACTCAGTTGTCAATACCTCTATAGATTCCTCTGAACTGGGACAGCTTTTCAGATTTTGAATGTTCTTGATGACTCTGAAGGTATCTTTTGATAAATACAAATTTTTAGTACTAATATTGTCTGGTTAATGTCTCTATACTGCTTTCTTTAAATAATCTCTTGGGCTGTGGATGTGGCTCAGTGGTAGAACACTTGTGTAGGCCCTACGTTCAATCTCTAGCACTACAAAAACAACTGTCTCATCCAGGCATGATGGTTAGCATAATCCTGCTTACTTGAGGGTCTGAGGTAGGAAAATCTTTTTAACATAGATAATTAGAGGCTGGCCGAGGCTATAGTGAAACTTTCTTATAAACTAAACGAACAAAAACATGAAGGAAAAGAAAAAAACTAATTTTTGTTTACTCTTGGAGAGAAACATTTTTTATGTTTTCTTCTAAGGTTTTTGTTTTTTGTTTTTATTGTTGTTTTGTTTTTGTTTTTGAGGCAAGGTCTCACTGTGTAGCTCTGGCTGTCCTGGAACTTGCTACATAGACCAGGCTGGCTTTAAACTCATTGTCGGACTCTGCTCCCCAAATTAATTAGGTTATTGATTAATTAAATAAAATAATTTATTCTGCTGGAATTAAAGGTGTGCACCACTACTTCTGACAAAGAATGCATATGTCTATGAAAATGTCATAATGGAGCCCCTTTCTTTTTTTTTAATCTCTTTTTTTTTTTTTTTTTTTTTCCCATTTTTTTCTTGAACTGCTGAATGGTCAGGTTTAACATCCAGTCCTCGGGGCCCAGCCAGTCCCCACAGCCCAGCTGTTTTACTCGGGTGGTAGCCAGCCTGCTTCATCTGGGCCTTCTGTAGAGGCCACCCCTTCATCATCAGATACCAATTCCACATCCAGTTTCCAGTTGGCCCATGTAGAAGCCTACAGCACAAGCCCAGAGCAGACTGGCAGCCAACATTGCCCCAGACCAGCACCCACAAAAGACAGTTGCATGGGTCCCTGAAGTGCTGCTAGGCCCACCACATAGGAGGCAATGGAGCCCCTTTCTATAATTAATGTTTGTTAATTTATTTTTTATTTTAAATCCTGTTCCTTGACTCCAGTGTCCCCATGGCCTACTGGACAGATGTATGTGCTTCTTCTAATAGGTCCCTAAATATTTATTTACTATATTTACATTTGTCTGTGTGTGGGTATGTGCCTATAAGTGTGCCTGCCCTTGGATGTCAGAGGATTCCTGGAGCTGGAGTTAGATGAGCTTGTGAACTGTCTGACATGGGTTCTTGGAATTGGACTTGAGTCCTTTGTAAGAGCAGTATGCATTAATTGAAGAGCCATTCTTCCAGCTCCAGTTAGAGTGTATGTGTGTAGGTGCACATGCAATATTCATATGATAGCAAGAGGACAAACTCTGGGGTTGTTCTTCAGGTAGTGTCCCTTCTTTATTTTTGGAGACAGCGTTTCCAATTCTGGCTGTCCTAGAACTTGATTTGTAGACCAGGTTGACCTTGAACTCACAGAAATCCATCTGCCTCTGCCTCCTGATTAAAGGTATGTGCTGCCACTGCCCGGCTATCCCCCCTTTTTATCCCCCCCTTTATTTATTTATTTGTTTGTTTGCTTCTTTTTTAAAAAAATATTTACTTTTATTTTAAGTGAATTGGTGTTTGACCTGCATGTATGACTGTGCAAGGGTGTCAGATCTTGGAACTACAGACAGTTGTTAGTTGCCTTGTGAATGCTGGGAATTGAACTCAGGTGCTTTGGAAGAACAGTCATTGCTCTTAACCACTGAGCCATTTCTCCAGCCCTTTTTTTCCCTTTAAATTGTTTTTGGGATACAAGGTCTCACATTGGCTTGTGATTTAACAAGTAGCTTGGGGTAGGTAAGTAGGTAACCTAAAGGGTCAGCTGTCCCTGCTTTTCTAGCAGGGAGATTACAAGATTACAAACATGCTCTACCATGTCCAACTTTTTTTTTTTGGTTGTGTTAATTCAGTACAATTTATTATCAAATGTCTTTTAAAAGCCATTTCCGTTTTTTTTTAAATTTTATTTTTTATTATGAATAAAGTCATATTTTTTATCCATGTATCCCCTTGTTCAAGCTCCCTTCCCCCTCTCGACCCTCCCAGTCACTCTCTCTTCTCCACATCTCCACATCTCCTCCCCAGAAAGGGCAGGAGGTCCCAAGGTCTCAATATGGCTTAGTTCAGCATCCACTCCTGGCAGATCCAGTTTCTTCATCCTAACATCAAGACTGAGTCAGGTGTTCCTCTGGAGGGAATGGCTCCAAGGTGCCAGTCCAAGGTGTTTCAGATCCCAAGCTGTTCAGTGTTTGTGGTTTGCAGCTTGGACATGCTTTGCTTTTTGCTTTTTTTGTTTAGAGTCCACTAATGAGTGAGTATATCCCCTGCTTACCTTTCTGGGTTTGTGATAACTCGCTCAGGAGAATATTCTCCAAATCCATCCATTTGCCTGCAAATTTTAGGATATCATTTTTTCCTACTGCTGAGTAGTGCTCCATTGTATAGATGGACCACAGTTCGTTAATCCATTCTTCAGTTGATAGGCATCTAGGTTGTTTCCTGGTTCTTCCAGCATTTTTATATAGGTTCTGAGGATTGAAGTCAGGTCCTTTTGCAGGCATTTTACTTAACCTGTCTCTTTAGGCTTTAAGATTTGTTTGAGAGAGGATCTTACTGTGTTTTGGCTGGCATGGAACATGCTATAGACCAGGGTAGCTTTAGACTTGAAGCGGTCCTATCTCTGCTGGGTTCCAAGTGCTGGGTTACAGATGTGTGCCTCCATACCCAGTCTCAAGATTAATTTATTTTGGAGCCAGTGGGGTGGCTCAGTAAGTAAAAGCATTTCTGGCCAAGCTGAATCTTCTGAACTTAACATGAGAGAAGGAGAAAAGAAATTCCCAAAAATCTTACATGTTCACTGTGGCACATGCTAACCTGTTTCACAAAATAAATGAAAATATACAAAAAAAAAAAGAAATTGAAAAAAAATTTTTTTTTATGTGAACCTGCATGTGTCTTTGGATTGGTATGTAGTATAGCATGCATGTAAATAAAAGTCAGAGGACAATTTGGGGGATTGGTACTCTCCTCTCACAGTGTAGGTCTTTAGAACTTGAACTCAGGTCGTCAGGCTTGTAGCATGCATCTCCGCCTGCTGGGTTTGGGTCATCTTGCCAGTCCCCAAGTACGTTCAAAGAGAACATGCTAATGAGTATGTTTCTTCCTAAACCTGATGCCTGTAGCAGGTCTCTTGGACTTTTGCCTAGTCATGTATCTTCTTTGATATCTTTTCCAGGCTTTCAGTCTCTGGCCGTGATGACAACAGTGTAGAGCTAACAGTGGCTGACGGACCCTACAAAATCATTTTGACAGCACGGCCCTTCCGCCTTGATCTGCTAGAGGATCGCAGCCTTCTCCTCAGTGTCAATGCCCGAGGACTTATGGCATTTGAACACCAGAGGGCTCCTAGGGTCCCGTGAGTACAGGATGGGGATTTCAGGGAACTCACTGTAGTGTCTGGAAATGTTACAGGGTTTGGTACTGGAAAAGACTGGGTGTAGAACAGCCAGAGAGGGGCAGGAGGGTGGGAGACACCACCTCTCAGAGAGGGTAAAAATCACACCTGGGTTGCAATTTTCACTTTCTTGTACATATCAGGAGGCAGTTATTTTTGTCCCTGAGCTGTACATTGGGTACCTCCTCTGGGAGGTCTGCTGGGACCTGCTCTTTCCTTCGCCTTCTCACATCATCACATTCCCCTAGTTTATTTCCTTCCTATTCATTTGTTTATTTATTTATTTATTTATTTGCTTTTGGTTTCTTTTTCCCCCATCTCCAGAAGTTTGTCTACTGAAACTCACTTTTATGTTTCTGTTTTTGTGTTGGTTTTGTGCCTCCTTCCCCCTGCCCTACTCATCCCTTCCTGCCCCAGTTTCTCGGATAAAGTTAGTCTCACGATCGGTAGCATGTGGGATAAGATCAAGAACCTTTTCTCTAGGTAAATCCATGGCCACTGGTACTGTATCTGTTCCTCTCCCCTTACCCACCCCTCACTCTGCCCCGGACCTTTCCATTCCCTCCTCTTCACCAGCTGTTCTTTCCCACTTTTGGTCTCTGGGTCTTGGTTTGCAGAGTGCTCTGGGAGGAAGATGAGTGCTGCAAGTCCCTAAGGCATGTAGGAAGCTTATTGCTTTGCTAAGGAGTGGAGGAAGTTTGTGTTTTTCTGAGGTTCCTTGAGGTTCCTTGGAATACATTTTAGATCCTGGGGAGAACTGTTTGCCATCTGCTCTTGAAAAGCATTCTTGGGGCTGGAGAGATGGCTCAGCGGTTAAGAGCACCGTCTGCTCTTCCAGAGGACCCGGGTTCGATCCCCAGCACCCACATGGCAGCTAACAACTGTCTGTAGTTCCAGTTCCAGGCAAACACCAAGGCAAATAAATAAATAAATAAATCAAGTTTTTTTTTAAAAAAAAAAAAAGAAAAGAAAAGCATTCTTTTTTGTTGTTGTTGTTCTTTTTTTTTTTTTTTTTTTTGTCTTGTTTTGAGACAAAGTTTCTTTGTATAGCCCTGGCTGTCCTGGAACTCACTCTGTAGACGGCCTTGAATTCCAAGAGCTACTTGCCTCTGCCTCCCAAATTCTGGGATTAAAGGCATATACCACCTTGAAAAGCATTCTTTGGCAAAACTTTTTGGAGTCACAGAGTATATCTGGAGAGCCTTTTTATGGTCTGACCAACTTGCCTTTGTATAATGCCTGATCAGGATAGGTCAGATTTTCTCCGTGAAGATAGCAGAGCCAGGACTGGCATTTGGAACCTAGTCTACTGAACCACCATTCCTGTCTCTTTAGAAACTAACAGAGGCTGCTAATTTGGGTCTGTGTATAGAAGGCGCTTCCTGCTAGCATTTTACTCCTTATTTTCCTCTGTCAGTTCTTTCCCCATCCTGCTCATTGGGGGTCCCTTCCCAAACTTTAACATTCAGTCCCTTCCTCCAATGCTTTCATTCCTTGGACCCTTGGCTCTCTATTCCCTCACCCCTCCTTCCATTAGCCCCTCATCCCTGCCCGCTCTGGATTGGAGCAGACAGCTCTCCTACCTTCCAGGCAAGAACCAAAAGACCCAGCTGAAGGCAATGGAGCCCAGCCTGAGGCTACGCCTGGGGATGGTGACAAGGCAAGTTGAGTGACGGGTGGTTGAAGTGGAATACAGGGCTGACTGGGAGGCTGGTGGGTAAAGGCCCATAAGAAAATTGAGCCTGGGGGCTGGAGAGATGGCTCAGAGGTTAAGAGCACTGACTGTTCTTCCAGAGGTCCTGAGTTCAATTCCCAGCAAAACCACATGGTGGCTCACAACCATCTATGATGAGGTCTGGCGCCCTCTTCTGTAAAACTGTATGCATAATAAATAAATAAATCAAAAAAAAAAAAAAATTTAAAAAAAAAAAAAAGAAAATTGAGCCTGGGGTCTGGAGAGATGGCTCAGGGGTTAGGAGCACTGGCTGCTCTCCCAGAGGACCCAGGTTCAATTCCCAGCAAACACATGGCACCTCACAACTGTCTAACTCCTGTTCCAGAGATCTGATACCTTCATACCAATGCACACATATAAAAAGTTAAATAAATTTAAAGAAAAGAAAAAAGAAAATTGAGACTGCTCTCATCCTGGAGGATGAGATTTAGAACATGAAGAGTGTGAAAAACAACTGGTGCAGCATTGAGTATCAGTCCACTTTCTTTATTTTTCCCAGCCAGAGGAGACCCAGGAGAGGGCTGAGAAAGATGAGCCAGGAGCCTGGGAAGAGACATTCAAAACTCATACTGACAGCAAGCCTTATGGTAAGGGGCTGTAAAGCCCTGGGTAGGAGCATGGGGACATCTTGCCAAGCAGAAGCTCTGTAAATCAGCCTTTGCTTTTCTTTCAGGACCCATGTCTGTAGGTTTGGACTTCTCTCTGCCAGGAATGGAACATGTGTATGGAATCCCTGAGCATGCAGACAGCCTGAGGCTGAAGGTCACTGAGTGAGTCCAGTAGTTACACTGAAATGGTTGAAAAGGGAGGTAGCCAGGGCTTGGGGATTTGCTCATTCAGAAGAAGCATTACTCCCTTCCTGTGTGTGGGTTACCTTTCTGGATTATAAAGTTCTTTGAAGGAACAAGTCTGTTCTCTCAACTGTATCTGTGGGGTAGCATTTGCATATGTCATAGCCTATCCTGTCATTGACCTAAATCCGTCTGTCTGCCACCAGGGGGGGTGAGCCGTACCGCCTGTACAACTTGGATGTGTTCCAGTACGAGTTGAATAATCCTATGGCTCTATATGGGTCTGTGCCTGTGCTCCTGGCACACAACCCTCATCGAGACTTGGGCATCTTCTGGCTTAATGCTGCTGAGACATGGGTTGATATATCCTCCAACACTGCTGGGAAGGTGAGAGCAAAGCATGGGGAGAGATACGGTAAAAGTCTGCCAGGTCTTTTTTAAAATTTATTTATTTATTTTGTGTATATGACTGCTCTATCTGCATGTCTGACTTTAAGCCAGAAGAGGATATCAGATCCCACAATAGATGGTTGTGAGTCACTATGTGGTTGCTGGAAATTGAACTCATAACCTCTGGACAAGCAATCTGTGCTCATAACCACTGAGCTATGCCTCCAGCCCATAAGTCTGCCAGGTCTTAAGACAGGGATGGTGGAATATGACTGTGAAAGTGCTAGTGGTACAGCTTATTGGGGAGACAGTCCTTAGTCATTGCCAGATAGGACTTAGGATGAGTGAAGTCATTGCCCTCTCTGGCCTGAGAAAATTGACTGTCCATTTTGTAGGGACACTCTGGGTGTGTAGGGTTTCATTGCTTACTGATATTGAAAAGGTTCCCCATCTCAGGGAAGACAGCAGGTATCAGTGGGTTATAGGGCAAGGACTTCAGAGTGGTAAATGGCAACACCAAGGCAGTCTGTGGTGGAGGGGATGGTGCCATTTTAGAGAGAGTGGTCCATGATAGCCTACTGGAGAAGATGGTCGTTTAGTCTCACACCACATAGTAAGGTGTTAGGAGCCAGCTGTGTGAGTGCTCAAGAGAAAATTACTGCTTTTGTCTCAAGTTAGCAATCAAAAGTTGACTTTCATTTGTCTCCTCCATAGACCCTGTTTGGAAAGATGCTGGATTACCTGCAGGGATCTGGGGAGACTCCACAGACAGACATTCGTTGGATGTCAGAGAGTGGCATTATTGATGTTTTCCTGATGCTTGGGCCTTCAGTTTTTGATATCTTCCGGCAGTACGCTAGTCTCACAGGTAGCTGATGTTTCCACTCTGCCACCCGATAGCTTCATTTTTCTGTTCTCGAGAAGTTAGGTTTGTGCATTTTTAATTCTCTCTCAGCCTGCTTTTCAACCTGACCTTCCTTTTAGTCTCCCTCTACTTTGTACTCAGCTTTCATCTGATCCATCTGTGACTCTGCCCTTTCCTTCCTCCTTTGTGTGTCTGTGCATGCATACCAGAGGGCAGGAGAGGGCACCTGGGGCTGAAGTTACAGGAGCTTGTGAGCTACTTGATGTTGGTGCTGTGCCTAAACTTGGCTCTTCTGGAAGAGTGGCAAGTGCTCTTAACCCTTGAGCCATTTCCTTAATTCCTGTAACCGTCCTTTGATGGACCCGCAGGGACCCAGGCATTCCCCCCTCTCTTCTCCATCGGCTACCACCAGAGCCGCTGGAACTACCGTGATGAAGCTGATGTTTTAGAAGTGGATCAGGGTTTTGATGATCACAACATGCCCTGTGATGTCATATGGTTGGACATTGAACATGCTGATGGCAAACGGTACTTCACTTGGGACCCTACCCGCTTTCCTCAGCCCCTCAATATGCTTGAACGTTTGGCTTCCAAGAGAAGAAAGGTAAAAGTGGCCTGCAGCAGTGGTGTTTGGTCTTTTCACAGTATGGTTGAGACATGATAGTCCCAACCATTTCTCCTTTTGTTCTTTGCCATAGCTAGTGGCCATTGTGGACCCCCACATCAAGGTAGACTCTGGCTACCGAGTTCATGAAGAACTTCGAAACCTTGG
Source organism: Sigmodon hispidus (assembly GCA_004025045.1). Lineage (NCBI taxonomy): Eukaryota > Metazoa > Chordata > Mammalia > Rodentia > Cricetidae > Sigmodon > Sigmodon hispidus. Next base: position 209,910 of record PVIH01000964.1, read on the forward strand.
GCTGTATGTTAAAACTCGGGATGGCTCTGATTATGAGGGCTGGTGTTGGCCAGGTAAGCAGGCCAGAATTGAAGGGAAGACTATTGGAAGGTCAAGAAGGTAGAATTATTTTGTTAGTTTTATTTTTGCCTCTTTAGGGATTGACAGCTACTGTTTTTCTCTCTCAGGCTCAGCTAGTTACCCTGACTTCACTAATCCAAGGATGAGGGCCTGGTGGGCTAACATGTTCAACTTTGACAATTACGAGGTAGAAAAGACTGTCCTGTGCTTTCTGTCTTCTACCTTTTCTTCATGACTAAACCTTTATGCTCAATACCATTACTTTTGTTGGGCTTCTACACTTCATGGGACTTGAAGATCTTGGAAGATTCTGAAAAATACATGGTTCTGGATTTCTAGAAGCTTTCTGTCTGACAATGTCTGTCTTCTTCCTCTCCTCTTTCCTATACATACTTGGTGCCTTTGTTCTCAGGGTTCAGCTCCTAACCTTTTTGTCTGGAATGACATGAATGAACCATCTGTGTTCAATGGTCCTGAGGTCACCATGCTGAAGGATGCTGTGCATTATGACGGCTGGGAGCACCGGGACATCCATAACATCTATGGCTTATATGTGGTAAGGGACTGAGAATGGAAAGTGGTTAGACAAGGGAAGAACAGTGCTTAAGCATGAGGACTTTGTAGTTTTCACCAGATAACAGAGGGTATTTGTTCACTCTTTCTCTCTTTGTCTACACAGCATATGGCAACTGCTGATGGGCTAATACAGCGCTCTGGTGGCATAGAACGTCCCTTTGTTCTGAGTAGAGCTTTCTTTGCAGGCTCCCAGCGCTTTGGTAAGACTTGGAGGATAGAGTTGTGGCAGTTGTGCATGAAAGTGAATGCTTATATCCCCAGCACTTAAGGATGTTAAGTCAGGAGGTACTGTAGTTGTAGGGTTACCTAGACTGTCTAGATTGTTTAGATCACTTGGAGCTACTTAGTATGACTGTCTCAACAGAAAAATCAGCAAAATATAGAGCTGTAACACAAAAAGTATGAAGGCCATATCAGAGGAGCTATAGTATCTCTGGAGAGCTGTACATTACACCCTCCAACTGTGTACTTTGAGGGGAGCCAGTGAGTGAATGGGATGTCTAATCCTCAGGACTAGAGGGAGAGCACTGCCTAGCTTATGCAAGGTCTTTGTTCAATTCCTAGAACAACTACAACAACAACAAAAAAGAAAAGCAGTCATGTTTAATATCTTCAGAGTATCGTGGGTACTGTCAAGTGGAGGATATCTGTCTAAAGGCTGAGACTTTTCTCTTTGTCAAGCTCCTTTCCCCTTGACCTTTTCTCTCAGGAGCTGTGTGGACAGGGGATAACACTGCAGAATGGGATCATTTGAAGATTTCTATCCCTATGTGTCTCAGCTTGGCATTGGTGGGACTTTCCTTCTGTGGTGGTAAGAGGAGGAGAAATTTGGGGTTTTAATTGGGATAAAGTCACAGGACCTGGGCATGAGCAAAGAACAGAATATTTATGTGCATAGCTGCTAGTACCTCCTCTTTGCCCTTTTGCAACCTGCTCCTTCTCCTCTCCCAGCGGATGTGGGTGGCTTCTTCAAGAACCCAGACCCAGAGCTGCTTGTGCGCTGGTACCAAATGGGTGCCTACCACCCATTCTTTCGGGCTCATGCCCACTTGGACACTGGGCGGCGAGAGCCGTGGCTGTTACCGTCTCAATACCAAGATGCGATCCGAGATGCCTTGTTCCAGCGATACTCTTTGCTTCCCTTCTGGTATACCCTCTTCTATCAAGCTCACAAGGAAGGGTTTCCTGCCATGAGGTAAATTAGTCAGTGGGCTCTGTGTAGAGTCAGGCAAAGTGGCTGGGAGATAATGAGGTCTGGTTTGTGTGTCTGGGCCTCTTTCCCATTCCAGGGCCTTGTTTGTAAGATCTGATTTGAATATGAAATGTGGAAGGGAGGTTCAAGGATGTAATTCAGTGGTAGAGTACGTACCTGGTATACACAAGGCCATGGGTTCAGTCAGTTCCCAGTGCCACCAAAAAAAGAAGGAAACAGGCTAATGAAATGGCTCAGTGGGTAAAAACATGTGCCATCAACTGTAAAGAACTGAGTTCAACTGCCAGAACATGATAGAAGGAGAAAGTAACTTCTACAAGTTGGAAGTCATTCTCTGACTATGACATGCATGACATGTGACCCTACATCTAATTAAAAATTAAATTAAGAAGAAAAGAAAACTGGTCTTGTGGTATAGGAGGCTAAGGAAGGAGGAATGAGAGTTTAAAACCAGCTTGTGCTACATAGCAAGACGCTGTCTTTAAAGGAGACAAGGGCAAGCTAATGGAAGTAAGTGAATAATGGTAATGGACAAACACCTGAAGAAGACTGTTAGCAGTGATGTTATTTGTCAAAAGTAAGTAAAATGGTGTAATTGGCTTAGGTGGTCACAAAAGGCTTTCTTGAAAAGCTGGCCATGTTCAAATGATCCTGTATAATGAGGGAGGCAGATGTTTGTCATTCCAAGGAAAAACATCCCACAGAAAGGTCACTGAAGGTACGAAAGTTCTGAAGTGAAACAAGCCAGAAATTAAAAAAAAAAAAAAAAAATCAGTGTGCTTTGGGAAGAAACTGGCAGGAGATATTGGTGTTGTCAGTGAAGAAGACACTTTTCTGACTTAGAGGGCCTTGCCAGATAGGCTAAGGAGCCTCCAAAAGGTAGAGAATAGTTGGGGTGGAGCTGGGAAGTGAAATAAGTAAAATGACCAGACAAGGTACAGTTGTATAACTGCAAACCGGCAATTGGTTGAAAGCTCCTGGGTTTCTTCCCAGTTATTTTTTATTTGTTTGTTTGTTTTTGTTTTTTTGAGATAGGGTTTCTCTGTGTAGTTTTGGCTGTCCTAAAACTTGCTCTGTAGACCAGGCTGGCCTTGAACTCAGAGATCTGCCTGCCTCTCCCTCCTGAGTGATGCTGCCCTGCCTAGCCAACTAGTGTGGTTCTTATTGCTAGTTCTTGGAGTCTTTGGCTTCTGTCTGAGAAGATAATGCCTTCCTTTCCTGTTTGCTTTCTTTCTAGGCCACTCTGGGTACAATATCCTCAGGATGTGACTACCTTCAGTATAGAGGATCAGTTCCTGCTTGGTGAGGAATGGGAGGACAGTTGGTAGTGGGGTGGGCTTAGGCTAAAGAAATTTGTGACTGGGTGGTGGTGGTGCACCCCTTTAATCCCAGCACTCCAGAGGCAGAAGCAGGTGGATTTCTGAGTTCAAGGCCTGCCTAGTCTGTAGATTGAGTTCCAGGATAGCCAAGCCAAGGCTACACAGAGAGACCCTATCTTGAGCCCTCCCTCCCCTTAAAAAGAAGAACTTGTGGGATGTGTATGTGTGAAGATCTAAGAAAGTTAGAGTAACTGTGAATGGACCTGTAACAGAAATATGCTTTAATGCTCTCTAGACTGGCAGCTAATGCCCTCAGTTCCATGTTAATTCCTGTATGTTTTAGGGGATGCACTCCTGATTCACCCTGTATCAGATGCTGGGGCCCACGGTGTGCAGGTCTATCTACCTGGCCAAGGAGAGGTAAGTTATAGTATGCTGTAGGCAAAGAAGTGAATGGGATGGAACCTTCATGCATTAAGTGAGCCAATATCTTGTCTACAGGTGTGGTATGACATTCAAAGCTATCAGAAGTATCACGGTCCCCAGACCCTGTACCTGCCCGTAACTTTGAGTAGTGTGAGTATGCCTGTCTAGCTGCCATCCCTGTTTGCTTGTATATTTCCAGAAGGGGAGAAAATGTGTAATTTGAGGTCCAAGTAACCTTGGGCCCCAAAAGAACAAGATCAGAAGATGCTGAAAGGCCTAAAGGAGTAGTGCTTCACTGCAATACTTTTGCCTTAGATCCCTGTGTTCCAACGTGGTGGGACAATTGTGCCTCGATGGATGCGCGTCCGACGTTCTTCAGACTGTATGAAAGACGATCCTATCACTCTGTTTGTTGCTCTCAGTCCCCAGGTGAGTGAGTGAGTCTCCAGGGGTGAGCTACTTCAGCCATGTGCCTGTGTTCTCGAACTCTGTCCCCTGGGATGTGGCCTTCACTCCCTCTTCCGCTTAAGTTCTCCCCTTTCTTTGTGCTCAGGGTACGGCCCAAGGAGAGCTCTTTGTAGATGATGGACACACGTTTAACTATCAGACTCGCCATGAGTTCCTGTTTCGCCGATTCTCATTCTCTGGCAACACACTTCTCTCTAGGTAATGGGGTACTCTTCTGTAGTAAGAAGTTTCTAGCCTGTTCAGCCTGGCCTAGCTCCAAGGTTCAGACCCATATCCCTGCTGCTTCCTAGCCCCAAATAATCACGTAAAAGCATATATAAGTTACAATCTGTTTGGCTTATGGCTTAGGTTCATTATCAACTAGCTCTTACAGCTTAACCCATTTCCACTAATCTATGTTTTGCTACTTGACTCATGGCTTACCTTACATCTTGATCTCTCAATAGCAGCTTGCATTGTCTCTGTCTGACTCTGCCCGCCTTCTTTTTTATCTATGCTCGGATTTCCTGCCTGCCTATAAGCTGCTTTGCCACAGACCAAAATAGTTCTCTTATTATTCAGTGGTAATTCACAGTGTACAGAAAGACATCCCACATTACCCTCTTCATGGGCCTGGGTTTCAAGGTGCTCAGATTCACTCTGCTTTTCTCCTCTTTTGACTTTGCTTTGAATAATCTTCCTGACAACTTCTCTAATTAGCATTTGCTTTTATTGCCTCCAGTTCAGCAGACCCCAAAGGCCACCTTGAGACACCTATCTGGATTGAACGAGTGGTCATAATGGGGGCTGGAAAACCAGCAGCTGTGGTGCTTCAGACCAAAGGTTAGTAATAGGTCTGGTGTTGGGATGGGGAAAGAGAAGCAGAAGCAGGGTTGACAGGGTTTGAACCTTGCTATGGGGAAGTAAGTAGCCTACTGCTGATTGTGATGCTTTTCTTCCTTCTACAGGATCCCCTGAAAGTCGCCTGTCCTTCCAACATGACCCTGAGACCTCCGTGTTGATACTGCGTAAACCTGGCATCAATGTAGCATCTGACTGGAGTATTCATCTTCGATAACCTAAGGAACTTGTTCTGAGTTGGGAGGAGGGTGTGGTGGTATTGAGTTACCTTTTCTTTTGCCTTGGAGTTTGACCCTACTTAGAGATTCTGCCAACATCTGGGCAGGGTGACAGGGCTATCTAGGGCTCTGAATTCCTCTTGTGACCTAGTCTTTCCTTCTGTATGTTTCCAAGTCTTTCCCTTCATTCCCAGTGTCCTGTTGCTGTAACTGGAGCACACATATTTGTGAAGACCCCAGGGGCCTTGTCTTTCTCTCTTCCTTTCTTAGGGTCCCTTACTTTTCTGCAGACTCTGTCTTTCATGCCTCTTGTGTTGATGCCATTTCTTGGAAGAAGATGAGGACCGTGAACTTTAGGGTTCCTTTTTTTCTTCCATGTTCTGTTCTTTCCCAACTGCCCACCGTTTTCATCTCCCCCCCCCCCAGCCCTCACCTTTCTCCGTTCCACTGATACACTGGGACCACCCCTTACCTGGTGAGGGACGAATGGATCAAGATTCAGGTTGCTGGAGAATATCTTCTTCCTTCTCTTTTCAACCTTTTCTTCCCTGTTTCTTTCTAGAGCTGCTGCATTTCTCCCATCCCTGAGGGAGAATTTTCCACACAGTTAAGAGAGGGTGGTCATTAAACTTCTTTTGCCCCCTCTGGTCCCCTTGGGACATTCAAGATAGAAATGAGTTGTGATTTCACTGAATCACGGTCACCTGTATTTATTGCTGGGAAGAAGGCTGAGGGTGGGGGGGAGTTGATCATGTGTATCCAGGGATGGCTTTAAGCCCTGGAAAGGGGGTTGAGGGAGGACTCCAGAACCAGGAGAAATATTTGTGGATTTTTTTTTTTTTTTTTTTTTAACTTCCTCTGGGTTCCCAACTGTGACAGGTTTTGATAACAGAAGAACAATAAAAAGATAAACCATATATAACAATTAGGTGTCTGAATTGTAGTTGTAAACTGAAATACTTCAAAAGATAGTGGCCTTCCATTTTGTCTGCATAAGCTAGTTCATTCTAGCAAAATGAGTAAGCATGAGGCTTTCTTAGCTTGTTAGATGCCAGTACTTTATAGAACAGCCTAGCAATGGGACTTAGGAGGTAGATTAGTCAGAAAATTGCTTTGTCTCATATGTATAAGGACCTGAGTTTGAGCCACAGACCCATTGTAAGAAAAGCTGAGTGTGTTAGCACAGCAGGCATTTGTAATCCCAGTGCTTAGGATGTGGAGACAGATGGATCCTTGAGGCTCTGGCCAGCTTGGATAGCCTACTTGCTAAGTTCTAGCCCAGTGAGAGATCTTGTTTAAAAAAAGAAAGGATGGTGCCCAAAGAACATGTAATTTTAGTTAACCTCTGACCTACACATATCACACATATTAGTTGTGATTTTTTTTGTTTGCTTGGTTTTTTTTTGTGTGTGTGTTTTGTTTTTGGAGACGGGTTTCTCTGTATAGCCTTGAGTGTCCTGGAACTAGCCCTGTAGACCAGGCTCCCTTTGAACTCAAAGGAGATTTTCTTGCTTCTGCCTCCTGAGTGCTGGGATCAAAGCTATGTACTACCACCATTGGCCTCGGTTGCCATGTTTTAAAGTGAGCTTAATAAAGGTTAGCTCTTAGGTGAAAGCAATATAGGATCAAATGTTCTCATCAAAAGACTATTTTTAGCTAATGGCACTTTTTTCTTGTTTTTTTTTTTTTTTTTTTTTTCCTGTGTAGCCTTGTCTGTCCTGGAACTCGCCTTTGTAGACCAGGCTGGCCTGGAATTCACAGAGATCTACCTGCCTCTGCCTCCCAAGTGCTCCAATTAAAGATATGTGTCACCATGCTCAGCCTAAAATAGGATTTTGATATATACCTCACTGGCTATGAGCACCTGGTCCTTTATCCTATAGCCTCCCAAGTGCTGAGATTACAGATATGCCACACTACCCTCAGCTTGTAAAAACTGGTTTGCATTGCTGGGGATTGGACCTATGAAAAACGTTCTATCCGCATTTAAAATATTCTCTCATTGTTGAACTTGCTAGGAAGGAGCTTCTACTCATCTGTTGTGGCCTGAGTCAGAAGTTCTAGACCATCCTAGACAACAGACCCTTTGAAATGGGAGTGGGAGACTTTGCAGACAGATGGCAGTTTAAATCCTAAGACTTGTGCATGCTGGAGGATATTCTGGGCTACATGTCTCAAAATTCTGCAGGTGGATTTTTCTTTGGGCTACCAGCTTACAAAAAACAACATGGAAACTTATATTATTGATTATAAAATCTTGGCCTTAGCTTAGGCTTGTTTCTAACTAGTTTTTATAACTCAAATGAACCTATATTTTAAAATCTGCATCCTTTTATGTGGCTCATACCTTTACTCGGTACCCCCTATCCTGCTTCCTCTCTGACTGGCTGGCAACTAAGTGCCTTCCAGAGCAATAGGGTGACTGACTATAGGTAAATGAAAGAATTTTGAATATTTTCATCACAGTGATCTAACACTGAGAAAATGTTTACAGATATGAACATCAGTTTACATATTGAAACAATATAACAATTCAGTTTGTACCATCTATTAACTATTAAGTAATATTAGTATTACTTACTTGGTAATGGAGGAATGCATCTCCACTTGCATGATGTGCTGGGATTGCAGACATGCACCACTCCCCAGTTTTATGATGGTGACATAATAGACAACAAGCACTCTACAAACTGAGCTACTTCCCTGACTAAATAAATATGTAAATTATTAGTAACTGAAGTCACCCATTGTTCTAGTCACAGTTTATAAATCTAGTAGGTATCCTTTTACCTCAGAAAACATTTACATTGAAATTCATAACTAGCAAAATTAGTTATGAAGTAGCAAGGAATTTTTGTTTTTATTATTTTTTATTTTTTGCACAGGATTTTAGCTGTCCAGGGACTCGCTTTGTAGACCAGGCTGGCCTCAAACTCAGATTCGACTGCCTCCTGAGTGCTGGGATTAAAGGCGTCTGCCATCATGTCCTGCACAAGAAAATAATTTTATTTTTAGGGAGTCTCTATAACATGAGGAACTGTATTAAAGTGTCGTAGCATTAGGAAGATTGAGACCCTCTGGAATAGATCCAACTGAACTGGATTGGCACCTGGCAGGCCATAGACCCACTCATTGGTTGAAGGACTCTGACCAGCCAGCGCTGGGTGAGGAGGCTGAAGGATGAATGGGTGTCCAGAAAACCAGGGGAACGGGCGGGGCTCGTTCTCAATTCCGAGCTCCACTCCTGCTAAATTCCTCGTGTTCTCAAGGTTCTGACAGCTCGCTAGGAACGCTTGACGCAGCGGAAGTGGCGAGATCGCCCTCGTTGGCCTACCAGGAGGGACCGGAAGTTACCTTTGGGAAGGGCGACACTGGCCGGAAGTGCTCCCGGCTGGTGCTCGGAGACCCGGGTTCTGAGGAACTAAAAGGGGAGGGCGGGGCGGGGCGGGGCCCGCGGAGGACCGCGGGGCGGGCAGACCTGTCCCTGCGGGTCCCCGGCGGACCCCGCCTGCCCCGGCGGCGCGGCCATGAAGCTGAAGCTGAAGAACGTGTTTCTTGCCTACTTCCTGGTGTCGATCGCCGGCCTCCTCTACGCGCTGGTGCAGCTCGGTGAGCGGGGCGGGGCGGGGTGCGGAGGGCCGGCCCTGAGCGCAGGAGCTGATCCCCGCAGACGGCCCTCGGGACAGCTCTCGGTGGTCCACCGATACCCGCCGCCTCCGCTGCCAACGCGCAACCTATTTCTCACCCTCCCCTTTCTCTGTTTCTCAGACCCGCTTGCAGACAGGTTTTTGAAAACCCAATGCTGGTTCTCCCCTCAAGCTGTTGACCTGCGGTGCTTTTCCATCCATGGCCATGCATTTCTCATCCTTCAGGTTTTAGGGCAGCTGTCACCGCAGAGAGGACTTCCCTGACCACCTTAGCTCAAGTAACCCTTCTTAGTCCCGATCCCTTTTTTTTCCTCAGTGACCCATATCTTAGTTTGTAATGACTTTATCAGTATCTGCTTCTTTCAGTAAAGTGAAAGCTCTTTGAGAGTAAGGGCTTTTTCCTCCTTTGCTTTATCTTAAAGTAGGGTTTCCCAGGAGTATTCAATAAATGTTTATCCAGTGATAGAATCAGTGAATTTACTGACAAGTCAGTGGTCACACAACCATGGAGCAGATCGAGTCCAGCCTTTTAGTCATAAACTTGATAAATGCTTTTCAGGTAATGCCATTATGTTAGCCTCCAGTAGTTCAGACTTTTCTATTCCTTGTTAGTCTAGAAGGTAAAGTCAGGATCATAGGTAGAAAGGATACAAAGGTTCACAGATAATCAGCCCAATGGCCCCTGCACAAGGATGACACGCAAATTTGCGAGGCGTTCCATATTGTAAAACAATGAAGAGTTGAACCAGGTGGTGGTGGCTCATGCCCTTAATCTCTAGCCATCAGTTCAAGGCCAGTCTGGTCTACAAAGCTAGTTCCAGGGTAGCCAAGGCTACATACACAGAGAAACCTTGTCTCAAACAACAAGAGAGTTGAATATAGTGGCCTGCCATTTGGAAAATAGGCCAATAGGTTAAGGGTCTGAGGCCAGCTTAGGGCCATATAGCAAGACCCTGCCTTAAAACAACAATAAAGAAAAGTGAAGAGTGCCTGCTAGTTAAAGAGTGAATTTCCTTGCCACCATGCTAAAAATAAATTAATTAATTAAAAGGGAAGTCCTGTATTGGTTAGGAGTTAAAAAGATTTTGGCTGTAGGTTGCTGAACTACTCACCATCTTGTGGTTCTCTGCCCCAATCCCATTCCCTTTTGGTGCTTCCTGGGACCAGGCCAGCCATGTGACTGCCTCCCTCCACTTCGAGCAGCTGCTGAGCAACTTCGACAGAAGGACCTGAGGATTTCCCAGTTGCAAGCTGACCTGCGCCGCCCACCCCCTGCCCCAGCCCAGCCTCCTGAACCCGAGGCTCTGCCTACTATCTATGTCATTACCCCTACCTACGCCAGGTACGGCTCTGCTACACCCAGAGGTCTGCATTTACCAAGAACATGGGCTAATGATGAGATAGGGGCGATTCTTAAACTAGAGTTTGCAAAATGTTATAATAAATGATCTAATTTTACTCAGATTTATGGGAAAAAATTTTTTTCCTATAAAAATAGACAAAAGGGTAAAAGAAAGTAGATAACCTTCTGGAGTTACCACTAAACTTTTTTTTTTCCTTGAGTCAGGGTTCCTTGGTGTAACCCTAGCTATCCTGGAACTACCCCGTAGACCAGGATGCCCTCTAACTCATAGAGATCCACTGGCCTCTGCCTCCTGGAGTGTTGGGATTAAAGGTGTGAGCCACTGTTTCCAATGCCACAACCACCACCACCATAGGCTCTGGGTAACTGCTAAACTTTAAGTTAGGACAATAGTGTTTGAAAGAAAATTGAGCTGGACAGTGAATTAACTCCTCTTAGGAATTTCCTGCTTAGAAAGCTCTAACACTTTGATTAGATCCAGATGTGGTAGTTGACATCTGTAATCCTAGCACTTGAGAAACTGATGACGACTGGTTTACACTGAAGTCTTACACTGAAGACAGTGGTGTGCTCAGTTGTGGTCTCAGAACAAATAATCCCACAAGCAAAAACACCCAACAACAAAAACTTCTGAGTAAGTTAAAAAACCAGGGCTCAGCAGGTCCAGGGGAACAGTATTGGTTTAGCATTCACAGGCCCTGACAGTGACCCCCCAGTAGGGGGTTGTAGAAAGGGACAGGATAGTCTACCAGCTTTTGGACAAAGCCTTACAGTGTACTTTTTTAGAAGAAGAACTTAGGAGTGTAGTTTGGGACCAACAGTGAAAAAGTTCTGTTGCTATGCCTTCCTGGACTCAGATAATTGATCCACCTTCTCAGGCAATTGTAGATACCTTCCCTCACAAACACTTACACATATCACTGACTCCCTGAGCATCGAACCAATGATAAGGAAACCCAAAAGAGACAAACCACATATTCCCAGTGCTTTCTTTAATTTCAGGTTGGGCATTTCAAAATTAACTAAATAGCTGGGCATGGGTGGTGTGAACCTTTAATCCTAGCTCTTGGAAGGCAGAGGCTGGAGGATCTGTGATACTTTCTGGCCAGCCAGAGCTCCACAGGGAGATCTTGTCTCAAAATGAAAAAACAAATAATAACTTTCTCATCTTCAGGAAATGAATTTGATTAGGATTTCCTTTTTTTTTTTTTTTTTAGGCAGCTTTTTTTGTGTAGGCCTGACTGTCCTAGAACTATTTTTGTAGACCAGGCTGGCCTCAAAATCACAAAGATCCTCCTGCTGCTGCCTCTCACATGCTGGGGTTAAAGGCATGCAGCACCACCATCTAGTCCTTATTTTTATTTTGAGACAATGTCTCACTATGTAGCCATGGCTGGCCTGGAACTTGCTATGTAGACCAGGCTAGACTTGAACACCTTTGTTATCTTGTTTACTTATTTACTTGTTATTTTATGTGTGTATATGTTCTTGCCTGGGTATATGCATGTGCACTGAGAGTGTGCAGGTACCACAAAAGCCAGAAGAGGGCGGCAGGTCCTCTGGAATTGGAGTTACAGGTGGTTGTTAGATGATGTGGCTATTGGGAATCAAACACTGGTCCTCTGTAAGATCATCAAGTTCTCTTAACTGATTCTCTGGCTCTCTCTCCCTTTCTTAATTTTGAGATAGAGTCATTCACTGGCTAACTTATAGCTTACTGTGTAGACCAGGCTGCTCTATACTCACAGAGATAGACCTGCTTCTGCCTCCTGAATGCTAGGACTAAAGGTGTGTGCCACCATGGCCAGCCTATCTTGTTTTTCTAAAGTCTTGGATGTATAATTTGATGGCTGAGTGCTTGCTTAGCATGTGCAAGGCCTTAGGTTCATTGGGCTGGAGAGATGGCTCAGAGGTTAAGAACACTGACTGTTCCTCCAGAGGTCATGAGTTCAATTCCCAATCCCTAACACTGAAATAAATAAATAAATAATAAATAATATTCTTGCCAGGGATGATGACATACTTGTGATCTCAGAATTCAAATGAAACCAGGAAAATTGTTGAGTTTGAGGCTAGCCTGGGCTACAGTATGAGACTCTGTCTCAGAAAGCCAAACTATTTATAAAACTTATAAAATATTCATCTAATTTTATTTTATGTTTATTTTGTTACTGGTGAGTGAACCTCATACCGGCTAGGCAAATGTGTTACCACTGAGCTACATTTCCAGCCTTTATCCATCTTATTTATTTATTTTTTGATTATGTCTCTATGTAGTCCTGGTTGTCCTGGAACTTGATATATATAGAGCAGGCTAGTCTCTCAAACTCCAAAGAGATGTTTGCCTCTACCTTTCAAATGCTGGGATTAAAGGAATGCAACTTTTAAAGACAAAGTTTCTCTGTGTAGCCTTGGCATTCCATGAACTCTCTATATATACCAAGCTGTCCTCAAACTCACAGAAATCTGCCTGCTTCTGCCTCCCCAGTGCTGTGATTAAAAATGTGCACCATTGTTGCCTGGCTTATGCCTGTCTTCTTAATCCAAGATTTTTATTCTGGAGTAAACTTGATGCTCAGATTAAGCCATTTCTGAAAATATTTCACATGATTAAACTGAACATGCACAGTGTGGTATCCCAGCAGTAGGAGGCAGAGATAGGAGGTACAGGAATTTAAAAACATCTTTACCAGCCTAACAACCTATATCAAAAATAAGAACAAACGATAAAACTATTCAAACCCAGATCTATTTGATTCCAAATCATGTGCCCTAAAACTATTCAAACCTAGATCTATTTGATTCCAAATCATGTGCCCTATAGTCTCACCCCAGACTGAGTTCTGAGGTTGAAGTGGGTGATGAGCTGGTCTGGGAAGGCAGGGCAGGTGAGCATCTGCATGAGATTGACACTCAAGGAAGAAGTGGGCAACATGGCAGCCTTTGATGCTTGTTTGAATTCCTGAAGCCCTGGTTCTGTCCTAAATAACACATCACGCATGCAGAACTTGGGCACTGGTGGAGGGAAAGGCAGGAGAGATGCTATCAGTGGGCAGGAGCAGCTGTCATCCTAAGTGCTGTGGGCCAAGGTTGCCTGGCTTCTTCTTTCCAGCATCTCTCCTCTTGCAGGCTGGTACAGAAGGCAGAGCTGGTTCGGTTGTCCCAGACCCTGAGCCTGGTGCCCCGTCTACACTGGCTGCTGGTAGAGGATTCTGAGAGCCCTACCCCACTGGTCTCGGGGCTGCTGGCTGCCTCTGGTCTCCTCTTCACACACCTGGCTGTCCTCACCCCCAAGGCCCAGCGGCTGAGGGAAGGCGAGCCAGGATGGGTTCGTCCCCGAGGAGTAGAACAGCGCAATAAGGCCCTGGACTGGCTCCGAGGCAGAGGGGGTGCTGTTGGGGGAGAGAAAGAGCCACCACCACCAGGGACCCAAGGAGTCGTGTATTTTGCTGATGATGACAACACTTACAGCCGGGAGCTCTTTAAGGAGGTAAGCTCTGGGATAAAGATGGGGAAACAGGCGAGGCAGCACCAGCTTCCTTCTTTGCCTTGCTTACCAGTGTTGGTGTAGGCTGCTGGGTGAAGTTGGGGAGCAGAAGGGGAAAAGTGTCAGTGAACAAAGTGGTTCTTTCTCCTGGGCCACCACTCTGTTTCTTCTCTCATCTCTATTAGATGCGTTGGACTCGTGGTGTCTCAGTGTGGCCTGTGGGGCTGGTGGGCGGCCTGCGATTTGAGGGTCCTCAGGTACAAGATGGCCGGGTTGTGGGTTTCCACACAGCATGGGAACCCAACCGGCCCTTTCCCCTGGACATGGCTGGATTTGCTGTTGCCCTGCCCTTGCTGTTGGCTAAGCCCAATGCCCAGTTTGATGCTACTGCACCCCGGGGCCACCTGGAGAGTAGTCTCTTGAGCCATCTCGTGGATCCCAAGGACCTGGAGCCACGGGCTGCCAATTGTACTCAGGTAAGAGGATAGAGAAGCCAGTTAATGGGAGAAGTGGGAAGGGTATGTGAACCAGGAGGAATCCTGCAGATCTCTGATCAGCTTTGATTTTAGTCTGTTGAAAAGACTAGTGAAAGTGAGGGCAGGGCTCCTGCCACTTCATCTTACAGACTTCTGCGAACCCATGTGTATATCAGAGAGTCAAGGAACAAAGCCCCATTTTAGATGCAGTAGAGTTCCCCCACCCCCATACTTCATACACTATATACCAGCTCTGAATTAGGAGGGAGCTGGTGGAATCCATTCTAGATCACATCCATCCCCCAGGGCCCGGGGCATGGGTCCTGACCCTAAACCTTCCTTCACAGGTACTAGTGTGGCACACACGGACAGAGAAACCTAAGATGAAGCAGGAGGAGCAGCTACAGCGGCAGGGCCAGGGCTCAGACCCAGCCATTGAGGTGTGATGGCAGCCTTACCCTGACTTCTACCTTATTTTAGGCACATACCTTGTGGGACTGGGCTCCAGGCCAGCCCAGGATGTGGTTTTTCTTTCTTTCTTTCTTTCTTTTTTTTTTTTTTAAAGACCTGACCCCTCAGAACCAGAGGCAGCCCCTTTAACCACAGGGTGTGGCCCAGCTGCTTCCCTCCCCCCAGCCTGCCATGTGGTACTGCCCACAGGCTGGGGACAAACAGCTCTTGTATTCAACCTCATCTGGAGTGGAGCAGGACAGATGGACTCAGGAGGGAGGGTGGCTGAGGGAACTGGGTAACTTATTGGGGACAAGCATGCACTGGGGGGCTAGAGGAGCTGGGCTGGACCCTCCCCACCTGAGCATGCGGATCCCCTTCCTACCTCTGGAATAAAGAATCTCAACCTGGAGGACTTTGTGTTTCCCTTCACTTGACAGACCTTCTTGCTCTCGAATCCCTAAAGATAGATACTGGAGGCCAGTTCCTTCTCTGCACAGACATCAGTCCTTCAGGCCCCACCCCCTAGACAAGAAAGAGAGCAGTGACTTCCGGCCAAACACTTTATTGCAGAATCTGTGCACTAGAAAGTCTCCAGTCCTTCAGTGTCACTTTCCTGTCGCCCTGATCTAGTCTCAGTCTTGGTTTGGGCTGCAGGGCTGGGCTCCAGGACCCCTGGACTCCTCATTCCAGTCTGTCTCTGACTGCTCTAACCACAGGACCGCTCCTTCCCCAGCCTGAGTAAAGAGTTGTAAGTTTCCATATTTGTCCACCCTCCACCTTCAGGGTACTAGGCCTCAGGTAAAACCTCCTCGGGAGGTTCCTCTTCCGGTGGGACCTCCTCGGCTGCTGGCTTGGGGGCAATCCCTCCCTGTAGCCATGCAGTTTTCAGCATGTCCCTCAGCCCACCAGGAAGAAGATAGCCCTGGGTCTCTCCTTCCCCGTCAATGACTCCTCCAAGCCCCTCCAGCGCTGTCTGCAAATACCGCAAGCCAAGGAGCACTAGCGCCTGTGGGGAGCAAGTGGAAAGAGTGCTGGTCAGTGCAGCTGGGAGCACAGAGCTGAAAGTGGAAGGAGGTGGGGCCCTCAGCCGACTGACCTGCAGCAAGAAGGTGATAGCTAGCATGTTTCCCAGTGTTCCCGACAAAGCCTGCAGGTGCCCCAGCAGCACTTCATGGCACCCTTGGGCCCAAAGGTTTAGGTTGGGCTGCCGAGGATCGAAGAGTGGATGGGCATAGGGGTCTGAGAGTTGATTTTGCAAGCAAGGCCGGGGTGAGTGGGGATTGCAACAGGAGAAAGGAACTCCGTCAATCAGGTATAAACCTTCTACGTTGCTCTGGATCCGGCTGCAAGGGTATAAGCAACAGTTAGATGGCTGCAGATAGAGGAGCCTAGAGGAGCAGCTAAGGGCAGGGGCAGCTGAAAAAATTACTGTAAAATATCTACTAAGTGCTTTACTATTCAAGCATGCTTAATCAATTTATCTCTACAACTCTGAAAGATAGGAGCTTATCTGTAAGATAAAGACTGGTATAGTTATCTCCATTTTACAGATGAGGAATGGGCCCAGAGTTAATTGGCAACGTGCCCTGGGCAGCACAGCTGATAAATAGTTGTAATCCATTCTCTCAACCACTATGCTCTATTTATTGCATGTCTGAGTGAGAATTTAAAGAGAGGAGAGAGTCTAGGGAGGAGGAGAAGGAAAATAAGCAAACTAGTCACTCACTCAACCACATCTTGGTCATTGGGATCCAGGTAACGGTTGCTGACCCATTGGATACCAAACCAATCCTTGTAGCTATGGCGTCCGCAGCAGTGGTACCTCAACTGCAACTCATCCATCAGTCGTTTGGCCTGGCAGTGTCCAGGCACCTCTGTGTCCTTGTAGTGAGCCAAGGCAGCCTCCAGACCGTCCTCTAGTCCTTGGTGCAGATTTACAGGCAAAACTAGGGTTAGCCCCAAGGCAAGGGCCAGCAATCCCCCGCCTGCAGCAGTGCCAGCCGCCAGCATCGGACTCAGGACCCCTCTCCAGGGCGGGTATTGAGCTGCATCCAGACTTGCCCGGCTGGCTCCCGCGCCCCCTAGTCCTGTGCCTAGAGCCACCACTCCTGCTGCCAGGGCAGTCTGGGGCAGGGCAGGGAATGAACAAGAGGGAGCCAGAAATGTGCCAAGGTGCCACAGCTGTACCAGGAGGTGCCCGCTACAGAGGAGGGTGAGGCAACCGGCCAGTGCCAGCAGCCAGGAGAGGAGCCAGAGCCCCTGCGCCAGACGGATACGCGGTTGGAGGGGCAGCACCACGGGCAGCACCGGCGCCATCTCCCATCTCTGCCCAAGGGAGTGAGGAGCCGTCGGGGCTGGGGGTTGGCTGGGGTAGGAAGGATGCTGAGTCAGCCGAGCCTGGCTTCAGCAGGACTAATGCCATCCTGACCTCAATACCCTGAGCATCCTCCCACTCCAGCCCTAATAACCCTCTGCTAGCCCCAATTCAGGATGCCTTAGTCTTGCCCTTTAGGAAAGGCCCCGCCCCCGGGCAGAAGGCCCATTTCGTGACCCCGCCCTGGCCTTTCGCGGAAGTGAGAGTTTGGTACACCCGGCTCCGGTTTTAGAGACCCAGACCTCAGGCCCTGCATTCCCTCCCAAGTCCTCTGGGAGCCTGGGGCCCGGAAGCCGGGCTGGAGCCTGGCGGGGTGAGGGGTCAGCCGGGTGTCCCCGCCCCCAGCCAGGGCCTGGGGGGGGCCGGACAAGGAAGGGTTACCTGGCGGCCCGCCCCCCCCCCCCGCCGGCCCGCCCCCCTCCCGCGCTTGCTGGCGACTCCGGGTCCCGCGCGCCTGTTTGTGCTGCGGCGCTGGGGCTCAGGTCGGCCCTGTCACTACACCCCGGGGAGCCCACCCCGGGAGAGTAGCAGGCCCCAGTTCCACAGCGCCCCCTCCAAGCCTTGTCCCCGTGCCCGACAGCGCCCCCCGGGGGTGGCATTGCATCCCTCGGTGCCTGCACCCGGAGCGCTTCCTTCCCCTCTCCCCAGCCATGGCCCCCGTGGCTTAGACGCCTCCGCCGCTGCCGCTCACAGCAACGCGGGGGCCGGATGGACGGGGCTGCGGGGCCCGGTGAGTATGGGGCGGGGCGGGCGGCGTGGCCCGGATTCCCGGAGCGCCAGCCCGACGGGCGCTGCCTGTGCTGGACGGCTGTCTAGTGGTGTGCCCGCGTGCTCTTGCACGCCAGGGGCTCTGATCAGCCTCCTCATTTCTTCAGGTTGTCCGACTCTAGTTCCTAAGGACCTCCTACTGTCACTTCGGACTTCCTTAATGTCATTCTACTCCTTGGTTCTCAAAGTTTCCCTGGCCGCTGTGTCACTCTGGGCCTCTTCCCCAGGAATTCCGGCTCTTTTAAATTTCTGATTCCCACAGTTACATTGGGATGAACACTGTAACTACTCCTCTGATACTCTGAATCATAACCAGATCTCGTTCCTTACACCCTTGCCCCTCCTCAGTATGACTTGACTGTCAGGTCCACTTTTAGCTTGTTGAATGCGTTTGCGTTTTAGAGATTTGTGCTTGCTGGTGGGATGACAGGGCTCTAGTTCCTCCCCCGTTTTGTGCTTGCTTGCATCTCTCTCTTTCTGGCTCCCACGTACCTCGGCAGTATGGCAGTATTCCATATCCGCCCCCCCCACCCCCCATGGTACTCCGTGTCTTTGCGGAGGCTGGGGTAGCAGCAGGAAGAGAGTTTTGCCAGGCTCATTTCATGCCCTGCTAGGAGGAGGCCTTGATCCCCTATTGGGTGACTGGGTTGTAAAGTTGGGTGGGAGGACAGAACCCCCTTAATCCTCCAGGTAGTGACACTTTCTTGAGTGTTTCTTGCCCCTTCTCCAGGTGAGGGCCCTGCTCATGAAACCCTGCAGACCTTGAGCCAGAGGCTTCGGGTGCAGGAAGAAGAGATGGAACTGGTAAAGGCAGCCCTGGCAGAAGCTCTTCGCCTGCTGCGGCTGCATGGCCCCTCCACCTCCCTGCAGGGCTCTGGCACACCAGCTCCAACAAGGGACAGGTATGCATGCCAGCACACTCATTCTTCCTTCCCGGGGACTTGGGGACATCATCTTGATTTGCTGTCTCCCCAGCATTACTGTTCCCCCAGGACTGCCACCTACATGCTGCCCTTCTGTGGTGAGCCGAGGCACCCAGACAGAGGCAAATTTGGAGATGGAGCCGTCCTCTGGACCACCTGGTTTGAGCAATGGGCCTCCAGCTCCTCAGGGGTGCAGTGAAGAGCCCAGTGGGACCCAGTCTGAAGGAGGATGCAGTAGCAGCAGTGGAGCAGGCTCCCCTGGTCCCCCAGGGGTCCTTAGGCCTGTGCAGCCCATTCAGTGTTCTGACATGTAGGTGTTCTGTGGTGGAAGCTGAGAGGTGTGAAGTCCGGGGAGCAGGAGTGTAGGGCTTGATTCTTCACTTTTTCATTCTGCTCCATCAGTCCACGAAGAAATTCCTCCTCCTCATCCCCCTCAGAACGGCCCAGGCAGAAGCTCTCTAGGAAGGCAGCTTCCTCGGCCAACCTGCTCTTGCGGTCAGGGAGTACAGAGAGGTGGGTAAACCCTCCCTTCCCCCTAACTTGCTGTATGCCAGGCTCAGTTTCTTGACTTTCTCCATTCCTGGGTGGGGTGGGTGACCTCATTACTCAACAGGAAGAAAGAAACAAAGCATTCCTTGGTCCTCCTGCAGCGTGGAGGACCTCCTGGGCACTGGGCTAAAACTCTTCTCCATGTCATTTATGCCCTGTAGCATCTTTGGTGAGTAGGTGGTCTCTTTGCTCTCCATTGACCAGGTGAAGCAGGCTCAGAGAGGGGAATCAGTTGCCTGAGGTCACAGAGTCAAGCTCAGAACCTAATTTTTCCTGATTCTAGCTCTGCTAACCATTTCATATCACAACATACTTTTCAAAATTCTAGGAGTTCAAAGCTCCTATGACATTTTATTTATTTAGTTGAGACAGGTTCTCACAGTGTACCTTGGGTTGACTTAGAATTCACTTTGTTGCCCAGGCTGGCCTAAAAGGCATGGTAGTCCTCCTGTCTTGGCCTCTGGAATGCTGGGAAGAGAGAGATCTGGCAGCTCTGGGGATTTTTCACAGATGGCTATTTTCAGAGCATCAGCTGATTCATCTCCCTATGAAGTTCTGCCACTCTTATACATGGGAACATCCCAGAGCCAGGAAGTGTCTGGTGGACCTGAAGGTCCACTCTATCCTTGTCCTTTCTCGGCTTCTACTTTGTCAGCTTATCATCCAGTGACAGTGACCTCGGGAATTTACTCATCACTTTACCTGTGGAGATTTTGCCTACCTCCCAGGTTCTGGAAAGGCAGGGTTCATGTGCACTCTGGTTTCACTTTGGCCCCACTTTACAAATATGAGAATAAAAAGCTCGATAGAGGCCTAGAAGAAAGGGCACAGGCTGTATGTTTCATGGTCCCATTTTCTCATCTTTATGTTACCTTCTCCTTCTTCTTCCCTTCTCCCCCCATCTCTTTCCTTCTCTCACTTCTTCCTTTCCTTCTTTTCTTTCTTTGGAATTAAAAGTCTCCATCTCTCTAGAGCCCTTTGCTTTAACAGTGACCTCGAGGCAGCAGGCTGACTGCCTGGGGTGAACCTCCTGTCAGTATCTTGCCCCACCCATCTCAGGTGTTGGGACTTGGTCCTAGTCTTTACACTTTTACCTCTTCCCAATAGCCGTGGGAGCAAAGACCCCCTCTCCAGCCCTGGGGGTCCTGGATCTCGGAGGAGCAATTATAATTTGGGTATGTACAGGAAGAATTTGGATGATGGAATTAGGGTTTGGGCTATAGCCCTAGGAGCTACTTTGGGGGATTTGTCAAGTATGGTGGGTACCCTGATTTGGCCTTCTGGAAGGGAGGTTGACTTCTCTACTTGTTTCTGTAGAAGGCATTTCAGTGAAGATGTTTCTTCGTGGCCGCCCCATCACCATGTACATTCCATCTGGCATTCGAAGTCTTGAGGAGCTGCCCAGTGGCCCACCCCCTGAGACCCTCAGCCTTGATTGGGTGTATCCTGTCCCCTACAATTCCATGGGAACCATCCCTTCCCACCATGGGTCCTCCTTCCTCCTTTACAGTTTCTATGCCCATGAGATCAAGCAGTCCTCTGAATCATTCCATACCACCCTGCTGTGGATGGTGATGTCAAGCAGAAGCTTTGACATTTTCTTTTCTCTTCCTTCCTTCCTTCCTTCCTTCCTTCCTTCCTTCCTTCCTTTCTTTCTTTTTTTTTTTTTTTTGAGGCAGGATTCTCTGTGTGGCTTTGGAGCCTGTCCTGGAACTCTTTCTGTAGACCAGGCTGGCGGGATTAAAGGCGTGTGCCACCACTTGGCTGCTTTGCCATTTTCATGCCTTATTCTCTCTTCTCCTGTCTTTGGTCTGGCCCTTTCCTTGACCGTCATCCCTAATACAGTTATGGGTACAGGGGTCGTGACTCTCGCTCCAATCTGTTTGTGCTGCGCTCTGGGGAGGTGGTCTACTTTATTGCCTGTGTAGTGGTGCTGTACCGGCCTGGGGGAGGCCCAGGGGGTCCTGGAGGTGGTGGCCAGAGACATTACCGGGGTCACACGGACTGTGTTCGATGGTGAGTGTCTTAGGGTTTGTGGCTGGTTGGCTTGACAGGAAGAGGGTCTAGCTAGGGGTGGATGAGCAGAAAAGACAGTTGCCTTGCTGCTTATTAAGCAAGGAGAAAGACCTCGTTTCCTAGAGTTCTCTTCCCTCCACTCAGCCTTGCTGTTCACCCTGACGGAGTTCGTGTAGCCTCAGGACAGACAGCTGGAGTAGACAAGGATGGGAAGGTAAGGTCAAGTCAGAATCAAGTGGCCAGGATGACCTTACGGACCAGCTTTTCTTCACAGTTCTGATCCCTTCTCTTCCACTAGCCCTTGCAGCCTGTGGTTCACATCTGGGACTCAGAGACACTCCTAAAGCTGCAGGAGATTGGACTGGGTGCCTTTGAACGTGGTGTGGGGGCCTTGGCCTTTTCAACAGTGGTGAGCTGAACACCAAGCTTCTAGACCCCTATTTGTTTTTTGAGGCAGGGTCTCAAGTACCCTAGGCTGGCCTCTAACTCAATATGTAGGTGAAGGTGTCTTAGAACTCTTGACCCTTCTGTCTCTAGCTTCTACCCACCAAATGCATATGCTACCATGTCTAGCTAGATCCTTCTTCTTGGACACCACTCTTTAATTTTACCAGGAAACCTGGGTAAGTTCTGGGGTCCTGGGCTCATCCATCCAGTTCTCTTGAGAAAGAGATACCTGTCAACTTCTCTGACCCTTCTAACCTGTGATAGAACCTCAGTCTAATGTTAGGAATGTTCAGACCTCCAGAGCTCATAGTGTGTGTCCCCATCTTCAGGATCAGGGTGCTTTTCTTTGTGTGGTGGATGATTCCAATGAGCACATGCTGTCAGTGTGGGATTGCAGCCGGGGAGTGAAGCTGGCTGAGATCAAGGTGAGGAGCCTAGGTGCTTAATGGTTTCTGAATCTGGGGTAGGGTGGGAATGGTGGTATGCAGATAGTTCCAGACTTACTTATACGTACATACACTTCCCTTCTGACTACAGAAAACCTCTCAGTTCTCTTAGCTCATGTTCTTTAATCTATGTATTGGGAACAGAAGTTCTGATGGGAATATAGTTTTTAGGGGATCAGTTCTTTTTCTTTGCAGTATTGAGGGTCAAACCAGGGCCTTACATACTACAGGCAAGTATTCTACCACTGTCTTATACCTCCAGCTTTTCACCAGAGCCTTGAAGGAAGAATCATCATGGGGCCTCAGGGCTTTTTAGCCCAACTGTCAGCATGAAGACTGAGTTAAAGAGTAGTCTTTGGCACAAGCCTGTAGTATCAGCTACTCTGAAGACAGCAGGGCAGAGAGCTAGGGATATAGCACAACAGTAGAGTGTTTACCTAGCACACACAAGGCCCTAAGTTCAATCAATTTCAGTACCACAGTACAAATAAATTAAAGACTCAAGAGCTGAGTGTAGTGGTTTATGCCTGTAATTCCAGCACTTGAAAAGCTGAAGTAGGTTCACTCAGAGTTCTTGGCCAGGCTGGTCTATTAGACTAAGGAATTGTCTCAACAAACTACAGAAAATTAGGGGGAAAAAAAAAAGCCACTCGTGGTGGTGCATACCTGAAAACTTAGCACTCAGAGGCGAGAGGATCGGGAGTTTAAAGTCCATCCTCAGCTGTCTACATTGGCATTTCCAGGACTACCAGAGTTACCTGAGACTCTGTCACAAGAAAGGAAACAAAACTGCTGGGTAGGCCTGATGGTGCACATCTTTAATCCTAGTACTCAGGAGGCAGAAGCAGGCAGGTCTCTGAATTTGAGGCCAGGCCGATCTACAAATTGAGTTCCAGGACAGCCAGAGCTACACTGAGAAACCCTGTCTCTAAAACCAAAAACAACAACCCCCCCCCTCCCCAGCCAAAAAATTGAAGCATCAAAGACAATGAGGGTGTTTGGGCTTAGGGTGGCTGAATCAAGTGTCTGTCTTCCTTTCTTCAGAGTACAAATGACTCAGTCCTAGCTGTTGGCTTCAGCCCTCGTGACAGCAGCTGCATTGTCACCAGTGGAAAATCTCATGTTCACTTTTGGAACTGGAGTGGTGGAGCAGGGGTTCCTGGGAATGGGACCCTCGCCCGGAAACAGGGTGTTTTTGGGGTGAGGTGTGGATGGGTGAGGTGGTGGGACTGAGAACTGTAGACTCTAATGTGCCCCAGCGTCCCCAGCTGCTCTGTGACCTCTGTAGACTCAGATGTGCCTCAGTATCCCCAGCTGCCCTGTGACCTCTCATCTCTGCCCCCTCCAGAAATACAAGAAACCCAAGTTCATTCCTTGCTTTGTGTTCCTCCCTGATGGGAACATTCTCACTGGAGACTCTGAGGGGAACATTCTCACTTGGGGGCGAAGTGTCTCTGATTCCAAGACCCCAGGCAGGGGTGGGGCCAAAGGTATGTGGCTGGAGATAGCATCTAGGATGTTTGTATCTCAGAAATTATGTGGGAACAGAGGAGAGAGTTTTCTGAATTTTTGCCTTGAGAACTGATACACTCTCTGCGGGGCTAGTCTAGATGGGTGGGAGCAATATGGCACGGGAGAGAAGGAATGTTAGGGATTTGGGTTTGTCAGATGTCAGGTTTAGAGTTCGGTTTTGCCACTATTCCTCTGAGCTGAATTGGCAGGCACTAAGCTGAGAGAGAGTCTTCAGTAGGTGCTTGGTAGCTAGGAGTTATCCTGTGGTAGGATGGTCTAAGCTTCCCCTTTCCCTGCTTCTCTAAATCCTAAAAGCATGACTTACCTAGGGCTTTACCAACAGAGACCTACACAATCGTGGCCCAGGCCCACGCTCATGAAGGGTCCATCTTTGCCCTGTGTCTCCGACGGGACGGGACAGTGCTTAGTGGTGGTGGGCGGGACCGACGGCTGGTACAGTGGGGGCCTGGGTTGGTGGC
Source organism: Sigmodon hispidus (assembly GCA_004025045.1). NCBI lineage: Eukaryota > Metazoa > Chordata > Mammalia > Rodentia > Cricetidae > Sigmodon > Sigmodon hispidus. The sequence goes on from PVIH01000964.1 coordinate 233,970, forward strand.
CCTCCAGGAGGCTGAGGTGAGAGATGGGCTGGGATCATGGAAGGGAGGGGGAGAGGAATGGTCAGTGAGATTTTGACATTATGTTATTACTCTGCAGATTCCAGAACACTTTGGAGCTGTGAGGGCCATTGCTGAAGGGCTTGGCTCTGAGCTCCTGGTGGGAACCACGAAGAATGCATTACTGAGGGGAGATCTAGCTCAGGGCTTCTCCCCTGTTATTCAGGTTTGGGAGCCAAAGCCAGGGGGAGAAGTAGGGAAGAGAGCTGAGGAAGAGCGGTGCTGACAAACTGTTCTGCTGCAGGGCCACACTGATGAGCTGTGGGGACTGTGTACACATCCCTCCCAGAACCGCTTCCTCACCTGTGGCCATGACCGGCAGCTCTGCTTGTGGGATGGGGAAAGCCATGCACTGGCCTGGAGCATGGACTTAAAGGTAGAGCCTGCTGCCCTTGGTCTACCATGCTACCCCTGTTCTTATTCCCTAACATTGCCTTTCCTTCTACATCTGGAACAGCCAGTTGTGTTATGGTTATAGGCTCTTCAAATATGAATTCTGTACAGACAAGTGTTGCCTTGTGCTACCTGAGCATTGCTGTTGCCTCAGGCCTCATCTTGGTTCAACTGATAAATAGTTCGTCTGTAGCACAGCTAAATAGTTTCAGTGACTTTCCCTTACTAGGGTTCAAGAGACCTGTCTGTTCCCGGTCTCCCATGCCCCCTCTTCTCTGGTCTCTTTTGAAGAACCCCTTGAAGTTACTAAGATTACAAGTTGTCCATTCAACTTCCCTTACTAGAGAGCCATCTTCTTTTATTAAACTTCAGTTTTATTATTAATTTTTTAAAAGATTTATTTATTTATTTATTATGTATACAGTATACAGAAGAGGGTAGCAGATGTCATCACAGATGGTTGTGAGCCACCATGTGGTTGCCAGGAATTGAACTCAGGACCTCCGGAAGAACAGTTAGTGCTCTTAACCTCTGAGCCATCTCTCCAGCCCCCAGTTTTATTATTTTTAAAGATGTATTTATTTATTATGTATACAGTGCATACATGCCTGTGTGCCAGAAGAGGGCACCAGATCTCATTAAAGATGGTTGTGAGCCACCATGTGGTTGTTGGGAATTGAACTCAGGACTTCTGGAAGAGCAGCCAGTGCTTTTAACTTCTAAGCCATCTCTCCAGCCCCTAAACTTTATTTTTAATTAGCATTTGTATACATAATTTCGGGTATGACCCAGGTCCTTTCCTCCCCCAATTCCTGGCCCCCACCCTCTGCAGCCTCATGTGTCCAGTGTTTCCCCTGGTACTTTCATTACGTGTGCTCTACTGTCCTCCGCATCTCTGTCCCTGGAAGCCCCTCTCCTTGTCTCATGGGCCCCTTAGAAATGCATTTTCCTGAATTTGCCTTCTCTTTTCCTAGGAGACAGGGGTGTGTGCTGACTTCCACCCAAGTGGAGCAGTTGTGGTTGTAGGACTGAACACAGGGAGGTGAGAAAACATCACATCTCCTAGGAAGAAAAGCAGGGAGGTCTGGGAAGGGACAGGAAGTAACCAAGGTAACCTAAGTGTTGAACCACACCTTATTCTTGAGTCTAGGAGCAGGATGGGTGTCACCTCAGGATGGGAAGCAGTGGGGCTGGGAGGGGTGGATGTGGGTGGGTAAACAGGGAAGTCACAGGCTTACCGACTGCACAGGGTTTTTGTGGTAGGTCTGTTCTGTAGTTTCTGACTTCTTTTCCAGGAGGCATTAGAAACCTCCCCTCAGCTTCTATCTGCCTGTAGCCTCTTTCCATTCCCCAGCTTAAGAACACAATGGTGGCCTCTCTCTAGACATCACAGCCTTTCTGAAGTTCTCTACCAGCTCCTTGCCTAGGGTTTCCCTGGGTGGGCTAACATCCTACCCGCTCACTCCCTTCCTTTTCTCCCTTTCAGGTGGTTGGTTTTGGACACAGAGACCAGAGAGATTGTGTCTGATGTCACTGATGGCAATGAACAGCTCTCAGTTGTCCGATATAGCCCAGGTGGGAGCCACCCCCACCCTGGACTTGGATCCTGCTCTGGCTCTTCTGCTCTGTCTGAATAATTCTCTTTGTAGATGGGTTGTACCTGGCTATTGGTTCCCATGACAACATGATCTACATCTATAGCGTTTCGAGTTGTGGTACTAAGTCCAGCCGCTTTGGCAGATGTATGGTAAGGATGCTAGGGTGGGAGGTAGATTTGTTGATTGTGCACAGTAACAAGGATCTGATGCATTAAGGGCTAGTCTGGGGGTGGGAAATGGGAGCTCTCTTATCAGACTCTTGACTCTTGTTCCCAGGGGCACTCCAGTTTTATCACTCACCTTGACTGGTCCAAGGATGGGAATTTCATCATGTCTAATTCTGGGGACTATGAGATTCTTTACTGTGAGTAGCAGGGTGATGGGGATAATTGAAAGGTGTTTGTTTTTGTTTGGTTTGGTTTTTGTTTTGCATGAGGCTGGCCTTGAATTCTCTATGTGGTCCAGGCTGCCTTTCCATTTGCCATCCTCTTAGTTCTGTCTCCTAAGTGATTATAGATGTGGGTGTGATAGGAGCTGCTAGTCAGGAGTGATGATGGCTATAGAGAAGTGTCAAGCACAAGGGCTGATATGGACGGAGGTGGAGCGGAGTTGGAATTGTACACATAGACGAGATCCTATGATTAGGTAAAGTACAATTTCACATCATATCTTCTTTAAAAAAGGGGGTGGGCTAGGTATGGTTGTGCATGTCTTTAATCTCTGAACTTGGGAGGCAGATGGATCTGAGTTTGAGGCCAGCCTGGTCTACAGTATGATTTCCAAAACATCCAGGGCTACAGAGAAACCCTGACTCAAAAACCCAGAAAATAAAACACTGTCCTCTCCCCAAGCCCTCTCCCAAAACAAAGAGAAAGGAATAATACAGTTAAAAAAAAAAAAAAAAAAAAAGATTGTCTCAGTATAGTTTCTCAGTGTAGAGGGGCTAACTTATTTAGGAAGGAAAAGCTGATGGGAAACTGTTAGAACTTTATCCAGAGGTTGAGACAGGAGGGTGGGGATTTCCAGGCATGTCTAAGTTAGACTCTCTCTTCAAGACAGAGTTTCCTCTATATTGCCCTGGCTGTCCTAGAACTTGCTTTGTAGACCAGGATGGTCCTGAACTCTGAGATCTGTCTGCCTCTCTAGTGTTGAGGTTAAAGGCATGCACCACCATGCAGGGCTTAGATGATCTTTTACTTATTTATATTTCCTTTTCTCTCTCTCTCCCTCTCTTCCTCTCTTTCTTTACTTTTTTCCTTTTCTTCTTCTTCTTTTTTTTTTTTTTTTTTTTTTTTTTTTTTTTTTTTTTTTTTTTTTTTTTTTTTTTTTTTTTTTTTTTTTTTTTTTTTTTTTTTTTTTTTTTTTTTTTTTTTTGTAGTCTTGGTTTTGGCTATTCTAGAACTAGCTCTATAGACAAGTCTGGTATCAAACTTAAGATCCACCTGCCTCTGTCTCCTGAGTGCTGGAGTTAAAGATGTGCACCACCACTGTCTGGCTTGGCTTAGACTATCTTAAAGCCAAACCAGACCAAACAACCTCTGTGAGAAGTCGGGAAGCACATAGTGAGGTTCATAATGGCTGGCTGGCTACACCTATGATCAGATTGCGTTCCCAACTGAGCTGGTTGGGGCAATTTCTACCTAGGGGACGTCGCTGGAGGCTGCAAACTACTAAGGAATCGCTACGAGAGTAGAGACCGGGAGTGGGCTACTTACACCTGTGTGCTGGGCTTTCACGTCTATGGTGAGCACCGAAGCCAGCACACAGAACCCTTTAGAAGGGCTAGGGAAACAAGGTAGAACCAGTTCTGGGATCAGAACGCTGGGTGTGTGTCATGTGTCACAGGATGGGCAGCAGAGCAGCAAATCCAGGCACTTGGGACTGGGAAGGATTATCTCGAGTGCAGTGGCAGGCAGCCTAAACACTGCAGCTCTAGGTTGTGGGAAGCAAGTGGCCTGGCTGAGGCTACCTGTTGTGTTAGGTGTGTGGCCTGATGGTTCTGATGGGACAGACATCAACTCCCTTTGCCGCTCCCACAACGAACGTGTAGTGGCTGTAGCGGACGACTTCTGCAAAGTACACCTTTTTCAGTATCCGTGCGCTCGAGCCAAGGTGAGGCCATAAGGGGCAACTGGGCCCAGGTGGGTAGGCATGGGATCCTGCCACTGCTGCAACTGTACTTTTTTTCCTGGTCTAGGCGCCAAGCCGTATGTACTCAGGCCACGGTAGCCACGTGACCAGCGTCCGGTTCACGCACGACGACTCATACCTCGTCTCCTTAGGTGGCAAGGACGCCAGCATCTTTCAGTGGCGAGTTTTGGGCGCTGGGGGCTCTGGACCCACTCCTGCCACGCCTTCTAGAACTCCCTCTCTGTCCCCGGCCTCCTCCCTGGATGTGTGATCAATGCTGGATGTCTTGTCCTTCTGGTACTGTGGCCTTGCCTCGCCCTGGCCAAAACCCCTAGGATCAAGGGCAGTCCTTTTCCTGGGCTGGTTTTTTTCTTTGACTTCAGTACATTCCCAATTTCACATTTTCCTGGAAGGGCGAATCGTCCCATTGCACACACGTTAACGACTCGCTGGCTGAGCCGGGCGACCTCAGCTCTGACTCCCTTTGCCTGGTGAGGGGCAATAAAAAGAAAAGAAGTCACCGCTTGGTGCTTTTGTGGAGTGCGGCGGGTGCCTCAGGGGCCCAGTGGGGTAGGGATGAAAGAAAAAGTGTAGGGCGGGAAGGGAAAAAGGGAGCTCTGACAAAATATGCAAATAACACGCAAAGCGGCTTGCAAATTAAAAAAAAAAAAAATGCGAGGGCGCGCGGGAAGCCACTGTCGGAGCGGCAAGGACCCATAGTGCAAAGAGTTAAATCCGGCTCCCTACCGCCCTCGGGGGCGGGGTCGAGTTGCAACGGAAATAACCGAGCGCGGGGCCGCGGCTGAGCGAAAGAAGCCGAGTTCCTTCCGGAAGTGGCCGATCTACGGGGTCTTGCTCTCCGACCTGAGCCGAGCGCTCGGCCTTGTTCTCCGTATCGGCCGAAGGTGTTCCGGAAGGAGGCGAACCCGGACGCGGGCAGGGCAAACCTTACCAGCGGCTGGCACCATACGACATTTGCTGGGACTCGGTGAGGACGCTAGGAGCTGGAATCTGACTCCGGTCAGGCAGGACTCGAGCTTGTTCCAGAAGAAGCCGAGCAGACCGGCGCCGGCCTTGGTGTCCCTGGCTTGAGGCTATAGCAGCTTCGTCGTGGTGCGAACAGTGATGAACCGCGACGGCTGAGCGAGCAGAACTGCCGGCTGTGCGGGCCCCATCGACACTTCCGCGAAGCGTCAGCCCCGCGCTGGGGGCATCGTCAAGAGCCAAGCTTTGCCCCCGCGAGCCTCCCGGACCTCTTTGTGCGGCCGGAGGCGGCGGCGGGAACGGCCATGGCGGCTAACATGTACCGGGTGGGAGGTAAGTACTCCGGGCGGAAGAGGTTGGAGCCGGGACCAGGGAGACTCGATGTCCGCAGGCGCGGGGTGCCACATCTGGGGTCGTACGGGCCGCAGCGCCGACCGGAACCGGAACCGAGACCCGTGGTCCCGCGGCGGCGTCGACGCTACCAGGAGCCGAGTCTCCCACAGAGGCTTGCCTACAGCCGGAACGGTGCTCTGAGACATGCGACCCGACCCGGGGAGGGAAGTGGGCTTGGCTTGGAAGGGGCCAGAGTGGTGGCTGGGCCAGCCGCGGGGAGCCGGTCGCTCAGGGTTTTCTTTTCTTTGGCGGCTTGTGCGTTCACGAAGGTGGGGTCCGAGCTAGAGTGTACAGTTTAGACACAGGGCTGCAACTTCAATGCAGAGTTGTGTGGACTCCAGGGAAATTCTTGTTCTTTCCCCCTCCCCCCCCCCAAACGGTTTCTTTGTAGCATTGCTGTCCTGGAACTCGCTCCGAAGAACAGGCTGGCCTCGAACTCAGAGATCCAACTGCCTCTGCCACCACTGCCCAGCTAATACTTTTTTTCTTTTTAATTTTTTTTTTATGTGCACTGCTGGTGTTTGCTTGCATGTATGTATGTGTGAGGATGCCAGATCCTTTGGAACTAGAGTTACAGACAGTGATGAGCTGTCATGTGGGTGCTGGGAATTGAACCCGGAGTCCTCTGGAAGAGCAGTCAATGCTCGTAACTGCTGAACCATCTCTCCAGTCCAACACTTATTTTCTTAAGTCTTTCCTCGTGTACATCTCTACATCATCTCTAGCTAGCATTTTGTCTTTTCCACACGATCTACTTTTTCTTCTGGGTGCTCTGGTTTTTCTTCTCTGATCTCGTTTCTTCCCCACCCCCTTCTACAGATTACGTCTATTTTGAGAACTCCTCCAGCAATCCTTACCTGGTTAGACGGATTGAGGAGCTAAACAAGGTGAGTGGAGCAGAAACTCCTCCCACTAAGGCTGTCTTTTTCTTCTGGAGTCTTTAAACTGTAAGTGGAAGGGAGAACCTTATGTAGGCTTAGAGTCTATCTAGATGAACATTCATTGAAGTTTGGAGGGAAGCTGCTGAGGGTTTAGTGGAAGCTTTATTATTCTCACATCCGGGGATGAAGGAATTGTGTTTCTTTGTGTATGAATATACAAATACATACGTGTATACACACACACACACACACACACACACACACACACACACACAGTCTCTCCATTATGTAGCTTTGGCTGCCTGCAACTTGCTATGTAGACCAGGCTGACTTTAAACTCATGGGGACCGTTCTCATTGTTCCTGGAATTAATCTTAAGTCTTTATTTCGAAGTTTTTGGTCTCTTCTCCTTAGGTCCTTAGATAGCACCTGTTGTTAATGCACTTCCACTTTCAAGTGGCCAATTTTTATTGCTCTGTTTTCTTTCTCCTTTAGACTGCAAATGGAAATGTGGAAGCAAAGGTTGTCTGCCTCTTCCGGCGAAGGGATATTTCTAGTAGCCTCAACAGCCTGGCTGATAGTAATGCTAGTGAGTGTCTTTATTTCTTTCTTCTCCCCTTCCCCAGGATCTGAGGACTAGACATGTTTCTGCAGGTGTTTACCCTGGTAATATGCCCAAGGCAGGATATGAGTTTGGGGGTGGAAGGTTGCTAGTCTGCACAGGGAGGCAGGCCTGTTGTTACAAGATGGGGCTTGAAGCAGGGCGGGGAGTCCATGATAAGGAAAGCCAGAATGTGGTTTATGTGTGTGAGAGGAGAGATATTTAGATGTGGTAATGATATGTTACATATTTAATAAAACCTGGAATATCAAGAGATTAAACCCACAGTCAAAACTAGGCAGGATTCTGGATCTCTGAGTACAAGGCCAAACAGCTGGGCTTCAATGGCACATACCTTTAACTCCAGCACAGCGAAAGCCTGAGTGGTGACCTATGCTTTTAATCTCATAACTCCAGGAACATTTAGATAGGGAATGAAAAGAGCTTTAGAGAATCGAGACACATGGGAGCATTTTGGGTACCTTGGGACAGTGGTTAGTGAGTGATGGTCAAGGTAAAGAAGATGATACTGGGGGCTGGAGAGGTGGCTCAGAGGTTAGGAGCACTGACTGTTCTTCCAGAGGTCCTGAGTTTGATTCCCAGCAATGACATGGTGGCTCACAACTGTGTGTAATTCCAAGATCTGATACCTTACACAGTTATACATGCAGGAAAAACACCAATTGACATAAAAATAAATATTTTTTAAAAGAGAAGATACTGTTTTGAGAAGCCTTCATTATAGTGGGGAGGCTTATGTTGTTTGTCATCTAGAGTGATGCCAAAACATTGATGGAAATGGTAGGAAGCCAGGAGAAGGCAGGAAAGTTCTCTTAAACTTTTCTCCTGTTTTCCTCTCTCTTCCATTTAGCATCTGCCTTATTTTTGCTATATCTCCATTCTCTTTATGCTTTTTATCTTCTAATTTTTTTCACTTAGATTTAATTGCTTTCCCGCTTCTTTCTAAATTTTTCTTTTTTCAGGCCACAGCCATGAAAGGGTTAATGAGCTGGGCCTACCAAGTTTCCTGACCCTTTGGGGTTTCCAGCCCCATCTGGCAGGGGCTGACCTTGGCTTTGTCCAATCAGAAGAAGTGGGGGGTGTGGTCCTCTTTGCCCCAGCCCTGCCCCCCCCCCAGCTGTCTTACACCCGGTTCTTCAGGGGAACAATGTGCCCATGAACAAGTGCTGAAGTTTTCTGTCCCCTCCCACTTTGTTTGGCACCTGGCCAGATTAACTGTTTCCACCAAGATTTCAGTGCAAGCTGCTGCCTCTTGAGGAGGAACGTGTTGGTACTGGTTTGAGAGGTGCTTTTCTTGAAACCTCGGCAAAGAGAAGAGAAGGAGAGTTAGGTTGCATGTAAGGTTTCAGACACTGCAAAGAGTCCTAAAGTATGAAGAGGAGCTGGTATATAAACCTTACATGCTGTTCTTACATCTTAATTGGATTCTAGGACCTCAGGCTGGTTGGGCAAAAAAAAAAGCTAAATGTGACATCCAGTTTTATGGCTCTGACTGTGCTTTATGATTGGTCTGAGTATTGGCAGCTAGGTTTCGGGACCATTTCTATGACAAAGGGGGCTGAACATCTACAATGAGTCATAAGGCTAAAAGGGAAAGCTGGTATGGTAAGGGTGAGGTGTCTGAGGAAAGTGAGACGCTGCAGCTGAAGTAGGTTGTCTGGACTAGTTAGCCATTTCGATTCCAATTCTGAATTAGTTTTTGACTTTGTTTCTTCCTTAATATTCTAGGGGAGTTTGAGGAGGAATCAAAGCAGCCAGGGGTCTCGGAGCAGCAGAGACACCAACTGAAGCACCGAGAGCTTTTTCTTTCTCGGCAGTTTGAATCATTGCCAGCCACCCACATAAGGTATAGGAGGGTCAGGGTCCCTGTGGCCCAGGTGCCCTTATTTAGAAGATGGAGAGGAGGCGGATAGTGTATTGGAGATGGTGGATAGAGGGTATGTGTTGCTCATTCAGTACTTTCTGGCCTGTCTTAGGGGGAAGTGCAGTGTAACTCTCTTGAATGAGACAGATATCTTGAATCAGTATCTGGAAAAGGAGGTAAGGAGGTATTATGAGAAGGGGAGGGGAGGGGAGGGGATGTTGCCCCCCCCAAAGACTTAGGACAAGCAAAGAGGTAAAGGGTTGATAGACCTTGCACCTGAGGAGTCAGTCTAGATGTACCTCACTGCTCATGTGGACTTCCCCCCACCTCTTCTCTCCTCACTTTTAGGACTGCTTTTTTTACTCTCTGGTGTTCGATCCTGTGCAGAAGACACTTCTAGCTGATCAAGGGGAGATTAGAGTTGGCTGCAAATTTCAAGCTGAGATTCCAGATCGATTGGTAGAAGGTAAGCAACAAAATAGACGTGCTTGGACATAGTTTCTATGAATCACATGGCCTGGGGTATCTGCACAATCCGCTAGGTTTTCTGTTGTGACCCTGACAGAAAGGGACTCAGAAACCTGAAGAAGACAAGTGGGCGGAGCTGGGGGGCGAATTCTGAGGCTTGATGTGCCTGACAGACGCAGGTGGGTCTCTATGAGTTTGAGGCCAGCCTGGTCTACAGAGTGAGTTTCAGGACAGCCAGGGCTACACAGAGAAACCCTGTCTTGGAAAAACAATAACAAAAAAGGATGAAAACAATCCAAGCAGAGAAGAGGAGGAAGAGTTACCGTGAGTGACTGGAGACCAGTTATGTCCCTGTCTCTCCCTCCCTGGTGATGCTGTTTCCTCAGGTGAATCGGATAATCGCAGCCAACAGAAGATGGAGATGAAAGTCTGGGACCCAGACAACCCTCTCACAGACCGGCAGATTGACCAGTTCCTCGTGGTGGCTCGGTGAGTGGGTGGGTCAGGAAGATGGACTGGGGGGAGGAGTGAACCCAGTTCTGGGTCACCATCCATTTTTAAAAGTGGGCTTTGTTTTAGGCTGGGGTGCTTTTTCTTTTATCTTTTTAGTTCCTGACCCTATTTAAACTTTTTTCTTTCCTTCCTGACTTCTCAATCTGTCCTTAGAGCTGTGGGAACTTTTGCCAGAGCCCTAGACTGCAGCAGCTCCATTCGGCAGCCGAGCCTGCACATGAGTGCAGCTGCTGCGTCCCGAGATATCACCCTGGTGAGTACGTGTTGGTGGGTAGTTGGGCGCATTGGGGAAGGAGAGGAGGGAATCATGGAGAGCGTAGGAGCTCTTAAAGAGCAGCTTTGTTCTCTGTTTTCGGTAGTTCCACGCCATGGACACATTACAAAGAAATGGCTATGACTTGGCCAAGGCCATGTCAACCCTGGTGCCACAGGGAGGTCCAGTGCTCTGTCGAGATGAGATGGAGGAGTGGTCTGCTTCTGAAGCCATGCTATTTGAAGAGGCTCTAGAGAAGTATGGGAAGGATTTCAATGATATCCGCCAAGACTTTGTAAGTGAATAGGACTAAAAAAAGAGGTGAGAACAGGGAGTCAGGACCTAGGACCAGATGCCATCTCATCCTCTGCTGTTTTTCTTACTTAGCTGCCTTGGAAATCACTCGCAAGCATAGTCCAGTTTTATTACATGTGGAAAACTACAGATCGGTATATTCAGCAGGTATGGTTAGGGCTGGGAGGCTAGACCAGAGGCCACCTGCTTCCCTCTCTGCCTTTTGGTTTGTTTGATTTCATCTGAATTTCTTTCTATTTTTTTCCTGTAACAGAAAAGATTGAAAGCTGCTGAAGCAGACAGCAAACTGAAACAGGTCTACATCCCCACCTAGTAAGTGTGGCAGGGAGGGGAGAATGGTTCCCTTCCTCTCTCAGTTTGTTTCCTTAGAGATTGGGGGTGAGCAGGAGGCTGAAGCAAATTGAAAAGCTGTAGCTCAGTGATAAGTGTGGGTTTTAGTGTGTCCAGGGCCCTAGGTTCAATCCCGAGCATTCCAGAGAAAGTAAGGGGGAAGGGTAGGAGAAGAAGGGACAGACAGGAGTGAGTTCTTTCCTTCACTAGTTTCTATGTTCTTTTGTTTCCTTTGTTAGCACTAAGCCGAACCCTAACCAGATCATCTCTGTGGGTTCAAAACCTGGCATGAATGGGGCTGGATTCCAGAAAGGCCTGACTTGTGAGAGCTGCCACAGTGAGTTTCAAAGAGGGACAGGGATGCTGGGGTTGATGTCCTAGGGTGGCCTGTTTCTCTGGCCTAGGAATTTGAGAAACTCAGGTGGCATTTTTCCTGCCAGCATATTTAACCCTCTCTCTATTCCTGCAGCAACACAGTCTGCCCAGTGGTATGCCTGGGGACCCCCTAACATGCAGTGCCGCCTTTGTGCTTCCTGTTGGATTTACTGGAAGAAGTATGGGGGACTAAAGACACCAACCCAGCTTGAAGGGGCTGCTCGGGGCACCACAGTAAGTATTAACTAGGTGGGAGCTGGGTGTGGTGGCTGAGGCAGGTGGGTCTCTGAGTTTAAGGCCAGCTTTAGATATATAGTAAGTTCCAAGTCATCCAGGACTACATAGTAGATGCTGTCTCAACAAACATAAAAAAGAATGACCGCAAGAACAGGTAGGGGATGGGGAAAGTGGTGGGCATACAGAAAACCTTGCTTCTAACATGGAGACAGTCAGATGGACAGGGGCACTTGCTAAAGGTTTGGAAGCCAGGAAGGTTGGGTGGAGTGTCTGTAAAGAGATCACACAGGAACAGTTTGTGTCTGCAGGAAATGGAAGTAAGAACAGCAGTATTGACTTGCCATTTCCCTTTTTCATATGTCATTACTCCAGGAGCCACACTCAAGAGGTCATTTGTCCAGACCTGAAGCCCAAAGTCTTTCCCCCTATACAACTAGCGCTAATCGGGCCAAGTTGCTGGCCAAGAATAGGCAAACTTTCTTGCTCCAGACTACAAAGCTGACTCGTCTTGCCAGACGTATGTGCAGAGACCTGTTACAGCCAAGGAGGGCTGCCCGGAGACCATATGCACCTATCAATGCCAATGCCATAAAGGCAGAATGTAAGGACTGGAGTGGTAGTAGTAGGGATGAGTTCAAAGTTGCCCTGGCCAAAGATTCTTGTTGAATGGCTGTAGGGATATTAGGCCACGGAGGGTGTTTAGTAGATAAGATTTAACTCTTGGCCCTAGAAGGGGCCTGAATAGTGAAGTTCCTTTAGAATTTTGTTCTGCCATGTCTGATGGTGCATGCTTAGAATGTAAGCACTGGGAGGCTGAGACAGGAAATAACTACCAGTTCCTATCAGACTAGTCTATATTAATCCAGACCAGCCTTGATTAGATAGTAGGACCCTGTTTCTGGTGGGCTAGGCTTTGTGATGCATGCCTATAATCCAAGCACTGGGGAAGCAGAGTCAAGAGGATGATGGCAAGTTCTATGCCAGCCAGCGCTACACAGTAAGACCATTTCAAAAAGCCAGCACAAAACTGCAGAATGTCCAGAGGCTTTTCATTTTTTCTCCAGGCTCCATCCGACTTCCTAAGGCTGCCAAGACGCCACTGAAAATTCACCCTCTGGTGCGGCTGCCCTTGGCAACCATCGTCAAAGATCTGGGTATGAGATGGGAACCACACTTGATCCAGGATGGGCAGACAGTGGAGAAACAGTTTGAGTAGTGTCAGGCCAGGCTGCCAGCCATCTTACTATCCAAGAGCCTTTTCTTCCCCTGAGTTTTTCTTTACTGTTGAGTCCAAACTATGAGTCTATGAGTATGAGTGTGGTTTTTTTTGTTTTTGGTGGTGCTATAGATCAAAACCAAAACTTAGAACCTCATGTATTGTGGGCAAGTGGCTTAACAGTGATCTCCATATGTGGCACAGTAATGGTTTTTCATAAGTATTTTGTGATCTGAAAATATACTCAATGAGGCTGGAGAGATGGCTCAGCGGTTGATAGCACTGACTGCTCTCCCAGTAGACCGGGGTTCGATTCCCAGCATCCACATGGCAGCTCACAACTGTCTGTAATTCCAGTTCCAGGCAAACACCAAGGCAAATTAAAAAATTATATGTATACTCAGATGTCATTTTTGAAATATAAGTAGCTTGATTATTACTTGATTAGTACTTGATTACTACTCTTGAGGTAACCAAGGTAAACTGCTAGGGCAGGGTAGAGAGGAAGAAAGAATGGTAAGGAAACTATACAGGCAAGAGAAGGTGTGAGCAATTTCTCTTTCATCCCTCCCACCTCCCCACTGCTAGTGGCCCAGGCACCTCTGAAACCAAAAACACCTCGGGGCACCAAGACACCAATCAACAGAAACCAGCTGACTCAGAACCGAGGCCTGGGGGGCATCATGGTGAAACGTTCATATGAGACTGTGAGTTGACAGAGTGGATTGAGAGAGCTGAATGGGGTGTTTCTGATAGGAGTCTGAGGAGGGCAGCTCTTTCATTATGTTGCCCTGTTCTTTTCCAGATGGCAGGGGCAGGGATCCCCTTCTCCGCCAATGGAAGGCCTCTGGCCTCAGGGATTCGTTCAAGCTCACAGCCAGCAGCCAAGCGTCAGAAACTAAACCCTGCTGATGCCCCTAATCCTGTGGTATTTGTGGCCACAAAAGATACCAGGTAGGGGGGGCCTGGAGAGATGGCTCAGTGGTTAAGAGCACCATCTGCTCTTCCAGAGGACCCTGGTTCGATTCCCAGCACCCACATGGCAGCTCACAATTGTCTGTAGTTCCAGTTCCAGGCAAACACCAAGGCAAATAAGTAAATAAATAAAGTTTTTTTTTTTTTTTAAAAAAAGATACCAGGTAGGGAGGGAGTCCACCATTGGAGGGACTGAGAGACTGATGATCCAAGTTGAGGGGCATGGAAGTAGAGGTATCTGAGAAAAGACTGTAGGTGTCAGAACTGTAGAGTACATTGTGGAGTCAATCTTACCTGGGTGTGTCAGTCCCCCGTTTGTTGCTTTTATGACCAGGGCTTTGAGGAAGGCTCTAACTCACCTGGAAATGCGCCAAGCTGCCCGTAGGCCCAACCTACCCTTGAAGGTGAAGCCAACACTGATGGGAGTTCGGCCCCCAGTTCCTCTGCCAGCACCGTCACATCCTGCCAGCACCAATGAGCCCATTGTTCTGGAGGATTGAGCATCTTAGGGGAAGGGAGGTGGGATGAGAGGTAGAGGGGGGTGCCCAGGGCATACAAACCTCAAGGAACAAGGGAGGATTGAAGCTGGTATAATGTGTCCTTGGAGGTGTTAGACACCCTCTAGTGGGACTGCCAGCAACTCTCCCTTTTTAAGCTTCTCCAAGATCTGTGATGGAGGACAGCTTACAGGAACTTGCCTATGTGTGTACCAACCCTATTTGGGGGCTGGGACCCACAACTGGTTTGGACAGCTGGGGAGGGGAGGGTTTTTTAATTTTTTAAAAATTTTACCTCCCTTTGTAAAAGGGATGGAGGAGGGAAGAGTAGACAGATATCAGGTGGTGGTACCTGGCAGGGGGAAGTGAGTGCACTACCATGTCTATCTTTTTCTTTACTTTTTAATTGAGGGTTTCTCTTACTGTCCGGTGTCCGGACTTTCCTAATTAGAATTTGACAGCCCTAAGCTGGCATCAACCCCAGGCCATGCCCACTCTTTCTTCCCTCCCCTTCCCCCCTCTGCCTTTTATATGCCAATTCTCAGAAATAAAGATCTTTTGTCCATTTTTTAACCTTGGATTCTGTAATTGGTTCTTATAGTGGCGAATAAAAAGCTGTTTTCTTCAGCTCCTCGGGCTCAGCTGTTGTCTAGTGTGTGTGTGTGTGTGTTGGGTGTGTGTGTGTGTGTTGGGTGTGTGTGTGTTGGGGTGTCTGAGAGGGAAAATAGAAGACAAAGGCCAATGAAAGAGGTACAGATGGCGCTTGTTCTAGGAGCAGCTTTCTGAGACATGCAGCCGGACTGTGGTAGTCTGTGCCAGCTATCCTTGGGGACTCAGCTTCTCCCATTGGGCCTGGAGTACAAGCAGCACTTGGTCTAGATTCATTCAAAGCTCTCTGGCCCTGACTCTCCAGAAGGGTGTAAAAATGTATTCCTATTACCTACTTTTACTCCCTCTCCATTTTGGTGCTGAGGAAACTATTGAGCTATGTACATTGTCAGCCCTTCCTCCACTTTTATTTAGGTGTGGTGATATATTTAATAAGCCTTGTCTGAAAATCAGGACAGAGCCAAGCCACCTTCAGTTCTCGCCTAGCCACTCCTTGGGCCAAAAAGGGTAGATCCTGTCTCCAGGAATCAGACTCAGTGCCTCTGTCCTCAGCTGGAAAAGGATCCAGCTATCTCAATTCTTCAATTTTCCTAGTGCTAGGATTAACCACTGCCAGCCTCTGTTTGGCCTTGAACTCTCAAGAGATCCAGAGGATTAAAGCTGTGGGTCACCACTCCCAGACCTCTTACAGGCTTGGCTCTGATTTTCAGACAAGCTTTATTAAATATACAACACATCACATTTAGGCATTCTAGGAAACTTTAGCAGCTGAGGTCAGATGCATCTCACCAGCTGGGTGGTGTTGACATGTGCCTTTAATCCTGGCATTTGGGAGGCAGAGGCAGGCCCAGTTCTGTAGGCCAACCTAGTCTACAGAGACAGTTCCTGGATAGCCAGGACTAACAGAGAAGCCATGTCTTGATCATCCTACATTAGTGGTTGTGAGTGTAGTACTGCAGCACTTTATAGTTCAAGCTTGACTGAATATATATACATAGACTGCTGTACACCCAGTGTTAGCACCTGCTCCCAAAGTGATTGTGCAATAGTACTCAGCAGGGTCCAATAAGGGGGACACCTTAGAACAGTTGATGAGTTCAACCAATTTTTCTTAAGCACTTATAGATAAAAGGGCCTCATTATGACTCATCCAAGGCCACAGACTGGTTTTCTGCCGAAGGTCTACTGTTTTGATAATCACTGAACAAGCTGCTGCTGAGTCCACCTGGTAGCCCTTTCATTTCTTTTTTTTGTTGTTGTTGTTTATTTTTTTTGTTTTTGTTTTTGTTTTTTTTGTAATAAAAACAATCTCACAGTATTTATTGTCACCTGATAATAACATAAGGGCCACTAAAACAATATGAATAAATGTTTCAGACTATGCTCCCCGCAGAAGACACCTTTAAAAACACTGTACTTCTCTTCAACTTCTTGAGTGCTTGACAGTCTCTAGTTGGAAACACTCTGGAGCAGAGTAATGTTGTCTCCTTTTAGCATGATCCGGCCCAGTTGTTTCCTCGACTTTGTTTTGGAGTGAATCTCTTCTGCATCATCTAACACGAGGTTCATGTACTCATCAAAGCCAATAATACAACCCTCTATCCACATAGTCACTTGTTCATACAGCCAGACCTGAACCCGAGACCTATTTTGCAAGTATCTGAAGATGAGGTTGATGGGCTGCACCATCACCTGCACCTTCTGGCCCTGGCCGCGGTACGCCATGGTGGAAGTCACAAAGACCACACGACTGGAAAGCTCATTTCTTTCTTTATTTTTTTTTATTTTTTATGTGGATTGGTGTTTTGCCTGCATGTATAACTGTGTTTGGAATTACAGACAGCTGTTAGCTGCCATGTGGATGCTGGGAATCAAACTCAGGTCCTCCGGAAGAATAATCAGTGCTCTCAACCACTAAGCCATCTCTCCAGCCCTTTAAAGATTTATTTGAGTATGTATTGAGTTCTTTATCTGTATGTATGACTTTATGCCAGAAGAGGGCATCAGATCCCACTAGATATGGTTGTGAGCCACCATGTAGTTGCTGGGAATTGAATTCAGGACCTCTGGAGGAACAACTAGTGCTCCTAACCCCTGAGCCATCTCTCCAGCCCTCCTTCCATTTCATTATGGTTCCTGTGCTCAGCTCACATAGCCTCTCCTGTTCCTGAACCTACAAGATTGGAGATCTGCAGCAATTCCTATCTCGCCTCCTTGAATAAATATGTTTATCTCTTACCACTGCAGTCTGTTCTTCATTGTACTGCCTTGAAATGAGCCTCGTTAATATACTTGAGGATACAACTGTGGAAGAAACTTTGACTGGGATAGTAGCCATTTGCCATTGGCCTCTTTGAGTACAGGCAGAAGGGAGTGGAGTGGAGTGGAGTGGGGTGGGGTGGGTGGGGGCGGGGACTGAGCTGAAAACATCTGTTTTGCATGCAGAAAAACCCTGCTGTAGAAAAAGGAACTGACCTGGGGATGGGGAGTCCCTGAGCTCCAACAAAGAATTGGAAACTACCACCCTGTGCTTCTTTTAGCAGGGTGAAAGAAAAGATTGAGGGTGCAGTTGTGTGATGAAGTGAAGGCACAGATCGCTTGCCACCTTGGCAAAGTAGGGGCTGGCTGTGCTGTCAAGAAGCAAGCCCGCCTTTGTGACTGCTTAATAAATATTCACGATTCTTCGGGCCAATCAATGCTGGAATGGAAAGGAGCATGCTAACTAGTTAATCGTAGGCCAATAAGGCTGGCTGCTTTTCCTAAAACTGACTTAGAACAGGAACTCTTAATCTTGGAACTAAGTTTCTAGAGGAATATGCTAGCAACGGACATAAACGTCACTTCCTGCAGCACTGGTGGAAGTGACTTCCCGGCACATTGCGATTTTTTTTTTTTTAGCTGTGAGTCTAGTGGTGGCTGGTGGTGGAAGAGGTTGTAGGCGGTCCATACGGAGAGTCGCTATGGCGGCGGTGGATTCGGATGTCGTATCGCTGTCTCGTGGCCGCTTTCGCTGCTGCCTTTGCGACATTACTACAGCCAACCGTAAGGGAAGGGGGAGGTTGCAGGTTTTCATTTTTAGGCGTTAGTGAAAGTTAGGGTTATCTAGGTTATAGTTTTTGCTCGCACTTCTATTTTCATGTCCCAGGGCATTGGAGAGTGGGAAAATCTCAACTGTTCTTCGCACTGTGCAAAGTCTCCATAGTGAAAGTTTCGTTATTTATTTGTTTATTTTAAACACTTTTATTTATTTGCCTTGGTGTTTGTCTGGAACTGGAACTACAGACAGTTGTTAGCTGCCATGTGAGTGCTGGGAATTGAACCCAGGTCCTCTGGAAGAGCAGACAGTGCTCTTAACCGCTGAGCCATCTCTCCAGCCCCCTCGTTATTCTTTTTAAAACATCTACTGAACATCTTTGATCTGTGCCTGGTACTTTGATGGTTTCTAGAGTTGGCACAGGGATTCAGGAACTCATTATCTGGACTGAAGACAGTTTTAATCCACCACGGATATATTTACAATGCTTCGACATCACAGTGAAAGGAGTAATTCAACTGGAGACTCTCCAATGGAGGGTCTCGAATGAGTGCAGAAGGTGCCAGCAAGGAACAGTGTTTGGAAAGGTGGACTGAGACATATTTAGATACGGAAAGGAGCTCAATGACATCTCAGATCTTACTTTTGATGTCTGGAATGTAATCTCCCCTAAACAGAGTTTCCTGGTGTATTTTTCGTGAGTGATCCTCTGCCCAATCCCCCAATCCCCCACCCCGCTAGTCATCTCTGCCCATTAGGAACTTGTACTTCCATGGCATCAAGCAGCTGACTGATGATAAAGTAATACTATAGCTGATTTCCCACACTTAACTATATACCAGACGGCCAAAGCTGTATGTGAATGATACCTATGTGGTGGGCACAATCATTTTCATCATGTATGAAGAAACCCATTTGGAATACCCACTATTTAGCTCCGAGAATTAGGACCCAAATTTATTTAGTTTTACATATGGCCTTGGACAAGTTACTTGCTAATTCCTCTACAATTTTCACTTGTTCTACTTAATGCATTTCATTAGCTTAAGAACTGCTTGCACTGTAGCCCTTTCTCTTAGAAATAACTTAGAAAATGCACTGTGTAGAAAAGGGAGAGAATGGGGCTGGAGAGATGGCTCAGCGGTTAAGAGCACGGTCTGCTCTTCCAAAGGACCCGGGTTCGATTCCCAGCACCCACATGGCAGCTAACAACTGTCTGTAGTTCCAGTTCCAGGCAAACACCAAGGCAAATAAATAAATAAAGTTAAAAAAAAAAAAACAAAAAACTAAAAACTTACTTTAAAAAAAAAAAAGGGAGAGAATATCAAGTGTAGAAGGACTCTGTCCTTCCATAACTGTCTAAATGTTGCCCTTTGTCTTTAAAGGAACAGGATTTCCATATGTAGAGACCAGAGCAAGGGGATAGGTACACTGATACTTTATATGCTTATGTCTCACACTTGCCTCTATAGGACCCAGCCTAGATGCCCACTTGAAAGGCCGGAAGCACCGGGATCTTGTACAGCTAAGAGCTACTAGAAAGGCCCAGGGACTTCGAAGTGTGTTTGTCAGTGGATTTCCCAGGGATGTGGGTTCTGCTCAGCTTTCAGAGTATTTCCAGACATTTGGCCCTGTGGCTAATATTGTCATGGACAAGGACAAGGTAAAGTGAGTGGCTCTGGGAGTAAATGTGTCAGATGGGTTTGCCTCATATAAAAAGAGAAACCAGTAACCTGCTTTGGCAGCTTCCTAATGTGGCTTGTTCTTGGTAGACATTTCAGAACTCTGAATAGCTTAATTTTGGGAGCTTCTGCCACCTCCTCCACTCCTTAATCCATTCACCAGAGTTAACTATGGGGGACTTGTTTATCAAACATTGTATCATTTTGTTTTGTTTTTTGAGACAGGATCTCATCATGTAATTCTGGGTTTTACCATGTAACTCTGTCCAGCTGGGAGCTTGTTATTTAGATCAGGCTGGCCTTGAACTCACAGAGATCTACCTGACTCTTCTTATCTGATACTGGAATTAAAGGCTTGGCCAAGCCTCTTGCCTGTTTCCTCTTACCTTCCTGTCTTTTTTTTTTTCAGTTCTAGGGACTGAACATGGGGACTTTGAATCTTAGGTTAGTAGCCTCTGTCTATCTCCAAACCATTCCCATAGCCTTTTCTCAATCACTTCCTATGATGATACATATATGCCTATGTACTGGTGAGACATCTGTACAAAGCAGTATATCTTTTTGCTTATGACTATCCAGTTTCCCAGCATCATTTCTATGTAAGCTCATTTTCCCCACTGACTTTATTATCCTGTTGAAAACTAGTTGACAAGATGTAAGGGTTTGTTGTTAGCAGTTCCTTTCTCTTCATCTAAATATATCTTTATGCTGGCACTACAGTCTTTTTTACTATACAATGCCTCTTTATAGTAACAGATGACATAAAAGAACATGCACTTTTACTCACAAGCAGTCATGTTTGTCTCGATCCTGCTAATGGTTTACCTTAAAAAAAAAATCTCAGTCATTAATGTTCACCTCTGTTCAGCGCACCCAAATCATAGCAGTCTAGTTGTCATATTGTTGCTAATCCTAGTTTGTGAGTTTCTTGAAAACAAGAGTTTGTTTATATTAGCAGTAGCAGGGTTTTAAATTTAAAACAAATTTTAAAAAATTTGTTACAGTTTGAAGCTAGGCTTGAATCTTAACACTTCATGCACACTAGACAGCTTCTCTACCAATGAGTTGCATTCTGAGCCCAACATGGATTCTTTTTTTTTTTTTAAACTTTATTTATTTATTTATTTGCCATGGTGTTTGCCTGGAACTGGAACTACAGACAGTTGTGAGCTGCCATGTGGGTGCTGGGAATCGAACCCGGGTCCTCTGGAAGAGCAGAGGGTGCTCTTAACCACTGAGCCATCTCTCCAGCCCCTCAACATGGATTCTTTTAAATTTTTATTATGTGTGCACATGCATAGTTCACGGTGCAGTTGTAGGGGTCAGACAACTTTCAGGAGTCCATCCTACTGTGTGTTCATGGGATTGAACTTAGGTGATTAGGTTTGGTGGCAAGTACTTTACTCCAACATGTATTCTTTTTTTTTTTTTTTTAAAGGTTTATGTGGGTGTCTGTAGTTAGGTGTATGTGAGTACAGGTGCTCAAAGAGACTAGAAGAGGGCATTGGATTGTATGGAGTTGGAACCTGGAATTGTAGATGGGTTGGTTTTGAGCTGTCTAATGTGGGTGTTGGGAACTGAATTCCAGTCTTCTGCAAGAGCAGCAACTACTCTTAATCACTGAGCCATTTCTCTAGAATGTCACATATGGACATCCCCCCCCCCCACCATGGATTCTTATTGTCAGCTAGAAAAAAGTTAAAACTTTCTTGTCTGTGTGGTTTTTTTGAGACAGGTTTCTCTGTGTAACAGTCCTGGCCTGGAACTCGATTTGTAGACCAGGCTGGCCTGGAACTCACAGAAATCTGCCCACCTTTGCCTCCAGAGTGCTGGGATTAAAGATGTGTGCCATCACTGCCTGTCTTGTTTTTTGTTTTTGAGACTAAATCTCACATCATGCATGTTGACCTCAAACTTGCTATGTAGCTTAGGCTGGTCTTGAGCTCCTGATCTTCCTGGCCATTCCTCCCCTTTTAAAAATATTTATTTATTTATTTTTAAAAAGACAACAAGTAATAAGTTACTGGCAAGAGTATAAAGCAACTTTACCAATAAAATAATGTATGACATAAAAAAAAATTATTTTGTGAGGCAAAATCTCTGTCTAGAGCCCTGGCTGTCTGTCCTGGAACTTGATAGGTAGACTTGGCCTTAAACTCAGAGATTTGCCTACTATAGCCTTAAGTGCTGGGATTAAAGGTTTATGCTACTGTGCCTGGATAAAAATTATTTTAAATTATATATGTGTGTTTGTGTCTGTGTGTGGATTTGTGCACAAGTACCTTTGACTCTAGCAGAAGACATCGGGTCCCCTAGAGCTGAAGTCATAGGTGGCTGTAAGCTAGCTGTTATGGGTGTGGGGAACCAAACTAACTGCTGAGCCACCTTTCTAACCTCCTTAATTTTTTTATTGCATTTTAATATTTTTTTTTAAAATACAACTTTATGTGCATTACTGTGAAAGTGTCAGATCCCCTGGAACTGGAGTTACAGATCGTTGTGAGCTGCCATGTGAATGCTGGGAATTGAACCTGGGTCCTCAGGAAGAGCAGCCAGTGCTCTTAACTGCTGAGTCATCTCTCCAGCCGCATTTTAATATCTTAACAAGGTTTATTATGTGTGTGGGCTTTGCCTGCATGTTTGTAGGTGCCTGGTGTCCTTGGAGGTCAGAAGATGGCATTGTATCCCCTAGAACTGAAGTCACTGATGGCTGTGACCTGCTTTGAGGTGCTAGGAGCCAAATTCAGGTCCTTTGAAAGAGCAATAAGTGCTCTTAACCTCTTAGCTATCACTCCAATTTCTTTTTTTCCTTTTTTTTTTTTTTAAATATTTATTTTAATTTTATGTGAGTTGGTGTTTTGCCTGCATGTATAACTGTGTAAGGGTGTCAGGTCTTGGAATTACAGACAGTTGTTAGCTGCCATGTGGATGCTGGGAATCGAACTTGGGTCCTCCGGAAGAACAGCCAGTGCTCTCAACCTCTGAGCCATCTCTCTAGGCCTCCAGTTTCTTTGTTACATTTTATTTATTTAGTGTGTCTGTGTGGTAGGGGAGCAGGGGGACATGTGTTGCGTAGATACGGAAGTCAGAGAACAATTTTTAATAGTTCTCTTCTACTGTGTGGGAGCCAGAGAGCTCAGATTGAAATCATTAGGTCAGGTGGCTAGGGCCTTTTACCAGCTGAGCCATCTCACCAGGCCCTGCCTCTGCCTTCTGAGTCTGGGATTACAGGCATGTACCATAAAGCATGGTGGCTATGTGGGCCTTATTTTAACTGTGAAATCAAGTCATTGTGAAATATAGGAGACAATGGAGGCTGGAGAGATGGCTCAGCAGTTAAGAGCACTGACTTCTTCCGGAGGACCTGAATTTGATTCCCAGCATCCACATGGCAGCTAACAACTGTCTGTAATTCCAAGATCTGACACCCTTACACAGTTATACATGCAAACAAAACACCAACTCACATTAAAATTATAAAAAAAAAGAAATATATAGGAGACAATGGAGGAGATTTTAATTGGCAGCCAGTAATAAAAATGTAACGGATAAGAAAGAAGATTACTTATCTAACTAAATATGTTCCCTTTTACAAAAACAGCAAGTAGCTACTACTAGTATATGGGTTGGTTCCCATTTCAAAGATTCTCATTATTGTTGAAATAAGCTTGAGGGCTGCAGAGATGGCTCAGTGGTTAAGAGCACTGACTGTTCTTCCGGAGGACCCGAGTTCAATTCCCAGCATACACATGGCAGCTAACTGTCTGTAATTCCAAGATTTGACACCCTTACACAATTATACATGCAGGCAAAACACCAATTCACATAAAATAAAAATACATATATATAAAAAAAAAAAAGACGCTTGAGTTCTTGATTGCCAAATCATGATCCTTAATCTTGTGTGGTTTGCTAGGGGGTGTTTGCCATTGTGGAGATGGGAGATGTCAGTGCTCGGGAGGCTGTCTTATCACAGCCCAAGCACAGGCTAGGAGAACATGCACTGCGTGTCCGGCCGAGGGAGCAGAAGGAATTCCAGAACCCAGCCTCCAAGCCTCCCAAAGGAGTGGACTCAAATAGTCACCAGCTGGCCCAAGCTCTGGCTGGGGCCCCAGATGTGGAGGCACAGATGGTAAAGCTTGTGGAACTGAGGGAGTTGTCTGAGGCTGAGCGGCAGCTTCGGAATCTTGTTGTGGCCCTGATGCAGGAGGTCTTCACAGAGTTCTTCCCTGGTGAGTCTCTGGCTAAGAATGAGCTCTCTCACACCTCTGCCTGTCTACCTGCCCGTGTTTGAACCCTCAATCCCCCCTTGACTGTAGGTGTTTCATTTGCTTGCTCGTCCACCTTTTGTGCCCCAGTATATTTGCTCTTGCACTTCCCCGTCTTTTTACCCTCCTTATGTGTGCACAGTCAGTCAAAGGGTAACTTTCAGTAGTTGTTCTTCTACCACATGGGTCCTGGGGATTGAAGTCAGGTTATCAGACCTGGTATCAAGTGCCTTTACGGCTGAGCCATCTTGCTGGCCCCCTGCTGTCTTTTGACCTTTATTCTTTGGTACCTAGGCTGTGTGGTCCATCCTTTTGGCTCTTCTATAAATAGTTTTGATGTGCATGGCTGTGATCTGGACCTCTTCTTGGATCTGGGTGATTTGGAAGAGACCCAGGTGAGTGAGCAGAGGAGCATTCAGTCATGTGATTTTGGGCAAATGCTTTACTCAATCTGTTTTTCAGTTTTATGGTTATAAAATGGGCATTATAGTACTAATCCAGAAAGAAATGTTACTGTTATTGTGGAAATGTGAAGGTGGATGTGCATTAGAATGAAAATGAGTTGGCATGGGATAGATAATAGTTATGACAGGAAGATAAAACATTTCAAAATTCTCATTACTCGATTTTTTTTTTTTTTTTTTTTTTTTTTTTTGAGACAGGGTCTCACTATGTAGCCCTGTATGGCTAGGAACTTGCTTTGTAAACCAGGCTGGCCTAGAACTCATAGGAATCTGCTTTCCTCTGCCTCCTAAGTGTTGGGATTAGAGGCATTTAACACCTTGTTCATCTTAATGTGATCTTACTATGTAAAAGATATACTGTAAGGCAATTTGGGGATTGCCTTTTTTCTTATCTTCATAGAGGGATGGTTGAGACTATGTATCCCTAACTGGCCTGAAACTTGCTATGTAGACCATACTTGCCTTTTTTGTCTCTGCAGACATGCTGGAGTTGCAGGTGTCCGCTACAATGCCAGATCCTTTTTTTTTTTTTTTTTTTAATTTATTTATTATGCATACAGTTTTACAGAAGAGGGCACCAGACCTCATCATAGATGGTTGTGAGCCACCATGTGGTTTTGCTGGGAATTGAACTCAGGTCCTCTGGAAGAACAGTCAGTGCTCTTAACCTCTGAGCCATCTCTCCAGCCCTGCCAGATCTTGTAATACACAACTTATAGATTGTTTCTGCAATAGCAAAGTTGTTTTTTTCTTTCCTTTATTCTTATGCACAGTTCTTTTTTAGAGCAGTTCTAGGTTTTAAGAAAAGTTGAGTATAGGATTCTTATAGTTCTCCTTTTCCTAGAGAGGGTTGTATGGAAAATGCTCTTGTACACTCTAAAGATTTGTTATTCATATTGGTTTAATAAAACACTGGTCAGTAGCCAGGCAGGAGGTATAGGCTTGGCGAAACTTCCAACTACATTGTGTTCTCTGTGCTGGGATTGAACCCAGAGCCTTTGCATATGCACATTGAGAGTTCTGTGTACATGCTGTGCACATGTATGCTTTATGCTTCTGGAAGTCACAGGAGGGCATCAGATCCCTTAAGTTAGAGATGAATGTTAGCTACCATCTGGGTGCTGGTTCCTCTGCAAGAATAGCACTGTAACTGCTGAGTTGTCATATTTTTGAGACAGGTTTTAACTATGTAGTCCTGATTGTCCTGGTACTATGTAGCTCAGGTTGGCCTTTACTCTATTAGGTGCTAGAATTATAGGCATATGGCACCACTTCCATTTAGGATTGGTAGTTAGAAATGTGTTCTACCACACTGGACTGTAGTTCCGTACTTTTTAATAAAATTACTATTTTTGTTTTGTTTGTTTCGAGATTGTGTTTCTCTGTGTAACAGTCCATGCTGTCCTGGAACTTGCTTTGTAGATCAGGCTGGCCTCAAACTCACATAGATAGGCCTGCCTCTGTCTCCTAAGTGCTGGGATCAAAGGCATATACTACCATTGCTTGGCTTCAATGTACTGTTGAGAATGAGTTATGTAAAGCTGCTGAGTAAAGCCTGTACATAGAGAACAGTGGAGGAGTTGGAGAAGGAGTATTCACTCCCTTCCATCTCCATTTTCAGCCATCCCCACAGGCTCCAGAGGCTCCATCTGTGGACTCAGCCCTCACTTTTCCCCTGGATCCTCAAGCGCTGGCCTGTACCCCAGCTTCTCCTCTAGACTCACCGTCTCCAACTTCTCTCCAAGATTCTGAGGCCCTGGACTTTGAAACCACATCTTGTCTAGCCCCACAGACACCAGATTCTGCTTTGGGCTCTGATACGGTCACTTCTCCCCAGTCCCTGCCTCCAGCTTCACCATTCCAGGAGGATAAGGAAGAGGGGAAACTGGAGAAGGCCTTAGAACTATTAGAAGCTTCAAAGGACGAGAAGGAGGAGGCAGCAGCAGTGCTAGAACTGGTGGGCTCTATTCTCCGGGGTTGTGTGCCTGGAGTGTACCGAGTCCAAACTGTGCCCTCTGCCCGGCGCCCCGTGGTCAAGTTCTGTCATCGGCCTTCAGGTCTTCATGGAGATATCTCCCTCAGTAACCGGTACTTTCATGTTGAGGTTAAGGAAAGCTGGCTCCTAAGTTTTGGGATGTATGAAGAGGGAGTCCTGACTTGGAAGGGCTTATGCCTGATGAATTTCCTCTTTGGTTATGTTAGCTCCTAGGTAGCTTCCCTTTCAATGTTCGTTCTCTTTGGAATACTTTAGTCAGGGTCTTGCTCAGTCACCCAGACTGGCCTCTAGCCCTTGATTCTCCTGTCTTAGCCTCCTGAATCCTGCAGTTGCAGGCATGTGCTACTATGCTTGATTCTGAAGTACTGCTTTTTGTTAGTTTTAAGATAGTTCTAGGTAGACCAGGCTAACCTTGAGCCACCTGCCTTTGTCTCCTCTGTTGGGGTTAAAGGCATAGGAAAGAGTTCTTAGCTACATAAATATGGGAACTGTCAGGTTAAAAGTAAACAGGGTCCCTCCCCCCCCCCCCGACTTCCTGCTCAATGCTTTTTTTGTATATTAAGCTCAACACAACCAAATGTCTTTTCTTAAACCTCATAAGAAGCCGCTGCAAATAATAATGGGGCCGAGTACTCTAATGTGGCCTGCATATTTTTCTGATCTGTCACTTTGCATTGAGTAAAGTGTTCTTGCTACTTTGCTTCTCCCCGAAAAGGCTCTGAATAGTATTTGTTTCAAAAAAAATTTTTTTTAAATTTATGATGTATACAACATTCTGCCTCCTTTCATGTCTGAATGTCAAAAGAGGGCACCAGATCTTATAGATGGCTGTGGTTGTGGGAATTGAACTCAGGACCTTTGGAGAGCAGCCAGTGCTCTTAACCTTCCAGCCATCTCTCCAGCCCTGAAAAAAAAAAATTGTTTATGCATATCTCATCTCTGTAGAGCAACTTGTGGGAGTTCTCTTCTTGTAACACGTGAATGCTAGGGATTGAACTGAAGGTGTCAGTCTTGGTGGCAGACCCTTTATCTACTGAGCTATCTCACTAGTCCTTTAAGACAGGGTCTCCATATTCCTTATCCAACCTCTTGAGTTCTGGGATTACAGGATATGCTTACCACACTTAGATGTTGAACAGTCCTATATAAATAGCATGTTTTGTGAATGGTGACTGCACAGGATGAACATATGGAATGTAGTGTTGCCGAAGGTTCTGTTCATACTACCCCTACTCCACCTCATCCAGGCTCAGGATCTAACACAGGGCTTTACCAGTGCTGTGCAAATGTCCCACCATTTAGCCATATCTCTAGATCTATTTAATGTTCTTTTGAATACCCCTTCATAAGACCAATGTTTTGGTAAACCTTTGTGAAAAACTCTTTTGATCTTATTTTAGCTGGTCCTAAGTCTATAATGAAATATGGTGGGATATAGGTTTCAAGAGTTCCTACACCATAACAACTCTGTTCCTCCATTGTCCCAGGCTGGCCTTGTATAACTCCCGTTTCCTGAATCTCTGCTCTGAGATGGATGGTCGAGTCCGGCCCCTTGTGTATACCGTACGCTGCTGGGCTCAGCATAATGGGCTGTCAGGTAACAAAGAGAACAGACTTGGCCCAAGTTGGTGTCAGGCAAAGGCAGGGATTGGGGGGTGGTGGTGAGCACAAAAACCAGGGCTTGCTTATAAATACTTCTTCCTAACTGGAATTATTGGTTATTATCCAGGGGGTGGCCCCCTTCTTAATAACTACGCCTTGACGTTGCTCGTGATCTACTTCCTTCAGACCAGAGACCCTCCAGTGCTTCCTACTGTGGCCCAGCTCACTCAGAGATCAGGTACTGCACAACAGCCTCTAATGCTGACACCTCAGCTTTTTCCACCTCCCCTTCACACTGCAGGTGCCCTGGAGTGAGATCTCAACTATCACCCCATTTTCTATCTGTTCATCCCCAATCTTCCTCCTTCTAGCCTAACCCTCTCCTATTCATTGTTGTAGGTGAAGGAGAGCAGGTAGAAGTTGATGGCTGGGATTGTAGTTTCCCCAAGGATGCCTCACGACTGGAGCCCAGCACCAATGTAGAGCCTCTCAGTGAGTCTGGGGTATCTAGGAAAGAATTGATAGTGATATTAAGCTCTAGAATAGGAAACACTTATCATACTTGTGTGCAGATCTTCACAGTAGCTCCATGAAAAAAAAAAGTATCTTGGGCAGGTAAGTGTGTTTCCCAGTTACAATGGTCTCCAGGGCAAGAAAGTCTTACTAAAGTAACTGCAGGGACATCCCAGATACGGCTTCTAAGTGACCCCCTTTTGCTAATCTGTCTCTTCCAGGTTCCCTGCTGGCCCAGTTTTTCTCCTGTGTTTCTTCCTGGGATCTTTCTGGCTCCCTGCTGTCCCTACGGGAAGGTCAGGCATTGCTGGTAGCAGGGGGCCTGCCTTCTGATCTTTGGGAGGGGCTGCGCCTTGGCCCCATGAACCTCCAGGACCCCTTTGACCTGAGTCACAATGTTGCAGCTAATGTAACCAGTCGGGTGGCTAGACGTCTACAGAACTGTTGTGGAGCAGCAGCTAGTTACTGCCGAAGTCTCCAGTACCAGCAGCGTTCCTCCAGGGGCCGGGACTGGGGTCTGCTCCCACTTTTGCAACCCAGCTCCCCTAGCTCCCTGCTGTCTGCCAAGCTCATCCCCTTACCCCCTGCTCCCTTTCCTCAGATCACTGTGGCTCTGGCGCGTGTGTTTAAAAAAGCGCTTGGATGCCATATAGAACAGGGAACCAAGAGAGCACGGTCAGAAAGTGCCAGAACCAAAGATTCACCCCTGGGAGGGACAAACAAAAGACAGAGATTAGGTGAGCAAGAGAAGAACTGTGTGGAGGGGAAAGAGGAGCCACAGGCATGTGCAGAGGACCACAGTGAAAATGGGGTGGAAGAAATGGTAATAGAATTGCCAGAGACACCTCAGGACAGGGCCTTGGTGAGCTCTGGACCACCAGGGGAGCCGCCCCTGGTGACTGCAAAGTGTCTAGATAAGCTGGCTGAACAGAAGCCCGTGGAACCTGAAGTGGCTGGAGAAGGGTCTCAGGGTGAGGCAGGGAAGGAGCCATTACACCTGTCATCAGTGAGTTGGCGCTGTGCCTTGTGGCACCAAGTGTGGCAGGGGAGGCGGCGTGCCCGAAGACGATTACAGCAACAAACCAAAGAAGGCAGAGGAGGCCCCAGCACGGGAGCAGAGTGGCTGGCAATGGAGGCTCGTGTAACCCAGGAGCTGGAGGGACTGAACAGTGAGCAGCAGAGCCCACAGGGGGAGCCTCTCCTCACTTTTGTGGCATCTGTCTCCCAAGCTGACCAGACACTCACTGTGGTGCCAGCCCAAGATTCCCAAGGCTTATTCCCTAGTCTTCATCACTTCCTACAGGTTTTTGTCCCTCAAGCACTTAAGAATCTCCTTAAGTGAGGAGCCAGACCTCAAAGACAATAAAGCTGCTGCTAGTTTAATACAGACGTCGGACAACTTTGATTTTCTACCTGGTGACACCTTTTCTCTCTGCCCTAATGTAGCCTCTGCCCTGCTTAGCCTGACTGCCCTAGGACAGTCGCTATGTGCACTTCAGAGGTCTCCTTCCCACCTCATACCACACTCACTGGGAGTGACAGAGCCACAAGGCAAAGGCACTGATTTCTGTTGCCCCAGTCATTGGAACCACCACAAATTTGGGTTTAGGGTTTGACTTTTCTACCCTTTAATAGTAGAGTAACTTCAAATTACCCTTAAGTTGGATACAAGACTTTCAGATTTGGATATGTGTAAATTGTATCGGAACTGGCCTGTCTTACCCGACCCTCGGGCGCAGCCCAGCCTGAGGACTGCAGGTGACATGGCGGCTAGTTGGTTCGGTCCCCTTTGTTGTAGAAGTTAACAGCAAGGTTGTTCAATCAGAACAGACCCACTTTTAGATGTTTTCGGCCATGGACCCCGTTTGGACAGGCAATCCTTTAATTAAAAAAAAACCCGAACAGGAACAATAGGAATTCAGTAAATTGCCACCCCTTCCTAGCAACGGTTGGCACTGTGGCAAGCGGTCGAGGGGCGGTGCTTCCGCCGGGTTCTCGCATGCTCCCTGCTCTAGGCTTCCGATTGGTCAGTCACGCGGGCGGGGCAGGCAGAACCACACTACGCAGGCGCAGGTTCAGCGCTCCAGACAGTGGGCCCACCCCTTTTTCCAACTCAGCAAGGCTGGAGAAGGGATTGTCGTGCGTATGCCTTTTATGCCGTCCTCGCTTTCCGGCTGCTGTTTCCGCACTGCTGTGCCCTTACCCCCTCCCCCGTCTCCCTGGCGGCTTACTTTGCGGCAGCACCGACAGCCCCACCCCCTTTCTCTGCGGAATCACCATGGCGGCTGGGGTAAGTTTGCCGGCTCCGGTGATCCAGGTCAACCCATCCATCGCCATCCTTTGACTGAGTCGGGTCAGTCGGCGCCGGGAGAGTTCCAGACCCAAGCAGAAGAGCCGATTTGGGGTCCACAGGCCGTACCGCCGGAAAGCAGGGTTCCTAGGGCCTGGAGGGGAACTGAGGCTGGGGCTCGGAGGCCAGAGGTGGAATGTTCTGGGGTTGAGGAGAAAAGAGATGATGGATCTTCATTGTCTGGATCTTCAAAAAGTGGTTCAACTTCATTGCCATTTTAAGATGTGGCGTCTGGGCAAGTTGGTGAAACTTTTGCGACCGTTTTTTGGGTCAACATCGGGAACCGTGAAAACGGAGAGGATCTTTGCAGCAGAAGCGACTGTCACGGACTTATCTTTCGGGGGAGGTTTGGGAACTAGAGTCAAGGAACTGTGAAGTCAGACCATTTGGACTTCACTGGTCAGGTTTTAATAGGGGGACCACTGGGAAACACACTGCAGGACCAGAGCGGGTGTTAGTGCGGGAGGAGGAGAGACAGGCTTTTAGTAAGAGAAGTTGATGAGCAGACTATGCCATTAGAAACCAACGTGGCTATTCTGAGGGGACTTTGAAATCTATTGGTGATGTGTGTACTTCTGAGGCTGCTACCAGCTTGGCTGTATTTATACACTGGGTCACTAGGAATGAATGAAACAAGGGCTCTGGATGGCATGGGTGTATGTGTATTTAGACAGATGGGAGTCTGGTGGGACTAGGAAGTTTTGAAGAGAAGAATGCTGCTAGAGATGTCCTTAAGGGAGGTCACATCTGTCGGCAAGCTTTATAAATAGCAGCTGTTATGTAGTTCTGTTCTTAGTATTTCAGGGGACTCTGATTACAAGGGCATACTCAGTTAATTTGGTTCACCAGAAGGAGAATAACGAACGAGTGGAACAGCTTTCTGGATTCTCTTACTTATGTCCATTCTCTACACTTTCTCTCTTAGACCCTGTACACATATCCTGAAAACTGGAGAGCCTTCAAGGCTCTCATTGCTGCTCAGTACAGTGGGGCTCAGGTCCGCGTGCTCTCCGCACCACCCCACTTCCACTTTGGCCAAACCAACCGCACCCCTGAATTTCTCAGAAAATTTCCTGCTGGGAAGGTGAGTAGGGAAGCAGGGACCCCAAAGAGCCCTTGAATTCTATTCTGGAGATGGTCTCCACGTTATATTCTTTAACATTGACATGATTTTTAAAGTATTTCATGGGGTCTGGGATGAAGGGTGGTGAGTTTGACTCTCCATCTAAAAGGAAAACAATCATTTTGAAGGCTTCTGGTAATCCCAGCATCCTGGAGACTGAGGCAAGATGATTGTGTGAAGTCAGTTTATATAGTCTAGTAAGATCCTGTCTACAAAAGAAAAAAGGTGGAGGTATATGTAGTTGTGAAGGGAAATTCAGAACTGTTCATTGACTGTCAGTCAGAGTTACAGGTTTGCTTTATATTTGTGGGATAAAATGTATTTTGGTCAAGTGTTATCTTGACCACATATACAAATATACTACGTTTCTTGTGAGTCACATTTTTATCCCAAAGGGCTAAGGAGAGTTGACTATTCAAAGCTGAGTATGGAGGAAGGCAGGTGCTGTAGTGGAGTTGGAGACGTGGGACATGCCGGAATATGTTACTTATTTTGAAATAGGATTTCAGTAGCCTTGGCTGGTTTCAGACACAGAGAATGCTGGGATTAAGGGTATGGGGCCTTAATTTCACATTTCAGC
This sequence comes from Sigmodon hispidus, assembly GCA_004025045.1. NCBI lineage: Eukaryota > Metazoa > Chordata > Mammalia > Rodentia > Cricetidae > Sigmodon > Sigmodon hispidus. Next base: position 266,292 of record PVIH01000964.1, read on the forward strand.
CATGTTTGAATTCTTAGTCAAGACACTGAATTCAGATTACAAGGGTTACTGAGTATTTTTCTGAGTTTCAGATACCATCACAAGTTTGCATGGCAAGGGTTGTCTGTTTTAACATTCTTGTTTAGAACAGTTCAACCCTGAGAATTGGCTAGTGAGAACTGCATGTATTTTACGTTTGTCTTTGCATTGCTTTGTCCCCAGGTTCCAGCATTTGAGGGTGATGATGGATTCTGTGTGTTTGAGAGCAATGCCATCGCCTATTATGGTAATTTGTGGGGATATAGGACTGAGAGGTTCTGGAGAAGAGGATGTAGAGGTGGCTGGGAGTGACTGCAGTGGACAAGGTGGAATCATAGAGACCTGGGTTGGTTTTGGCATGATCTGTAAGTTCTGAGCTTTGTGTTGTGTGTGGACATTGCAGTAAGCAACGAGGACCTGCGGGGAAGTACTCCAGAGGCAGCAGCTCAGGTGGTGCAGTGGGTGAGCTTCGCCGACAGTGATATAGTCCCTCCAGCCAGCACCTGGGTGTTCCCCACCTTGGGCATCATGCACCATAACAAACAGGTTTGCTTGGAACTTGGGGAGGAAGCCAGGGGGCAGAGATGGGGTCAGCTCCTGCCTGCATTTTGGAAGTAGGAAGTAAATAAATGGAGGAAAAGATGCCAGGGATGTTCGGCAGGCAAAATTGTGACTGCCATCAGTATAGTGGGAAATCGTCATGTTGAGTGTGAAGAAATTTAGCGGGAGTGTTTTAGTTCCAATAAATTTCAAGTGATCTTAGATCCTAATGATATGGGGCGGGAGAGTTGAGCCAATACTGACTAAATGGCTCTGTTAGTTGGTGTGGTGGCGGACACAAGAAAAGGAACTTGGTGCTCACTAAACTTGAGTATTCAAAACAATAGGCTGCTGAAAATGCAAAAGAGGAAGTAAGGCGAATCCTGGGGCTGCTGGACACTCATTTGAAGACAAGGACTTTTTTGGTGGGTGAGCGAGTGACACTGGCTGATATCACAGTTGTCTGCACTCTTCTCTGGCTCTACAAACAGGTAAGGTTTGTAAAGAACCCATTTGACAAGGGATTGACCAGTACCTGGATTCTGCTTAGGACTCTGACTAGTTAATGGCTGTAGGAATCCCAGGATTGAGTACTGTGACTGTTTGCGTTTTAGGAGATGTTGTGATGTTTCTTGGGAATCTGGATTGATTTAAAGATGGATAAGGCTAGGTGTGGTGGCTTACACTTGTAATCTCATGAGGTACTGAGGCTGGAGGATCACTCTGATATGAGACCAACCTGGGGTATATAGTGAGATCAAAAATAAAAAGCAAAAGAGGGAAGGATGGTCACTGCAGCAAGGGCTTTGGAGGCTGAGCCAAGTACCTGTCTTGGCTTCATTATTTACTGGTACAGTTAAAGGTCTATAAGAATTCTCAGTTCTTTTATTTTTTTTTATTATCTGATATATTCAGGTTACTATCTAGTAATCATTATATGGGTTACTATGTTTTTTAAAGCATTAAAATTTTTTCATTCATGTGTGTTTGCATGTATGTATGTATTTATGTATGTAATGTACATACTTATATCCAAAGATCCTAAGGATTTGTGAGCAGCCATGTGGGTGTTGGGAATTGAACCAAGCCGTCAAGAACAGCCATTTACTTATGTATATTGGTGTTTTACCTTCGCGTATGTCTGTGAGGATGCCAGATCCTCTGGAACTGGAGTTACAGACAGTTGTGAGCTGCCTATGTGGGTGCTGGGAATTGAACCTGGGTCCTCTGAAGTATAGCCAGTGCTCTTAACTGCTGAACCATCCTCCAGCCTCTCAGCTTATTTTTTATTTACTTATTTATTTTTAAGAATGTTGTATTGATTTCCAACCAAGAACTCTGGGCTGATTCTGGTTCAGAATTGCAGTACAGTGGGAACAAAGAAATAAAGCTCCTGCTCTGTGTGCCAGGCATTATTCCTCATAGGTGTCATTGTAATACTCCATGTCCACAGCACTAGCTAGTAAGGGCTCAAATACAACTTCAACCCAAGTACTTCAGACTTGGAGTTCCTGGTTTTTGTTATCTGTTTCTATGACAAGTTTTAGCTCTCAGCCCCTCATATTTTGGCAAATTTGAAAATGACAGGGGCTTGAGAGGTGGATCAACAGTTAAGAACACTTACTGGGCTTCCAGAGGACTCACCTCACCAATATGGTGCTTCATAACTTTTTTTTTAAAAAAAATTATTTTTATTTTATGCAAAATTGGTGTTTTGCCTGCATGTATAACTGTGTAAGGGTGTCAGATCTTGGAATTATAGACAGCTGTAGCTGCCATGTGGATGCTGGGAATCAAACTCAGCTGCCATGTGGATGCTGGGAATCAAACTCGGGTCCTCTGGAAGAACAGTCAGTGCTCTTAACCACTGAGCCATCTCTCCAGCCTGCTTCATAACTTTTTTTTTTTTTTTTTTTTTAAAGAAAGACTGTTCTTTTTTTTTTTAAACTTTATTTATTTATTTGCCTTGGTGTTTCCCTGGAACTGGAACTACAGACAGTTGCTAGCTGCCATGTGGATGCTGGGAATCGAACTCAGGTCCTCTGGAAGAGCAGATGGTGCTCTTAACCGCTGAGCCATCTCTCCAGCCCCTGCTTCATAACTCTTAACTCAATTTCTAGATGTGATGCCCTCTGCTAGCTTCTGTGAGCACTAGGAATACATGTGGTGCTGACGTGGTGTCCAGGCAAGACACCCATATACATAAAAATAAAAAGTAAAAGAATTTCTTTTTTTAATACTTATTTATTACGTATACAGTATACAGAAGAGGGTACCAGATGTTGTTATAGATGGTTGTGAGCCACCATGTGGTTGCTGGGAATTGAACTCAGGACCTCTGGAACAACAGTCAGTGCTTTTAACCTCTGAGCCACCTCTCCAGCCCCAAGAATTTCTTAAGATAGTGTGAGGCTGAAGAGATGACTGGCCGCTAAGAGCAATCTGCAGAGTATTCCAGTTCAGTTCCCAATACACACATGGCAGCTATAACTGTCTGACTCTAGCTCAAGGGGAATCCAATACCTTCTGGTCTCTGGACACATCTGTAAATGGAAGCAAAACACTGAGATGTAAAAATGAAATCTTAAAATTTTTAAAGAGGATAGGGAATTTTTCAATGAAGTACTGTTCTGTTCGTGCTAGGGTTTTTCTGTATTGCTCAGTTACATGACCTTAGGTTTGGTTGTATCATCAGTGTAGGTTGTAGTTGCATCGTGGAGCTAGATTGGGGCTCAGTGACATAGTTTACCTGGCATGTTCTAGGTTCCATTCCCAGCTTCACACACAAAGTGTCTTTTTTTTGGGTCAGCTTATTTAGCAAAATAAGTCTAGCAGCCACCCCCTTCTACCTTTGGATGCTAGATTGGAACCCAGTACATACTGGGTTACATTCTGCCACTGAGCTATGTCCCTAGCCCTTGTACTTTTTTTTTTTTAAATAATTTTTTTAAAAAATATTTTATATTATGTGCATTGGTGTTTTGCTTGCATGTCTGTCTGTGAGGGTGCCAGATCTTGAAGTTAGAGACTGTTGTTAGCTGCCATGTGGATGCTGGGAAATGAACCCGCATTCTCTAGAAGAGCAGTCAGTGCTCTTAACCGCTGAGCCATTTCTCCAGCCCACCCCTGTACTCTTACATAGGCTCTGTTACAGACTTTTGTTGAATCTAGCCTAGGAAAATTTTGTTGACATGAAATTTAAAAGACAGAACAATAGACATGGAATGCTTATGTAAAAGAAAAACAGTATTATAAATTCTACTATAAAAATAGTAGAATAATAGTATATGAAGGAACAGCAACAATCATCCTTTTAGATTGAACTGTAAAGGCAGAAGAGAAGGAGGCACCTGTAATCCCAACACTGAGGCAGGAGGATCATGTCATGGAAGCCCACTTGGGTTATGCAATAAAACTGACTAAAAAGGGCTGGAGAGATGGCTCAGCGGTTAAGAGCACCATCTGCTCTTCCAGAGGACCCGGGTTTGATTCCTAGCACCCACATGGCAGCTAACAACTGTCTGTAGTTCCAGTTCCAGGCAAACACCAAGGCAAATAAATAAATAAATAAAGTTTAAAAAAAAAAAAACTGGGGGCTGGAGAGATGGCTCAGCGGTTAAGAGCACCAGTTGCTCTTCCAGAGGACCCGGGTTCAATTCCCAGCACCCACATGGCAGCTAACAACTGTCTGTAGTTCCAGTTCCAGGCAAACACCAAGGCAAATAAATAAATAAAGTTTTTTAAAAAAAAAAAAAAAACTGACTAAAAAATATAAAAAGGAGACTGGAGAGATAGATACCTCCGTGGCTAAGGGCACTAGCTGTATGTTCAGAGTGCCTCGGCTAGCAAGGTCTTTAGCGTGGACGTAGACTTGGGAAGGAAGCAAATGGAAGGCAGGAACACAAAGAATGGAAGGACAAGACAAATCTCTCTGTTTAAGTCTTTCTAAGCTTTATTATTATAGCCAATATTTATATAAAATCTCTGCCATGCAGGTAGCTGGGAGGAAAGGGATGAGATTCAAAAAAATATAACAAGCCTGTGAGGAGAAATAGCAGACAGGGTAGAATCGATATAAAAATCTATCTGTTATCAGTTGAGGGCCTGGGAAAGGTCACCTTGCTGATCTGAGAAGGTCAAAGAAAAGGCCTAGAGTCATAGTTTAGCTACTGATAAATGGCTAGCTATAAAAGCTAAAATATGGCTAAGTTAGGCTTGGCTCCCAACTCCAGAGGACTGGAGTTCAGTTCCCAGCACTCATATGATGGCTCACAATCAACTGTAACTCCAGTTCAGGGAGTTTGTTGCTGTCTTCTGGCCTCAAGGGCCACTGCACATACGTGGCTCACAGATACATATAGGCAAAATATTTATATACAGAAAAATACACCCTTTAAAAACTTCAGGAGACGTAGTAATTTAAGGTTCTCTGTCTGGGGATGGAGAGGTCTGTTTACAGTCAGTCTTTCCAGTGTTGACTATTTCTGTCCTTCATCCTGGCAGGTCTTAGAGCCTTCTTTTCGCCAGGCCTTCCCCAATACCAACCGATGGTTCCTCACCTGCATTAATCAGCCCCAGTTCAGGGCAGTCTTGGGGGAGGTGAAGCTGTGTGAGAAGATGGCCCAATTTGATGGTAAGTCTGAAGTGAGCATGTGATCAGGGTCAGGGTCCAGTTTGTTTCTGTCAACCCCTTGTGACTTTTGGTGACCCACAGAAAATAGGGACTTGCACAGTGGAATGCAGTATGTGATGATGTGGGCTTGTTCCGAAAACCAACTGGTTGGTTGTCTTCCATCACTTTTCCCTGCTTGCTGCCTAGTTGGAGGAAAATGGAAAGACCAGTATATTTACATTCCTCCCTTCTTTTCCAGCTAAGAAGTTTGCAGAGAGCCAGCCTAAAAAAGACACTCCAAGGAAAGAAAAGGGCTCACGAGAAGAGAAACAGAAGCCCCAGGCTGAGAGGAAAGAGGAAAAAAAGGCAGCTGCCCCAGCTCCTGAGGAGGAGATGGATGAGTGTGAGCAGGCACTGGCTGCTGAGCCTAAGGCCAAGGACCCCTTCGCTCATTTGCCCAAGAGGTAAGGATGTTGGAAGGTATTCTTAACTTTTGTTCCTCTCACATACATATAGGGCTTCAATTTTAGGTTGTTTGTGTAAATACTGATGAATGTGAGTATATTCCAGGTCTTACTGTATAGACCAGGCTGGCTTGTGGGACTGTGTGGCAGAAGATGCCCTTGAATCTGATTTTCTTGCCTCCCTGGGATGTACCAGTATGGAAGTCCTGTTTTTTGCTTGGTTTTTGTTTCTTTCTTTTTTTATATATATATAATTTTTTTTATGTGAATTGGTGTTTTGCTTGCATGTATAAGTGTGTAAGGGTATTAGATCTTGGAATTACAGACAGTTGTGAGCCACCATGTGGGTGCCGGGAATTGAACTCAGGTTCTCTGGAAGAACAGTCAGTGCTCCTAACTGCTGAGCCATCTCTTCAGCCCTGAAACTTGGATTTTTAAGTTGTGTGTGTGTTGAGGGTTGGAGGGTGCTGGGGCATAGCTGTTCTGGGGGCTGGAGGGATGGCCAGCGGTTGAGAGCACTGGCTGCTCTTCCAGAGGACCAGGATTCGATTCTCACCACCCACATGGCAGCACACAACTGTCTGTAGTTCCAGTTCTCAGTACCAGGCAAACACCAAGGCAAATAAATAAAGATAAATAAAGTTAAAAAAAAGATAGCTGTTCTGCCTGTGAGTACACCTGCAACCCTGCTCTCAGAATGCATCAAATATGAATTGATTAACCTGAGCCTAATTCTGTTGTAATGTAGACAGATGTGGTAGGTCTTGTATTATGGACAGAAAATAAATCAAGTAACAAACAAAATACTTGAAAAGCTTTGTTCCTTCTGTCTTTTCTCCTTAAAAATTATTTTTTAAACTGTTTTGTGTGTGAATGTTGGCCTGCTTTTGCCAGCTATAGGGTGGTTCATTGATGTGTATGGAAGTCAGGACAATTTGGGTTGGGTCAGTTCTCTTTCTACCGTGTGGGTCTTGGGAATGAAGTCAGGTCACCAGGCAAGTACCTTTCCCCACTGAGCCTTTCTGCTGGCCCTTACCATGATGCCCTTCTGGGATGCCACAAATGTTTTCACTTGGGATGTATTATTTGCTGTTGGTTGGTGAGTGGTCTGTTTTTTTAGACAGATTACCGTGTATTGCAGGGTTAGTCTCAGACTGGGTAGCTAAGAGTGACTTTAACTTCTCTTGGTCCTCCTTGTCAGGCCAAAGTGCTAGATTGCTGATATGCTACCACATTTTACTACCTTTAGGACAGCTTGGAACTCACAGAGATCTACCTGCTTCCAGCATCCTGAGTGCTGGGATTAAAGGAGTGTGCCACCATGTCAGACATCCCTTAGGCTTTTTTGTTTGTTTTTTAAGCCTTGGCTATCCTGTAACTCTGAAGATCAGACTGGCCTCCTGAGTGCTGGGGTTAAAAGTGGGCCTCTTAGGCTTTTTTATATGTATATTTTAGGGTGCTGGGTATTGAATTTGGGGCTTCACCCATGCTTAGGCATTTGCTGTGTCATCTAGCTATCACCACCAATCCTAGCTTTTTGAGGCAGGGTCTTGTTCTATTCCTATGTTGAGATTACAGATGTATAACATACCTGATCTGTGTTGTTGGGGGGAAAAAACAGATGGGGTGAGGAAGTCTCCAGTCCTACCTTATGGCTGGAAGTGGGAGGTTTTGAGGTTTTCAGGCCACTCAGAACTGTCTAGTGGACATTTGGAGACCAATCTGGGACCTGTGGTTAAAGGGCAGATGTTTGGCTTTGCTACAGTGTAACCTTGGACCAGACTCACTGTTTAACCTCATCTATAAAATGAGAAAAAGATAGAAGTATAATTTAGGCATTGTAAGGATTGAGTGAAATAATGTGATACTTAGATTATAGCTTTTGAGTGAGGCAGGATCTTGTGTAGCTCAGGCTAGCCTTGGAGATTTTTGTGTCTGAGGATGACCTTAGATTTCTGATCTTCCTGCTTCTACCCCCCCCAACCCCAAGCACTTAGGGCGTATACCACCATTCTTAACTTGAAGCAATATTTATGCCTTTTGGGGGAGGGTGTTTGAGACAGGGTAGTCCTGCTGTCCTGGAACTCACTCTATAGACCAGGCTGGCCTTGAACTTACAGATCCACTTATCTCTCCCTCCCAAGTGCTAGTGCCGGGATTAAGGCACTCTTCATCACTGCCCACTTTATGCTAATAATTTAACCAACACTGCTAATTTATTTTAACAGTCAGGGTGTGGTATTGTGGCACATTCATGCACTATAAGATTATTTAACTGCTAACATTTTTTTGCAGGTAGAGTCCAGGCAAGCTTTGGACCTATAATCTTATTTGTTATTCAGTCTCTCAAATGCTAGGATTATGGTGTGTACCCCAGCACACCTGATGAGAATTATTCCTAGCTTGTCACAGTATTAAATTGTTAGGCACAAAACTTCAGTTAAGTCACAGCTTGCACCTTTGGAAACACAAAGGCCAAAGGGAAAAGACATAAAGTATTAGTTATTACTGAGATTTTCTTTGGGTTGGCATTTGTTTACTTAGTTTTTCCAGGGTTTCTTTGTGTAGCCTAGGATGTCCTTTTGGCCTTGAATTTAGAGATCATCCTGCCTCTTCGTCCCAAGTGCTGGGACTAAACGTGTCACCACTGTCTTGTCATTTAAGTTCTAAGGAGTGTTTTGCCTGCATGTTTGTATGTGCATGCCCAATGCCTGAGGAGGTCAGAAGAGGCTGTCAGATCCCCTGGAACTTGAGTTAAAGATGGTTGAGAGGCATTTAAAATTGGAAAGAAAAAACAATAGATCCTGGGCCATAGGGGACGCAATATCCCCTATATATAGCTGTGCTAATTTTCTTGACATCTGGGTATCTGAGCCTGAGTTACTTTAGTAAGCTTTTCAGTATACAAACTTGTTACTTGCTACGGGACAAAGAGGGACTAGAGGACTTGAGGTAGCTGTCGTTCCTGCATTCTGAGAAGGCCTGTGTGGTGGGGAGGGAGACTTGGGTGAGTTTGACTTGAGTACTGATTTGTGGTTCCTGGGAAGTGTCTAAAGGGCCTAGAGGGAGACAAAACAAACTACCTTGCTTCTAGCCACCACTTGGGGGCAGCAGCCAGCTGTGTCCTGCTTGTCCTGGCTTCCTCATGCATGACTAGCACTCTTAGGCCCAGAAATGTTTTTTTAGCTCTTGTTCATGCCCCTCAGTTGTCTTGTTGTCTTCGCTCATAATGCTGTTAGTGTCTGTCATTACATTATAGGGACTACTTCCTTCAAACCAGTAACTACTAAGTGAACGCCAGTGGCTTACAGGTTCTTTGCAGCCACAGCAGGACTTGCTCCTTATTGGCCTCCTGTGTTTCCTCTTCTCTTTAGTACCTTTGTGTTGGATGAGTTTAAGCGAAAGTACTCCAATGAGGACACCCTCTCTGTGGCGTTGCCATATTTCTGGGAGCACTTTGACAAGGATGGCTGGTCTCTGTGGTATGCTGAGTACCGCTTCCCTGAAGAGCTCACCCAGACCTTTATGAGCTGCAACCTCATCACTGGTGAGAAGAGCAGAGGGTCTGGGAGGAGGGAGATCAGAGTAGTGGGGACATGATTCCAGAGGCTGAGTGGTCTCCCGCTTTCCCTCCAGGAATGTTTCAGCGATTGGACAAACTGAGGAAGAATGCCTTTGCCAGTGTCATCCTCTTTGGAACCAACAACAGCAGCTCCATTTCTGGTGTTTGGGTCTTCCGAGGCCAAGAGCTTGCCTTCCCGGTGAGGAAGGTGCTGGGGGGGGTAGTATCTTCAGGTGGGCAAGAATGTAGGAAACTGAGATTAGAGGTCTGGATTGTACATAGGAAGTGTGTTCACATCATTGTGAGTCTTGGCATCTGATGTCTGTGCTGGAAGATGCAGGGATGTGGAGCAATGTCCAGTGTCTAACCATGTGCCTCTACTGGTTTTTTATCCCCAGCTGAGTCCAGATTGGCAGGTGGACTACGAGTCATACACATGGCGGAAACTGGATCCTGGTAGCGAGGAAACCCAGACCTTGGTTCGAGAATACTTTTCCTGGGAGGGGGCCTTCCAGCATGTGGGCAAAGCCGTCAATCAAGGCAAGATCTTCAAGTGAACATGTCTTGCCACCGCCAGGCTGCCTGCACCTACCCTT
>PVIH01000965.1:0-133600 GCA_004025045.1 Sigmodon hispidus
TGTGTGTGTGTGTGTGGTGTGTGTGGTGTGTGTGTGTATTGTGTGGTGTGTGTGTGTGCTTGTGTCTTCTTTCTATCTTTCCCTTGTCTCCTTCCTTCCTTTTCTCCTCTTTCCTTGGTGTGTGCTTGCTCTCGTATTCTCTTCACACTCAGATCTCTTCTCTCTTCTCTCTCTCTCTCTCTCTCCACTTTCCTCCTTTATCTTCCCTTTCTCCCTTTTAACCAATGTAGCTCAACCACAAAAATAAGAAGCCAATGGTCCTGTGATCTCCCACTTCAGAACGCAACATGTTTAAGACACAATCTAGGCTGCAGCCTAGAACAAGCTTTGTGCTGGAGGATGTCGCTGTAAGGAGGCAATGTCAGACACAAAACCCACAGGGTACCAGCGAAAGGCAGGGCAGGTTGGGAGACAAATCACAAAAAGGGATTTAGAATCAAATCAACCCTGATTGCAGTCCCTGTGCCAGACCTCCCTGGACGAAAGATCTCCCGGAAATCACCTACCTTCCTGAGCCTCTGTATACAGAGACAGGCCTGGGGCAGGGGAGGCTTTACAACAGCAGCTGGGCTGCTTACTAGTGAGAACTAGAATGGCTTATTCGGCCTCCTTGAAACTCACTCTTTCCCATGCAGCCTACAGCTAGTCGTATTCATAAGCCAGAGCCTCCAGACAGGTCAAATGAAATCCTGTATGGAGACATGACCGCTAGATGCTGTTCACAGGATGAATATTAACTTGGAGGAAGGCTCTGAGGTGGGATGAGCTAAGGAAAAAACTGGATGTTCAAGAACACAGAATCTCTGTCCCTCAGACACTCGCTAACACCAGGGATAACTACATTTTTGCAGCTGGTTAAGAGGGTGACAGTGAACTCATGAACCCTTCAGGGTCTGGCATCATGGGAGGGTGACAGTTGGTTTGGGAGAGGCCGCTTCTTGGAGATAGATGGGACTTTCATACTTCCATAGCCCAGCAGGCCTGGGCTTTCCCATTCTCACCAGAGTAACCAGCAAAAAGACGATTCACCCACATGGAAATCTCCAGGAGTCTGTTTTATAGGCAGAGTTCAGTCTCGTGAGGAAAGAGTTAAGTAGAAGAGACAGAGGCATTTCCTCTGCCATTCACTGTCTGTCTCCTCCTTGTGAGAAGACACTCTGGTTTAAGAGAAATGTAAAGCATGACTCTGGTCATACATTTGTCAACAGGTGGTGAGCCCATCCTAAGATCTGAGCAACGGGACCACCAACTGTAGAAAGGGAAGCCAGCTGAAGACCGATCAGTTCTGCTGGAGTTTGGTCCCTGTGATAATCCTGGTCTCTACCCACACAAGCTTTCTGGGTATATGCACTGCTCAATTGGAGGGAATGAGCTAAGGAAAGCCAGAGCATAAACACAGGTGTCAGAAAAAGCTACCCAAAAGACACAATCATCTCAGCCCAGCAGAGTCCGAGAGCAAAGAAATGGATTTCAACAAAACTGTGAAGTTCCAGCCAAGAGTCTTACTCTAAAAGTAGCTTAAAATGAAGAAACAGAAACCATAAACTCTTCCCTGGTTATCAGAAAACAGCAAATTGGAGGTATTTATTTGACTTTAGCAGAATCCAGTCTACTGAAAGATGGCCGATGTGCTTCATCCTGTAATTCCCCCAGTACGGCCAAAGAGGAATTGTCACTTATCAGCAGAGTGACTTGACATCCTGCCTGGGGCAGTTTGGTCCAGGCCTTGGTGGTAGAATGTGCTGGTTGAAAGGCTGAAGGCACTTCAAGTCCACCCTATGACCCTTGATTATGGCTTATGAATGTGCTGTTTGGTGAACCTGGGTAATTAGTGCTTGTGTTAAGCAGTTACAGGGTTAAGTGCTACCAGAGGTTTGATCTGGGCTGACAGAGCCTGAGCTGCAGAGTGGGGTGGTTGCCTAGCAACAACACCTGTAGCACATTAAGCAGCCAGTCAGCTTTGTCAACTTCTAGCAAAGGCTTTGTAGAGCACAAGATGGGGGGGGGGTTGCTGATAGGGCACACAGGCAGAAGGCTAGGCAGAGGGTATCAGGATTGAAGGGGTGATAGGCAGTGGGCTTATCAAGCAATTCCTGGGTCCTTCCAGAATGGCTTTGTGTCACTTGGCTCAATCAAGGAAAGAAAGAAACATCACGTAGAGTCCCAGGTCGGTACCCTCACTCATCAACCTCACCTCCACAGCACCCACTTCTTCACCCAAGACCTCACCCATACAAGGTGCCTCCAAATTTGATCACTGGGGAGGGAGCCTGAGGGAGAAGTGCCTTGGTTTTGTTTGCAGATTGGAGGAGACCAGAACGAAGAGAACAAAAGCAGACACCCCAAGAGAAGAAAATCCTGCCTCATTCCTGTTCCACTTTCCCACGTGACCTTCTGGACATCATCCTGTGTATATCTGAGACACAGCTAAAAAGAAAGGGAAAAAAATAGATCTGGGAAAGGATGGGGACTCCCCAACACCATTGCTAATTAGGGAATTCACGGTCTAGTGAGCACCTGACTTTTTCAGCATTCTCAAACTGCCTCAGAGTGAGGTGATACATCTTTTTAAAAAAGAAGAAGAAAAAAAGAAAAAGAAAAAGAAAAAGCTATTTAAATGTTGCCTGAACACTCAGAAGGCTTATATAAACTCTCCTTCCATCCCTCATAAACTGGGAAGCCTTTGGTCATTCTTGTCCCGAGACACAAGGCCCTCACCTATATGGTAGGGGATAATTGCACTCTGACCCACTTCCCTGATGAGGGGCAAAGGAATTTATTTAAGTAAATGCCTGTTAAAATGCTATAAATCCTACCTACTCTGTGGTGATGGTACCCATATTACAAAGATGAAATGACTAAATCTGCTCTTTTGGAATCAGCTGAGCTGTTTGTTATTTGTCTCCACAGGAGAGGAGCAGCCACGCATTGTGTTGCTGGGTAACTCAGTGGGGCCAATGGCACTGAAAAGGGGCCTATTCATTGAATCTAAGCTAGGTTCACTGGTTCAAATCCAGCCCTGGGCCAACAATTACTGTAATCACTGGGTTTGGAATTCAGAGAGACTGACTTTCTGGAGACCTTTTGCTCATAAACTTAGGCGTGTGGTTACCAGGGAGGCAGGGAGCTGCAGAACATGCCTCACAGGCCACACATCTGCCTACCTCTCTTGCACAGGTCATCGCTTACTCCTTCTAGACCATCTTTAAAAGCATTCCAGTGACTGAGGGGTGATGCTCTATGCTCTCTGAACTGGGAAATAAGTGTCAGCATGCCTGGCCATATCTGACACTGCATGTCCTACCCCAGCCTCCCTTTCACAGCTGAGAAAGTAAGCAAATCTCCCTTTTCCACACCACAGCTAAGAAGATAGTTCCTTCTCCAACCCTGAAGTCAAACCACATCTGATTAACACAGAAGGTATATATAGAAGCCAGCAGGCTTCAGGCCCTGCCAAGCCAGAAAAGCAATTCCCCAGCCCAGAATGCATCAAGACTTCTGTGTGATTTTGTGGCTTTTCTGTCTATGTGGCTATGGGGTCTGAGAGTGCCCTGCCACACCCAAGGTGACACACATTTTATGTGCATGTGTGCACCAGTGTGTCTGCCAGTCACTCACTGCATGGCTTTCGAGCTCTCTGTGTTGTACTGTTATTTTCGTGCTCGGGGTTATATTTAACTTAAGTCATAATATTTGGGGGGTTGGAAATCTACTGTTTCACCAAGAGAGGCATTTGAATATTCTCAGTTCCAGAGAATTCCAAGGGCTCCGGGAAATGAGTGAGGCGCTTGCCCCAGATTTGTCTGACACATCATGGTCACGTGAACTCCATTAGTGGATGACTGAGGCGTTGAGCAGGCAGCCTAAAGGAATGTTGTAGAAAGCTGAAGAGGAGCCCCTGAGTGATGTCAGCAGGAGGTTGATGCCTCTGGGTGTCTCGGGGCACTCACCCCACACATCCCCACAGGGAGGGGAGCTCTAATTGGCAGTATCACCTGCCTTGTCACCACCCTACCTTTTACACATCATGCCCGTCTAAAGAGGACACAGAACTAGAGTCCCATGTGGCGTGAGGAGAGGCATATCTCAGCTTATCCTGCCTCTGTCAAGCAGGTAAAGCAAGCAAATTGAGCCCTACGCTGTTGCTAGGAGTAGCCACATTCCTCTAAAGATGTCCATTCAAAGTTAGCATTAGGCAAAGCATGAGTTGGTCAGAAAGAGAAGAAATGAGGACAATATTATTTAAGCCCTATGTGGTCATTCTTGATGACAGGTGAGTACACCTGTGGGCTGATGCTGTAGAGTCTCTGTGCACTCTTGAGTTCTGAGCCTTACCACTATCTGAACAGTCTTTCTGGGCTAAGTTTGGAGTATAGCCCCCTGAAGATGGAGTAGTTGGAGACAATTCCAGAGTCTGTTAAGGTGAAACTGACAGGATGAAGGATGAAGAGTGAGGACAAACAGGGCTGATACACACCTTTATTTGCTTGGGATTGGACCTCAATCTGTAGCCCAAGCAAGCTTGAAACTGGCTCAGGTTTCTGCCGATGTCTCCAAAATGACGAAATGACAAGTGTATGCCACCACATCTGTCTCAATCAAATCCTTCTGTGTTAGAGGAGAGAAGGGGAAAAGACTATAGTCTAGGATAACCCATGCTACATGAACCCTTCACCAGTAGGAAGGAGAGCAGGGACCTGAGGACTCATCCCAAAGAACAGGTCCCACTGATGGCAGGAAGGATCTACCAAGTGGAGGGCCATGGGAGCAGGAAAGGAGGGTAGTCCTGTCCTGAGTCCTCAGCCGACATTTCCAGCCAAGCTTAAGCACCAAAACCAGTATTTCCTTCACATTCATGGGACCTGACATATGGTATAATTTTTTTTTTAATCTTCCAAGTTCCCTAGGCAGCTTTGACGTGAATATTAATACTAACATAATTTCGTGATGATTAGAGAACACAATTAGGGGCTATTAATAATGACACAAATAATGACATTTAAGGCCTCATTTTAATTTGAGTAATATTCTGTCTGGTGATATTTAAACAGCTCTGTCTAACACAATTAGTACATGGCTAGGATGCAATCACTGTTCATGGAATCTACCAGTCCTACCTCACCAACTCACCTCCATGATGAGAGAGAAATATGGGGATCAGTGACACAATTCTGAGAAACACCCAGAGAATGCCTTCTGCCCTAGATGCAGCCTGAACCTCAGAAACATTCCTCCTGGACAGAGACTTGGGTATAGGTTTTTAAGAATCTACAGTGGCAAGAACTGCTGGTGGCGAGAACCCACTAGACAGGAAACTGTTCCCTCTTTCCATCCACACCTTCCCAGGAGGTGTGGAATGGTTCCTCTTGACTGCAGCTCCACTGGATTGAAAGACACGTAGGAGACTGGAAAAACACACTTCCTAGAGTATTCTGCGGAAGTGTTACCAGAGATGATTGACATGTGGAATAACTGAAGGGGAACACTTGCCCTGAGATGAACAGTGTCCTATAACACACTGGGGGCTCAGTGTACTGAAGCAGAAAATACAAGCTTGCCATCAGAAGCTCACTCCCCACAGCCTCTGCTTCCTGTACACATGAGGTCAGTGTCCTCCTTGGCCACATACTGCTCCTACCATAGCGCTTTTCCTCACCATTCATGCATGGGCCCAAAACCATGAAGCTATGTGACTCTGTGCAGACTCCTCTGAACCTGTGAGGTGAAATGAGTGGTTTTTCTCACTCATTTTTACAAATAGGAAAAACATGTGAACCCATGGTATGAGGGGAAACTGGATTCTTTACTTCCAGCTCTGTGAAGTCCTACTAGACATAGAACCTAGTTCCTCAGTGACCCTCAGAAGGTTCTCCTTTTCCCTCAGTGACTTTACTGTGTATCTGTCAGAGCATATCACATATCATCCTACAATAATGACTTACTGATATTCCCACCTTCCTATCAGGTGAAAGAGTTAAGCCATGTCTTTTCTGCCTTTACATCCTCAGGTACCAGGTATACTATTGGCTCCTAATAAATCCTTGCTGAGTACCCTAATGGTTGACAACCATGGTGGTTGCTCTCCAGCTCTTGGACACTGTTGGAGTTGAATTTCCACTCCAGCATTACATCTGCAAAACTCTGAGATGGTTATATCCAACACTGCAACTTTTATCCAGCAATAAACATGTTAGAAATGACTAAGGTAATTGGGGTACACAAAGGGGATCCATCTGGGAAAGGTGAAAATTCAGTATTTAAACAGAAGTCTGTGGCTCTTAGGACCTAAAAGAACCCAAGGTTCCTAATCTATGAATTAACTAGCAGAGGAAACAAACCATAGTTCCTTGGTGTAGTTTGCAAATTCTAGAATAAACCTGGCAAGGAATAGTAAGTATGACTGGACTAGATGCTACATTTTCTCTATTTCCAGTATCTAAAGGGCAGAAACCACAAATGCCTGATAAAGACAGACTGAATAAAGGAGGTAAACAGAGGATTAAAGGAAGAAGAGACAAAAGGAAAGCCTGTCTACTGGGCACTGATCATGTGCCAGGCACGAGAGTGGCGGAACACTCACTTTCCTCTTTGACCCTCACAATAATCCTCTGAGCTCTGCACTGTTATTATTCTCATTTCACTGCTAGTGAAACTCAGCTACAAAGAAGTTAAAGTCATATGCTCGGTCACATCACATAGTGCTATTTGCCTGGGCCAGGCTACAATCCCAGGTCTGTCTGACTCCAAAACCCAAGACTGTGACCACACACTGCCCTGCAGGCTGGTGACTGAGAAGGATTAGGACCTTGTAGCGTGTTTGTGCAACAAGGAGGAGGTTGGCCACCTTCCAAGGAACATTACAGAAAAAGCGACCTGTTGACGCCTCTCCCTCCTAAGGATCCTGCCGTTGGGCCTGCAGGGGAGAAATGGAAAGCCACTGGCCAAGGGCCAGTACCGGGAGCTCTGAAGCTGATGAGGGCTGGAGGCTGGCTCCCTGGAACGGGTGGCATTGGACATGCCCAAAGACAGGGTTGGCAGGCAGCCAACTGCAGCACAGTCTGACGGGCTTTGGCAGAGGCCAGTGAAGCTGTGGAGGCCAGGGCAGGGCCTGAGAGCTTCAGAGGACGTTAAGTGGAACCCTTTCTGGGTAATTGACTCTGTCTTCCCCTAGGACCCCTGCCAAGCCCAGGCAAGCCCCAGCCTGACACGCTACAACCTGTCTGGAGTCTGCAAAGACAGAGCGCTGGTTGACAGCAGGCTGGTAATTTTCTTCTAAGGCTCACCCCTTAGGATGCAAGGCTCCTTTTGTCTGAATTCCTAATGTGTATGTAACTCATGGGGCCATCTGAGTGCTCACCACCTACAGTAGCAGTGTGGCTGCAGCAATGGAGCCAACAGAGTGCCAGTGAATGGAGAACACCCTCATCACACTGGAGAACACCCTCATCACACCCCCAACACCAAGCACATAGTTTTACATCTGGCCAGGGAGTCCCAAGGGCACTGGGTCCCCGATAATAAAGACTCTCATGATAATAGGACTCTTAACTGCCCTAAAATACATCATATTCTCTGATCAAAACATGACTGTTTTCTACAACAGGCCACAGTCTTTCAAATCTTTCCCTCTGCTTATCCATTGCTCCTACCCTGCCCACCTCAAGGCAACAACAGGAAACATTGTCTGCTGTGATGAGGATCAGAGGCTCTAATACTTTGACCCTTTGGGAAGCATCTGTGAAGGGCATGCAGGGAGTTCTTGAGGAGTAAATGAGGATGAGGCTTCCTAGGAAGGAGGGGAAAAAAGACAGAAGAAATCCAATGCAGGACTCCACTGCCTGTCCTCTGTGGCGCAAACCACGAACTTCAACCAAGCTTCTCACCTCCCTACGTAGCAGTGGGGTCAAAGCTGTGAGGTATTGCTGTCCTTACCTGAGTTCTCTGGGGCAACATGGAAATCTGCCTCCACCAATAGAAGTAGAGTAATGCAGGTTCCATCTCTCAGTGTTTCTTGGACACCCCACCCTGAGGTAGACCACAGTTATGACAGATTTTTGTTTGTTGGTTGGTTGGTGACTCTTTGGCTATCATAGCTAGTTCCTCCAGGCTGGACCTAACTTTTGCCCTTTTATTGCAGGACAGCCATGACTACCACATAATGAGTTCTCATGAGGGGAGGTCTATTAAAACTTCTTCAGCATGCTGACAATGGTGGCTTTTGCCTGTAAATCCCAGCACTTGGAAGACTAATGCAGGAAGACCATCTACTTTGAAGGCATCTGGAAATCCAGAGCGAATTATAGGCCAGCCTGAGCTACAGCATGAGACCTTATTATTGGGAATCTTCCTCATGGAAGAAGTGGGGGAACTTACATCATCCTTCTGGAGCTCCTGCTATCTCCAAGATTCCAATCACCATGAAAGTGGTGAACAGTTGACAGGGTTGGGATTCCTTGGTGACATAGCTGTTGCCAAAGGAACACTTTGCTAGTGCAGCTTTTCATGAGTAGTCTATGCTACAGTAGGACTCTTCTGTGCTATAGATTCTATAAATTGCCCAGAAGACCACTGCTTTCAAGTCCTCTGGGTGCCTGCAAGTGACTCCAATAAACTCACTGACTCACAAGCTAGACTCGGATCAAATGATTTCATTGATTCATTGGTGCCCCTTCTCTGTCTTGGGGAATAGACATTTCATCTTCCCAGGAAGGGCCATGCCACAACCTCTCTTGTCTAAACTATTAAAATAGACTCCTGACCAACATCTCGGACTTCTATCTCTCCTGCCTGTATATACATATATCTGTATATATAGACAGTATATATATATATATATATACCATTAGGAATTAAGTTCAGGGGACAACTCTACTCGACATTACTGAAGAGCTGACTTTGTACTTTACGTGTATTATACAAATTCTATGACATCAACAGTAAATAGACTTATTCTCAAGGAAGAGGAGATCTGACTCTTAGTTCAAGGACACAGTCCACCAAAACAAGGAAGTGAGAAATCAGGAGCTTGTCTCACACTGCTGTTCAGCTCCTCTTCTCAGCTCAAGATTCAATGGCACCCATAGAGGTAGGTCTTTCTTCCTACAGCAATTAACATCAGATAAGACAATTGTCCGCAGGCGTGCCCAGAGGACGGTCACCCGGCTCATTCTATATCCTGTCATGTTGACAATAGCACTAATCATGTCACAGAGCTGGAACATGATAGAGACCAGATCCCAATTATCCTTCTTACTCTTGAGACTTACAATGATACTATAGTTGCTCTCCCCGAAACACTTTGGGCATCCTCTCTATTCTACCATGACTCCGAACGCCTTAGGATGCCATGCCTTCGAATGCCTGTCCTGACCCATCCTGCTCTTCAGCATCCTCTCTCTCCTTCACCTTACAACCCACCCTAAGGTGAAGGGTCTAATCTTCTCTCTCACGAGCCACCAGCATTAGTACTTTTGTTCTCTGTGTTTCTTCCCATGGTTGCATCAAAACCTCTCCAGGAACGCACCACTGGTTAAAATCAGGGACACACAAAGTCACTCTGTTCACCCCTCCTCCAGGTTTCTGTAAATGACCTCAAGTGGCTGTGTCACTTGAGAAGGCACATTCACTCTGCTAAGAATCAGCATCACCACCTGTGAATGGCAGTACCTATTTGCAAGAGCTGTTAGGCTTAGGGGTCAATGGGGGAGCACTAGGCTCCTAAGGGACCCTGGATTGATCCTGATGTCCTTCCCCAGCTCCCTGTAATCAGTTTGGCTGTTGTGATCCTCTCCAGAAACCATGTTACTCAAGTGTATACTGAGTTATGTCCTGGTACTGTCAGCCTCTATGTTCCTTAAACACCTTACTGTGTGCCAATCATTATCCTGGTGCTCAAAAAAAAAAAAAAAAAAGAATTTTGTGTGACTCCATCTAGAAAGCTGATGAGCATCTTGCTAAAGAGATAAACCCAGGTGATTTCTGAGGGTCCTTCAACCTGAGAGTCTAGAACTTGTACCATCAAATCCCCAAAAATTAGTTATGTAAAACAGAACCGGGCTTGCTTTGCACTTTCTTTTAGGGACAATATCAGTTTGAGGTCATACTGTCTCTTCAAATCCACCCCCAGCCCTTTGCATTTTCTTCTCCCAATTATTTTTCCCGGGGTCTGGCATTTCTAGTCCACGCCAGGAAGCAGAAGTTTTCTGGCAGCCCCAGACCACAGCTGCCACTGGTGGAGAGAAGTCAAACTAGCGAATAGAAATGTCACTCAATCATTCCCGGCGCTTTTCTCTCAATACCCTTCCCCACCGCATATAATGAGAAATTCTTTTTGCCCAAATATTGTTTGAATTTCAAATACACAATTTCCCTGGGGGTGACCAGATGAAAAGAAAAATCTGGTTTGCAACGTAAGACCTCTATGTGGAAGTCGCATTGAGCGAACACCGAAACTAAATTTTCATTGAGCTCCTTGAAATGCTAGGTACATCAAGGAAACCAAGCTCCTTCCCCACTGTGGTATGCTTAAATTATTTTAAGTGAACACCAAGGAAGCACCCCTCAAGGGGTGAGAAAAGAAGAGGAGGATTTGAAACGCAGTGGGCAAAATGATAAATCTGTTTCTGCCACTGAACTTAGATTCTGCCCTGACACTAGACATCCTATGCAGGCTGTCTGTCCACAGCTGGGGTGATTAATGAATGAGAAGAGATCCCTAGGAGTCCCCCAGGACAATGACCTTCTACTGCACTCAAACCACTAAGGGTATTTTAATAGAAATACACTAACACACCCATCCCAGACAAGGTGGTCTGTGTGTGTGAGGCTCAGGCTTCAGAGTTGTATTTAAAAGCTTTCAGATCATTTAAAGCTACATCCAATGTCGAGTCTGTCCATAGATTCAGAGTGTGTCATGATCTCCTGTGACCTGGAAGATAATGTACTTTATTCCCAAGAATGAGTGTGCTTTGCTGATTTACAAGCATAACTTCCAAGTAGGAACTTGGGTAGTTTAGGGACACTTTACCTAGCCATGAATGACCCTGAACTCCATCACCTAAGCACTTCTCCAAGAGTCTTACAAATAGACTTTCCTCTTGTTGAAACAGTCTACTCCTAAGACTAAGGGTTAGTTGTTAAAGGGCAAATAAAAACTAGGTCTTCAGGGCCTAGATAGTTCCTTGTGGACCTGAATGCCAGGTGGTAAGACTTTGTCAACTGAAAAATGGGCAAAGGGGGCTGCAGATTCTGAGAGGGGTTAAGAGGCCCACTAAAAACCAAGGTGAGGCAATAGCTGGGGAAAATGTGGATACTCGGTGCAATTTGTTCCCTCAGCAGCCCTGACCGTGACTTCACTGATAGCTGTGCCCTGATTGGCTCCTAAATCCAGACAAGAGGACACAAGTCTGTGGATAGCAACAACTGCCCACAGTAGCTTATCTTGGGAGTCACATCTTTATAGCTGACCAATACACCCGAGAACTACCTTGCAAGAATGTGTTAGGGAGGCTGGAAAGAGACAGATAGGAAGAGGACTGACCAAGAGAAGGGTCTAAGTTCCTGAAGGGCGTCCTGAAGACTAGTGAGCTCCCTTAAAAGCCTGTAGCACCATGAGGGTTATGCCTGTGCAGCTGGGCTGAAAAGAGAAAGGAGGTGGGGCAGGGGGAGCAAACGATGCATTCAGTCCTCTAGGCACTGGTAGCCGTTGTGTTAGGAGTACTATGGGCCCACTAATTGACACACTTCCTCCTGTCCCCCAGCAGCCTGGCTACAGCCAAGTTTGGGTTAAAACAGCAAACAGACAGGCCTGCTTGTAGTACTGCCCTTGCCAAAAGGCAAGAGGGCCAGCTTTGGGCTTCTCAGCCCCAAGTCAGCTGCCTAAGTGCTCAATCCTGCTTATGAAAGGGTCCCCTCTTTCTCTCTTTTCAGCCCCATGCTCCAGCTCTAATTTATCCTTCCCTTTGATAACCAACTCCAAACACATTCCACAGAGGCCGGGCCATCAGTGCACAAAGGCCTGTGCTCTTACAGCTGAATGCAGCTCTTCACTCTTGGGGGGATTTCTATAGAAGGCAGAATCCACCAAACAAGCTATTAGACCTAAATCAGACAATGCCCGAGGTGGCAGCGAGGAGAGCAGCATTAATGACTCGGCTAGCAGTGGGCTTCTCTGTTTAGAAGCACTACCTCTGCATGAGAGAGCAACCTGCTGCCCTTCCCAGCCTTGGCCAGATCCCTCCCCTCCTACCTTGAAAGGCAGACTGTTGGCTCTCTGAATCCTGAGCATGGATCCCCCAGGTCCACTTCACTGACTCCTCATTCTCTTCTCTGCCTGAGAAAAAAAGAACAGAGGCATTAAATCCTGTGTGCTCCCTGTTCTCCCCTTCATTCTGAAGATGACGAAACCATGGCAACTATTCAAAGTCACACAGAGTCAGCCGGTGACAGCCAGGACTAGAACCCTGCTCTCTCTACTCACTCCATCCCCATCCATTCCCATTAACACAAGTAAAATGATTTGCATAAAGTACTCGAGATAATCCTTGGCACATAAACGCTTCCCAATAAATGCCAGGTGTTGTTATTTATTATAGTAGCCATGGCGCTGGTTTCCTACAGTCTACTTGTGTATCCACGGAGTGCTTGTTGTGAAGCAGGCAGTCTGCAGGTGCCTGGCCCTAGTTAGTGAACACGATTCTGAACATGGCAGAGCTCCGTCACCTGACGCCCATATGGTATATGGGACCACAGTTAGGCAATAGCTAAGAAGAAGGTTAGTGGAGACTGTGGGTGGGATATCTGTTCCTGATGTCAGAATGCAATGAAAAGAAATGTGAAGCTAGCAAGGGGAAGGGGAGTGGGCATGAGGAGAAAGAGTTTTCTAGGCAGAGAAAATGCTTGAAAGCACAAGTGTGAATGAAGGCAATACGCATCTAGAGAAAGAATATGTTATCATGCTCTATAAATTGGGTTGGCTCTGGGAAAGTTACCAGACATGGATTGGAACAGGGACACTCATCTCTTTAATAACAAACAGGCCATACAAAGGAAACTGTACTTGATCCTGAGGGGTAGAGGATAATGTATAGACTTATTAGCTATCACAAGACCTCTGGTGGGAATAGGATTGGAAGGGGCTGTAGCCATGGCAAGGCCGGGGACCCTTTCCAGCATTTGTCTCATTCTGTCACATTCTTAGATTCTCATCTTAAGCCACCAAATAAGGCCTGCATTAATAGAACTCATGAAAGAAAAAAACGAGATGAAAAGAGGGAACAATGGCCAATCAGAGCAAAGGAACTGAACAATGGTTTTCCCTGGTTGCTTGGGTCATTACCCAAAAAGCTCGCAGCACCATGTAGTGAGATGAAGATCTTAACCATTGACCAGATATGTGACCCTGGGCAACCTTCATTTTCCCATCTATGTAACAAGGATATTTCCTAAGTAATGGGCAAGCTGCCTTGCGGTGCTCCTGTTCATGCTTCCATTACATGAAATACATATCCCCCATGATGCTTTGCATTGCACTTTAATGTTTACTAAAGCAGAGTGGACAGTTCTCTTCTGGCTGAGCAAATACAACTAACCAGACCAGGTACTCTGCACAATCAACAAGGAAGAACACTTTTCTTCATGGTTCTTGTCAGTCAGTCCAAGAAAGAGCTGGCTTTGATAGCAGTCAGAGAATCCTAGTTAACCAGCAACATATGGATGACTCCAATCCCCAGGAACTTCAGGAACCCTTCCACAGGCTCTCTGACCCCTGGGCCTGCAGAATTTAACTCACTACAGAACCAAAGCACGTTGTCTTTATCCAACAGTTCTTGGGGCTGGCTAAGGGACAGGAGGAAGTTCCAAGGACTTTGGGCAGGTGAAAATAAATAAATAAACAAACAAACAAACAAGCTAGGGTGGGAGGAAAGCAAATCTTAAGTCTGAACTGGTTTTGGCTGGAAAAATGCTCTCTCATCCATGGCTTTAGGAAACAGGCCACACAGCATCCAGAGGTGCACAGCTGCATGGAACAATTCAAAAATTGCCTTGTTGGATCACAACGTGCCAATTTCTCAAATCTGGAGCCATTTTCGCTATTACAGTGTGTGTAGCCTAAGCCTGGAGAATTTTCTTCTGGGAGGGAAAATTGATGCCAGGGTTACCATTAACCCTGATTATCACAGCACTTCCCATTCCAAAACTATTCTTGGGAATCAAAGGGTCTAGAAGAAGCTATAGAGACCCATGGTGAGGTTGGTACCCAACATCACAGGTGCTAATGGCCAAAGTCCATTAGCCCCAAGTCTCAGAAGGCTAGGAGAGTGAGCGAGATGGAGGGGAGAAAGAAAAGCAACATGAACAGGATCTAGGCATGTGTTTCACCAGGAATTCCTAGGCTCTGCTTGTTGGCCTGCATACTGGACTTCACTAGGTAGAGTGGGTACTTCCATGGATTGAATAGCAGAAGCTAAGGCTACCCTCTGTTTTGATTTGATGTTCTCATTCATATTGTTCTGTCCAACAGGGACCACAGCCTGATCACTGAGTGCTCTATAGAACCTGAACTAAAGGCTACCTATCCCATCTCAAACCCTGTATCCAGCTGAATAGGACCTACATCTCTCTCTCTCATCTCGAGCAGTTGGTTCTGTCTACTCAAGGAATTTCATAAAGAAAATAACTGCAACTGATTATGAACCCGGTCAAGAGCCAGATAATAGCAGGTGCCATGACCTCCATACTCCCAAGCCCACCAACACAGCTAGAAGACAGCTTCTTCAAAACAAAGAACAAACAGTGACTATATGGTTAAAGTGGGGAGTGAGTGACCAAAGAGAGCCACTGAAGTGGCTTCAGTCAGATGCCCCTCTTGAATACTTAGTCTCCAGTTGGTGGCACTGTTTAGGGAGACTTAGTAGGCATAGCCTTGTTGGAGGAAGTGTGCCACTAAGGGTAGGTTGATAGCATTTAAAGCTTCCTATCATTTTCTTTTCCCTCTCTGCTTCCTGTCTGTGACTCAGAATGTAAGCTCTGGTTTCCAGCTCCTGCTGCTTTGTCTTGGCTCTATCATCATGGACTCTACCCTTCTGGAACCATAAGTCCAAATAAACTCTTTTTTCCCAGAAGTTGCCTTGGTTGGGGTGTGCTATCACAGAAGTAGGAAACTAATACACCCACTCACTGATCTCATGAGCAAAATTTTTCTGTTTTCTGATGGTGTTAGCAGTAGGCACTGTTCCTGAATCAAGAAAACCCAAGGCTGAATTCTGTCTCTGCTACTTCAACCTTGGAATTGAGACGGTCTGTAAGCTTCAGTTTCCCTTTCGATTGCCTGGAAACAAAACACAAGAACAAACACCCCACACAGTTGTTTATGTTTGTCCACATTAAATGAGGGATGTAGGGAAGTGACACATAGTGTAAAACACATTATACACACCTGTATATGGTATTGTCCCTGCCAACAAAATGGCACAACCAGCTATGCCCTCATATACAAAGGCATTAAATAAAAGAATTGATGAAAGGAATTTGATAGTAACCACATGTGTTAATGATACACACACACTAAAATGTCTATTGTTTGCAGGATGATCCTGCCTTCTGTTTGGCATAAGAGTTTCCTTCAGTTTGGGTATTGTAGCTGCATTATTGGCCATCTCTGAATATGTCTTGATTTATAACAGTATCCTATAGCTCCAGCTGGCCTTGAACTACAGATCTCCCTGCCTTCACCTCCAAAGTGTTGAGGTTACAGGCCCAAGCTACCCTCAGCATCAGTCTACACCTTGTTGTTTGTTTTTCAGACAGTTTCTCTATGTAGCCCAGGCTGTCTTATAACTCACTCTGGGCACCAGGCTGGCCTTGAACTCGGAGATCTACCTCCCTCTGCTGGGATTCATGTGTGCCACCACCGCCTGGCTCTAGATAATTCTGTACTTTTAAAAAAGTTCCTCGCTGCAAATCCACGTCGGTCCCCTCTTCGGTATCACAAGTGTGCCACCATTTGCTACAAGAACCTCTTGTATAGTTGGCTTTCAGAAGGCCACCTTGAGGAAGGCCACTATGTTACTGAAACGCTGGGGCCAGCACATACTCGGGGAAAGCAGCAGTCTTGGGCCTGGTTCTGTGCTGGACCCTGGGATAAAAGTGAATCCATCAGATCATCCTGAGTCCTGCCCTCTAGGGGCTGCTGTGAGAGTGGAGGCAAAAGTCGCCCTAGTAGCCAAGGACAGGATCATTGAGAGGTAGCTGACAGATGGGAGGGAGGAGAGCCACTCGAAGGAGGTCCAAGAGGGACACCCCACGAAGTCGAACAGTGGGTTCTGCGGCCCCCTTCTCCCCCCCCCAACACACAAACTGCAAGTTGACCTCTCTTAGCCACCGAGTGTTTATAGTGCCTTAGGGGAGAGGAGGAGAACGCCGGGCTAAGTGCTGACGGGACGTCCCTGTCAACACAAAGTTCCGCCTGGCCAGGCCTTCATATATAAAGATATTTAATGAATTAGTTAATTAATGAGAGGAGTTTGATTGATAGATCATATGGTGCTCGCAGCAGGGTGAGTCTGACCCTGCTATCTCCGCCTAGGCTGTAATCCGTCCCCCTCATTGGTCGGAAGAGTGCGGTGGCTCCAGCAATTTGCATGCATTTAATGTAGCTCTTTAATAGGATGTAATGTTAGCGAAAGCCAAAAGCGCAGCAGCTGTAACTTAAAAGACAGCCCCATTACTGCAAGCCTTATAATTAGGGTAAGAGGGAGACTCGGGCTGCCATATGTTAAACTCTTTTGAGGTTAATAGCTCTGTAAGATTTTTGCAATTTAAAAAAATTACACTTGAAGGATGATGACAAGGCTCATCAATGAGGCGACGTTGCACCGGAGGGAAGGGACAGGAAGATCCCATGGCCCCCGGGCAGGGCAAGGTAGCCCCCTTTTCCCTACATAAATACATAAATACACCTAGGTCCCCCTCCTTATGCTTTTTTCTGAGCTTTCGCCACCCCAGCTCCATTAGCGCAAAGCAGCGCTCTGGCTTCTGGGAGTCGGATCTCTCTCTCTCTCTCTCTCTCTCTCTCTCTCTCTCTCTCTCTCTCTCTCTCTCTCTCTCTCTCTCTCCCTCCCCACCTGGGTTCCAGCGCACCCAGCTTCCGCTGGTCCTCTGCACCCCGCCCGGGGGAGGGGATAAGGCGCGCGCGCGCGCACCAGCCCCGGAGGAGCTCAGCGCGTGCCTGCCTCGCTAAGTCCCTAGCAACTCCAGAGCAATTACGGGTCCCTGCAGGTTACCTGGCGTTGATTGCACAGCCTGGGCCGAAACAGGGAACACGCGGCAGGCATTGCCCGGTGGTGGGGGTGGGGTGCATGAAATTTGCTTGGTAATTACCTGGCATTAGGCCTTGAGGGTGTTTGTCCCCTCGGTGCCACAGCATCTGAGAGGAGTCGGATGTGGGGCTGGATCCAGGACCAGGGGAACTGAGCAAGGCACTTAGGTCCTGGGATGCGGCTCCCTGCTCCCCAGCTATGACAGGTGACAGGGAGGACTCTCTCCTACAGGGTCCCCACAGGTAACCAGACGTCATACCCTCCCTAGGCTCTGGTACCTTCTTCCCCCGGACTCCATCTCTAGCCACCCAGGCGAAGGGAGTGGGGCAGCCTGCGGAACGGATCCCTGGAGGCAGGAGCAGCCTGCTCCCGTACATTCCCCTCCCACTGCCAGTGCTCTGCGGAGGAGCCTGGCAGAGCTGTCCTCTTGGCAAATTCTCTCCCACAGGAGTCTGTCTCCATCGTTCTTTCCTTCCACTCGCCACCGCGCGTGGGTGTCCGACCCAAATATCTTGTGACATTCCAGACAGAACAACAACAACATGGGGGGGGGGAGAAAATTTTTTTAAAGGGGACTCTTGTTGGAAAATTACAGGAGGGATAAAATTACTGCTAATTGCACAATTATCTGATTATCTCTGGTACCAAAAATAAATGAGATATTTCCCCCTCCCAGCTACTTATAGAAGTCTCAGGGAAGCTCTTAGAGAAGAGACAGGTCTTTCTTGTCAAAACCTTGGAAGGACCAGAGATGAGGAACAGAGCTGGAAAGCACAACGGAGGGCAGTTTGCAGAATGAAGAGCCAAGGACATAAAGCAGGTCCCCAGGGAAGCAAAAGTTTAGGTGAGGTAGACAGGATGAGAGTGAGGTGGCAGGCGAGAGTTCCCAGAGCTAAAAGTGCTAAAGTGATCCATTAAGTCAAGCATTAGCCTGGGGTTTACATGTGAGGTCTACAGAGGCAGGACAGATAAGAATAGACTGGTGACTAGAAGACACATTGGGTGCCTGGACAAATCTCTATCCTTTCTATAAACTCTTACTTTGTGGAGAGAGGTTGCTTCTGATGCCAAGGTTTAAAAAATAAGTTTGAAGCAAAAAATTGTTTGCTTTGAACATTTGAAGTACTTCTAACTGACAGCTATAGAAATCTGGCCCAACAGCATCAGCTAACTTTTGCTGGTACCTCAGGATTTCAAACAGTTCCCGCCTGATTTCCCTCATCATTCTCTTTCCTCCCCTGTTCTGTCTCTTCCAATGACTTCAACCAAGATCCAGAAAATGAAGAATCAAAGTGTCAGGGTTCCTCCCAGGAACGCCTACTGTCCCAACTAGCATGGCAATGCTATAAGATTTTCTAGGGGAGAGGAGCCAGGCCTTGAGGATGTCTCTACGCAGGGCCAGAGACAGAGCAATGGTAGGGTTGACGTGTTCCATGCTTTTCTTTATCTGGGTTTAGGTATCTTTTATCTTCTTTACAGGGTTTATTGGGTAAGTCACTAGGACAGCCAGGCTTTCTTTCCGCTTGGATGTAGCCCAGTCATCTGGAGCTATTTTCCCACGGGAAGGCATGTCACTCGGTGCCCCGACACTGAAATGTCACTTTGAGGTCAGCAATGACACCTCAATTCATTCATGGAAAAGCCATCAGAAGGCCCTCAAAGCAGAGTCCACAGCACTTCCTGTTCTGCCACATCAACCAATCAGGATTGGGAAAGACTGTGGTCTTTGCTCCTCACCCTCAGGCTCCCACAACTAGCAAAGGTAGAGGTAGGAAGTTCCAACTCCGGGAACTCTGTGAGTGCCCTGCAAAGATGAGAACCTCAGCAGCTTCCCAGACACTCCTTGGTAGTCTGAGTCAGTGCTCCTCAATCACCCTGTCTCCATCATGTGCCCTCCTGCAGAGCAGTGATGGCTGCTTCAGAATTACCATCCACAGATCAATATCTGGGCGATTACGGGCCTCGCACAGCAAGCAGAGCTCATTCGCAAGGCATGTGGAGATTCACGCAAGGACATAGGTTCCCTTCATTATGACTGCTAGGCCCTAGGTGGGAGCAACTCAGGCCCAGAGACTCCGGGGACTGGGAGCCAAAGGATTTGTGAACACAGGGCTCTGCACTGAGGATGTGTGCAAGAATGGTGCTCAGAAGAGGAGAGGCTTGGCTGGGCCTCTTGCCGCACTAACCAGCCCCCACCTCTTCCTCCTCCCACACTGGAGACAAGTTAACAATAAGTAAACAAACTGACTTTTCCCACCAGATTTTTCTTAATGGGAAATCCCTTGAGCAGAAGAGGTCAATGCCCAGTCAAGCAGGACGTGTGAGACCACAGTATAGCTCAGGGCTATCACTTGACAGGGGCTTCCTTAGCAGGCCTTAGGCTGAAGAAAACTCCTTAAGACTCAAGTCTTTACTTTCCCTGTGTTTACAACCAGACTCAGTCTTTAAGGTGCATATCGCTTTGTAGAAATGACATGTAAGTACCCATGTAAAATAGATTTGCAAACTATTACACATCTTTTAAGCTCAGCACTCCAGGACCAGAGAGAGAGTGATGGGACTTGAGCAAGACTGCCCAGGGTGCTAGTGGCAAAAGGATCTAGTAATTGTACAGCCAAATGCCCTGACTCTCAGCCCCATCACAACTTGAATTCGGTACATGCCACTCTGCCAGTCAGTCTGGGCAGTTCACCTGGCAGTCCTGACCTTTGACACCTTCCTCATCTGCTTCTTTCATGTATTTCTAGGGCATTAAGATTGGTACCTACCCTGCTGTCTTTTCTACTAAACCAAAGTTTTGATAAGGAACTGGTACCACTGAAGTTATTAAACTGAAAGAGAAACTTCCTCTCCAGCACCATCTGTTACAGAGGAGAGCTATGGGATGGATAGATGGACAGAAGCTGGGGACAGAGAGAGAGAGGTACAGGTCAGAATAGATGGTATATTAGTTCCTTTCCTATGGCTGTGATAAAATGTTATGACAAAAGCAACTCAGAACCAGGTTCATTAGGGCTTTCTAGTCCAAAGAGATAGAGTCCATCATGGCAGGAAAGCCATGGGGAAGGCAGGGCAGCAGGAGCAGGAAGTTGGCTGGTCTTCTTTTCCAGGCCCCTTGCTCTGCTCCTCATCTTGCAAAGTACCTGGTCACGTGTTGTTGAGCATGAGGATTAGTTATTCATCATGGCTTTGTGTGTATGTACCACCACTATCGTACTTTTTAGATAGCAGGTACAACATATGAGGGGTTGTATATCCTTCTCAGGACCTAGAACAACACCAGCATACAGCAGATGAACAACAAATATTAGGTAAGGGCCTTAGTTATGTTTTTATTGCTGTGATGAAAAATCGTGGCCAAGGCAAACTCCTAAAAGAAAACATTTAGGCTAAGCATGGCTGCACATGCCTTTAAGTCCAGCACTCAGGAAGCAGAAGCTGGCAGATAGTTGAAGGACAGTCAGAACTACATAAAGATCCTATCTAAAAAAAGAGAAAAGAAAGAAAAAAAAACATTTAATTTGGGGGCTCACTGTTCCAAAGAGCTAGCACCTATGACTATCATGATGGAGAATATAGCAGCATACAGGTAGACATGGCAGTGGAGCAGAAACTGAAAACTTACACTAATCCACAATCACCAGACAGATAGATCAAGACAGAGAGAGAGAGAGAGAGAGAGAGAGAGAGAGAGAGAGAGAGAGAGAGAGTGCTAATGGGGAATGATGTGGACTTCTGAAACCTTAAAGCCCTTACCCAGTGACACATCTCTTCCTACAAGGCCACACCTCTTAATCCTTCCTAGACAGTTCCACCAACTGGGGCCTATGAGGGCCATTCTCATTCAGACGACCACAGGAGGTAAAGGCATGAATTCAGCAGTGAAGTGAGAGTATTGGAACAATAAAGCTGAGAGAGGCCATGAGTACAAACTGACTTAGAATCATCAGTTTGCAATGAGGAGAATGGAGGTGAGAACATGAAGGATTGGTTTTGTAGAAATAGCATTTGGGCTAGGATTTTCTTCCCTTCTCTCTAAACACTTCTTGAACATTTTCATATTATGCAATTGATCACTTATTTACTCAGAAATACATATACTGAGCACTCATTACTAGTCACCATACAAAAATACATTTAAAATTATTATCAGGACTAAAATTATCTAAAGAATTATGATCGAGAGAATAACTAGATTTTTGTTTTTGTTTTAATTTGTTTTGTTCTGATGTCTGATGAGACAGATTTTGCCATGTAGCTCAGACTCGCCTGGAACTCAAGAGCATCCATCCTCAGCCTCCCAAATGCTGGGAACAGAACCCAATTCTACCACATTCAGCTGCCATTATCGCCTCAGTATGATAACATGGAGCACTGTACTTCAGATGTCACTAAGCACTTAATACCCTTGGCTCTTTTCAGAAGCCAAGCATAGCCTTTCCTTTACATCCATTTTATAGACATGAAGTTAGAGCTCATGTTAGGTTAAGCAGTTTGGCTTAGTGATAACAGCAGTGAAGAATGAAGGTGGCCAGATGTGTTTCTTTGACCTTGACTTTTGTGCTAAGTTTCTCTGTCTCAATTTTTGCCACTGCTTGTATTTCCTTCCCATCTCTGGAACCAAACCAAAAGACCAACCAAGGTGACAGAGGAGACAGGCAAGGTCACCTAGCACCTTTGAGGCTCCCTGCAGCTCTGTCTCCTCATCCTGTATGCTCATCTAATCCAAGCCCCACACTTTAAGCATTGTGCACCATGGCTGGTGTGATTCACTGCACCAAGATGGGTCCCTAGGAAAGAGGGCTCATAAAATCTTATAGCAGTTTTATAATGTATTTTTAGCTTTTACAGGCATGCCGGGCAGCTGAGACTGCAAACAGCCAAGTATCTTGGGTGGATGGGTGGCTCCCAGACTCAGACTTGGTAGAAATAACTGTGAGAAGGATGTGATCATGTAGCTATCTTCATGGAGAACTCAATGTGGAAAGTGACTGGTTCTTTGGCCCTTCATGGTTAAAAAAGCCCAATTGATCTTTCCAATTAGCAGGTGAGTTGGTCTCAGACAGTGCAGTTTCCATAGACAGTGAAGACCAGGCCAGGACTGAGATTTGCATGTTTCTTCCTTGAATGAAAATGGGACCATGACTGCTCCCAGAAATGGTTGAGGAAGTTTTTAATGTAGATATGAGGGAGAGAATTGCTCAAGGCATCTGGGAGAGTCCAGACTGAACAGGAACATGGGGGTGGGGGGGGCATAGAGCCAAAGGAGAGAGAGCGGGGAGGAAGAGAGGGCAAGTGAACCGGGAGAGGAGCCAAGGACCAGGACCAAGAGGCCAAGAGCACAGGTGTATATAGGGATCCCATGCTGGAGGCAGGGGAATGAAGCTCAACTCCTGGGCTGGAAAGGCTTAGGATAAGGTGCCAGAAGGGGTGAGAAGTTTGGGAGGAGTCTCAGGTACTGAGTCTTATTCCAGGTTTTTGGGGGACTTGATAACCCTAAGCCCATGTTTAGGACTTTGCTCCCAGGAGTCGCCTGCCTGTACCAGCTCTTAGTACCCTCAAGCTCATCTAAGACAGGGAAAGCGCTCAGGTGTGAGCTAGCACCCTTATGGAACTTCAGTTCTGGCTCCACCTGTCACCACCACATCCCAGGATGATCTGGGAGCAAATCCCAGGGCTAAGGTATGTCCTGGCTCAATGCCTTCCCTTTCCCACTCCTCCATCCTCAACTCCCACTCTGCACACCGCCTCATCCATCATCACCTCCCACCCGCAGTCCATGTCAACACTCACCAGCCTCCTGGCTGTTATAATAGACACTCCCTTCCTTATTGGGATCGCTTCTGAATCCCTGATCTAAAATTAGCAAAGTGAGCCTTACCGTCCTTACCTTACAGATGTAGACATGGGATCGGAGAGCTCAGAGCACTTGAACCATTGGTGGGAGGCGAAATGTCTAGTTACTGACAAAACAAAATCAGGGTCAAGGGTCATGACTCAGCAATGGATTCCCTTCCCTTTCTGTAGCGGCAGGCTGCTTCTTGCTGTCCAGTGTGACAGTGTTTCAACAGTTTCCCATTTTCTCCCACTCTGAATTAGCATGTTAGCCCACAGAGGAGCATACCCAGTGTACCTTACATTCATCTTTTCCTGGATATATCCCCAGCAAGGCTTCCCCAGATGTGGTTTCCTCCCAGCACAGACCCACTTAGTACAGGGATTCTGTTCTAATCTGGACCTCCTGACTTCGGATTCTCCTTTGCCACTATGGTTTGAGATTGCCAGTACCGGGGGCTGGAGAGATGGCTCAGAGGTTAAGAGATTGCCAGTACCCCAGTCACTACCACCTCCTGGGTACAATCCATCCTTTATCCACACAGGCTGCTTCTTTGCCTAGATGGGCTTTCCTGGATCTGTTGAATTAATAACTAAATGTCTCCATATCTATCAAGGCACAGCTCAGCTCTTTCCCATCTGCAAAGCCTTTTCCTAAACACATCCATCTCTTCCACCAAAGGAACACAACAATTCTCTATACAGCCATCTCTGGCCCTAATTTACAAATTATTAGAGGTAAGAGATGGCTCAATGGGTAGTATGCTTGCCATGCATGTATGAGGACCCAAGTTTAGATGCCCGGCATCCTTGAAAAAGCCAGTAGGGGCTGCCTACATCTATAATTCAAATGCTGAAGAAGTGGAGACAGGCAGATAGATACCTGGAGTTCACTGGTCATCCAATCTAGCCAGTCATTGAACTTTGGATTTATTGAGAGACCTTTTCTGAGAGAGAGACAGAGAGAGACAGAGAGAGACAGAGAGAGACAGAGAGAGACAGAGAGAGAGAGAAGCAACTGAAAACATTTGATGTTGACCTCAGACCTTCACCTACTTGTGCATTTATTTTCTCTCTTTCTTTCTTTCTTTCTCTCTCTCTCTCTCCCTCCCTCTCTCCATCCCTCATACACATGCGTGAACATATACATGCACACACACATAAATATTAGCTGGATCTGAAAGTATTTTTAAAAAGGAAGCCATTCTCCTGCAAGGCCTTTCGAAGGACATCATCCACTGTGCATGCTCTGTGAGCCTCAGCGAATCTGTAAGCACATGGACCGATGGACATCTTGCCATGTGCACATGAAAAGAGAGAGAGTAGTACAGCCACCAATCTTAATGGCCAGATAAGACACGGTGAGTGCAACTGTTGTGTCTTAAATGTGAAATGTCCCCCTTATGGATTTGAACACTTGGTCTCCAGTAGATTTTGTCATTTTGGACGGTTGTGGACTCTTTAGGGAGTAGAGCAGGTAAGCCTCTTGCTTGTGGATGGTGGATACAGGAGGGTGGAGTCCTGAGGTTTTTAATCTTCTTGCCTTCTCTCTGCTTCCTGACTGCAGATGCAATGTGACCAAGGGCCTCCCACCACCTTGTCTTCCCTACTATCAGGGACTCTGTCGCCCTTGAACTGTAAGTTAAAGTTACAGTTAATCCACGCTCCCCCCACTAAAGTTGCTCCCATCATTGATCATAGAAACAAGAACAGTAGCCGGTGCAATACAAAGGAACACTATTTAGTCTTACAAAGCAAAATGCCAGCAGCAGAGATGGACCAGAAGGACATTATGCTGAGGGAATAAGCTGGATACAGAAGGATAAACTGTGAAATTCTACATATATAAGGTGTCTAATGCAGCCAAATTCACAGAGATGGAGGAGAAATGTCATCTCCAGAACTAGAGACATAATCAGAAAGGCTGCACCTAAGGAGGATGGTTTCTGTTTGAAAAGATGACAAAATTCTGGAGATGAATGTTGATGATGGCCATCCACCACCATAAATTGCCATGGAAAAGAGCACATGAAGGAGTCAGGATGGAGCAGTTTGTGCTACAATACAATCATTGAAAAGTGCATCCTGTCTTTGGTCTTTGGAGGGTCTGAATGCATATCTTCCCAGGACAGCTATTGACAAGTCACATGACCTCTTTCTCACAGAACAGTATCTGAGTGATACACACATGTTTATTCCTTAACATGCACAAAAGCACAGCTGTGTGCATGTCTGGGCTTCCCTGCTGTCTATATCTATGTCCTTTCATCCATGAGAATGCTGAAAAAACAACATGACAGCAACATTCTTGTCCAGAACCTTGAACTCTTAGCAGGACCTCCTTGTATGTATCCTTGACAACCCTACAGCGGGAGATGAAGGGAAGCAGGTAAGCCTCTTGCTCAGCAGAAGAGGGCCACTGTGATGAACAAGCCAGGAGGTGGGAGGATGTTTAGGCTGGACCACAAGAGCAATTAATAATGAGGAATGTTTATCAGGTGCGATTTCTGCCAGGTAAGCCAGACTCTGATAATTCCATTTACTCCTGGAGGGCCCATTTAGTGATCAGCTAGTATTTGCCCTTTCTTGCCTGCAGGGAGTGGGATCCTCAGCAGTACCTACAGCCTAGAGGAGCATCTGACAACTAACTGGGACATTGGGACAAATCAAAGTGTCGAGAGATGCATTCCAAATGCTCTAAGAGTTCAATAGGGTTAGCAAGATGCTCAAACCCTGGCACCCTCTCCATCCAGCCATCACATCAGCATGAATAGCCTGGGGACTGCACTGCTAGGAGCATTTGGAGCAGATTGAATCTGTGACAGGAACCATTATTCTTCTGAAATAGACAAGGCTGCAGCCACAGACTGACTATTCCTGTACAGGTAGGTAGCTGGGGTTTGGTAAAGAAGGAGGACACCAATGCCCTAGCCAGTCTGGAAAACCTCCACAAGCTGGACAGAAACTGTTCAGAATGAAAAAATGTCTGGGTCCAGTCTCCGCTCTTTTTCCTTTAGAGCTATGTGACTTGAGGAGCAATGTTCAAGCTCTCTGAACCTTCGGTTCCCACCCACAACATGAGGGTGACCATCCTTCCATCAAAGGGTTGGTAAAAATGACAAAATAAAGTGGTGGATGGAAGCTGCATGTAATGGTGCATACCTAATTCCAGCACTAAAGTGGCTAAGGCAAGAGGATCATGAGTTCAAAGCCAGCCTGGCCTACCATCCAGACCATTTCTAGAAGAATGAGAGAAAGGGGCTGAGAAGATGAGTCAGTCAATAAAGTGTTTACTGTGCGAGCCTGAGGTCACGACCTCAGCCTCCAGCACTTACAGACAAAGCCAGGATGACAGTATGCTCTTAAAATCCCGGTGCTGGCGAGGCAGAGGCAGGGCAATTCCTAGGGCTTGATGGGCAAGCATCTTTGCCTAATCCGTGTGCCAAGGTGCCAAGTCTCAGTGAGAGTCCCTGTCTTGTAAAATAAAGGAAAGAGGTGCCTGAGGAGCAAGACCAGAAGTTGACCTCTGCTTCCACTCCACCCCCTCCCAGGCCTGCACACACACACACACACACACACAGTGACAGAGGAGGATAAAAGAAAGCCAGGGAAGAAAAAGAAAAAGAAAGGAGAGAGAGAGAGAGAGAGAGAGAGAGAGAGAGAGAGAGAGAGAAAGAGAAGGAGGAAGAGAGGGGGAGGGAGGGAAGGGGGGAGAAAACCTTTGATGTAGTGAGTTCGTACTATTATCTTTAAGATCTGTGTGGGTGTTTCCCTGGGTCATTGGTTGATTTATTTGGTCCAAGAAGATCACATGGACTTGGGAATCTCTGCATGCCTCTAGAATATGCCGTATTTCTGAGTTTGGTACATTGATGAGGTTGCCTCATAATCATTGATACCACTGGGACTTGATCCAGAGCTGATAGGAGAATTAAATGACCACCTAACAAAGACTGACAGAGAAGGATGAGGATGTGAAAAAAATAAGGAACTAACTGGGCATGGTGGTACATGCCTGGACCTCAGCACTAGGGAGGTGGAGGCAGGAAGATCCAGAATATAGAATCATCCTTAGCTATGTAGTGCATTCAAGGACAGTCTGGTCTATATAGGATGCTATTTTAGAAGAAGAGGAAGAGGAGGAGAAAAAAAGACAGAAAGAAAATACAAGAAAAAGAGAAAAATGAAAAGAAAAAAATAATTAAGATTCTGTAGAGAAACATTGGTTGGGCTCCCCCAGTGCTAACTGCACTAAATAGTATGACCCTGAGCCACTTATCAAAACTCTCTGTGACTTTGTTTCCCCACCTGTGATGGGAGGAGGAAGTTGTTGTAGGCTCAGGGAGGAGTATAGACACAAAGCACACAGGAAGCCTGGCTTCGGCATCCGGTCTGTGTTGTGTGCACGTTCTCAGTCTTGCGTATGAGGTCCTGTATCAGTGTGTACTATAGTTGGTCCTGGACTAGAATCAGGAAACCAAAGTGGCAAGAGACAGTAAGAGATACTCTGCCTCTGGGGCTGAGATGGCTCAGGGGTTAGGAGCACTGACTGTTCTTCCAGAGGTCCTGAGTTCAATTCCCAGCAACCACATGGTGGCTCACAACCATCTATGATGACATCTGGTACCCTCTTTGTATACTGTAAACATAATAAATAAATCTTAAAAAAAAGGGATACTCTGCCTCAAAACACACACACAATAAAAACAAATAAGATAAAAGAAAATAAATTTTTAAAGAATAACAAATGAAAGAATAAAGATGTGGTTCAACAATATAGTTAGCCTTTAATTTAAAGAAAGATAAACATTTTTATATATAGATATAGAAATTTGTTTTACCAACACCAAAAAAAAAAAAAAAGAAATTTGTTTTAGAGAATAGTTAGTGAATCCTCACTAATGAAATAGAATTGAGCCCCTTTTTTCACCTTAAACTCCTTTGTACTATTTGATTTTCTTTTTTGCAAATATATATGTATGTATATATATATAATTTCCTTTTATAACTTAAAGTCAAATCAGCCTTTTTCTGAAATTTATTAATTCTTAGTAAATTGCCAAGAGCCAAGTACTATATTTTGTTTTGTTTTTCTTGACCTGAAGTCAAAATGCATAGGCAAATGTCATTTCCCTTTTATGGGCCTTGGTTTTTCTATCTGGAAAATGGAAAAATTCTTTCCATTCACCTCATTGTTTTATAAGGTTCTAGGTTCTCAACCTATAGGTCTCAATCCCTTTGGTGAACCTCTGTCTCCAAAAATACTAACATTATGATTCATAACAGTAGCAAAAGTACAGTTCTGAAGTAGCAACGAAAATAATTTTATGGTTAGGAAGTCACCACACCATGAGGACCTCTATTAAAGGGTTTCAGCATTAGGAAGGTTGAAAACCACTGCTCTTGGAGGAATTAATGATATCCATGAAGACTAAAAAAAAAAAATGAAGACAAAAATGACTGACTGAATAAACTTATCACCTCAAACATCAAATCAGGAGCACCCATGCCTGTCTGAGGTACCTTGTGGCTCCTGGGACTCCATTCATGGTATGTTTGAACATTTGAACTACTTGGAGACTGCATAAGCCACACCAACTCCACTCCCAGCCGGATCCATGACACAATAGAGCTGTGCTCAAGAACTATGAACCAGGAGCCTCCTTCTTATCCAACTGACCTTGCTGCTGCAAGAGGAGGGAGGTTAGAAGCCAGGCCTGGAAAGTGCCTTGAGCCCCAGGCCCCCCTCAGCCCTGCATCTCCCTCTTCTCCACTGCAAGGCGGTCACTCTCTCCCAGCCTGGCTGCCCTGTCCCCTCTGCCTTCCCTTGAGCAGCATCTGCTTGCTAGTCACACTATGTCACTTCTGCCTGCCCCCATTAGGGAAAGTGTCCTTCTGACCTCTCTGTGTACAACTCAGTTGCCTTTCTAGGGGGAGGGAGGGAGAGGGAAGGAGGAGAGGGGCATCTCAGCATTTACCTAATTAGCAGTAATTAGAAGGCAGGGCCCTGGTGCTCTGCTCACAGCTGCTCAGAAGGACAGAGCCAGAAGCAAGCAGCACACGCTGGCTGAGAAACCCTAGGCTGTACTCACTCTGCTGCCATGTCCCTCCTTGGGAAAGATGTGCATCTTTGTCCCTGAAGTCATTTCCCCCAGGTGTTTTTTCTAGGTGAGCGAATTTGGGATATTGATTCTCAGCCCCCAAACAGTAGCTTTGAAATAAGTCAACCAAACCTCATGGGAGACATGGCCAGATGGCCCTGCCAAATAAAATACTGGTTCCCATGGCAACCCAAACCACACCCACAAGAGAGGGTGGTTGTCATTATGGGTGTATATGTAGCCTTCCTAGAGTCCCAAGATCTGCCTCAGAGTTAAGCTCTACAAAACCAACCAACTGGAGCCCGATGTCATCCTCTCTCATTTGGGTCACAGTTCCTTTTCAGTCATTTTGAGCCCAGACCAGAGGGTCTAAAATTACAAGATCATCTCAAATCTGCTGGAATCTCAAATGGTCAGCATATCTTTACCTCCTGGGGTTCTCACCTCAGCAGGTGGAGTAGAACAGGGAAGCTGGTTTTATTGGGAGCATGGCCTGCCCTGACCCCAACATCAGACACCAGCTGTTTGGTACTGTCCGTCCTGTTGTTGCTTATTAATGATTCTGATTAACCTCTACCGAGATCCATTATCTCTAAGCCAAGGAAGATACTATTAATTCCCATCTGTGCCGGATTACTTACAGTTAGTGGTTGGTACTTTTCCATGGTCTCACAACACATCTTAATCAGATGGTGAGTGGGTTTAATTAGCCGAAGTATAGGTTTTATTTTTTTTTATTCATATAACTACTTAATCTAATAGAAACTGATTATCTGTGGCTTTTTCCCATGCATAATTATTGCTGTTTTTAATTGATGGTGCATCAGGGGTGGAGGCTACAATATGGCAGCTGGAATGAAAGGTCGCCTTTCCCCCTAGAATGAAGGTTGAGAAAATGAGTTGTCAGAGAAACATCAGATCTCTTGTTTTCATTGAGACGTGGGCTCCCATGTGGATGCTGCCCGGCTTCTGCCAAAAGAAAGAAAACATGGCAGTGAGTTGGTCAACCTCTGGGGTTCACTGCTGCTGAATGTCCTTCAGGAGCCCTGGGGTTGAAGACAAATCAGAACAGTTGGGAGAGAGAGCTGTTTGTTAACCCACCCAGATCATAAGCAAGCTCAGGGCAAGGACTGGATCCTTATGTGTTCTGATCACTCTGTCCCACAGGTCCTGCCTGGATAGACTTTGGCACCCTGGGTGTGTTCCACTCTTGTGCTGTGAATTAAACCCAGAGCGGAGATGGTGTAAGGAGGCCAGAACTCAAATTCTTCATTGTGAAGATAGCTCGGAAACTTTCCCTGCAGAGAGGGATCCCCTTCCAAATCCAGACACTGTCTTTCTCCTAGCTATCCTAGACAGTCTATACTATATCCCTGCTCTTCCTATTGCAGTGAAGACCCTGATGTCCAAACCCTCAGTCTGGGACAAAGTGAGATCTCAAAAACAAGTGTCCATTTGCCCAGATTCATAAGAATAGGGAGCAGATATATGGAATGATGTTGGCCAGAAGCACAATATATCAATTTTCCAATAACGGTCTGGAACTTTATTACTCATCAGTAATTTGAGGAAACCTCCTAGATAGACAAGAATAAGATGATTCTAGAACTTTTTGGTCAAGTTTCAGATATCATTAACCTAAACCAGGGGGCTTTTCTCTCCCCAGAGAGGCTGAGAGGTCAGGATGTGGGGAAGCCTCCTCCCCAACTCTCTCCTTTTGGTGGGCAGCTCCCTTCAGACCCTGAGACCAGTCAGAGGAAATGTGTGTAACTGGGTTCAGAGGCTTACTTCCCCTCTAGGTCTTTTTCTGCTACATAACATGGCCAGAAATGAGGCCATGAAAGAAAGGTGCCAGGACTTTCTGGTTCAACCGCCTTCTCTCGGACAACTCGAGCTTTTGAGGCAAAAGGAGAGGACTTCCACCTCAACCCACGGCCGTGGTGGACTATTGTTGTCGACAGTGTTGGGTTTAGTCCTTTCTTCCCATTTTGCAAATATATTTGTACAGAGGCTTCTGAGCCTGACCCACAGTCAGCAGTAGACAGGAGCCCCGGATTCCCCTTGCAGCATTTTACAGGGTGACGGATCAGATAATGTACACTTAGCGAGTGCACAAATAATGTGAATCAGGGTTGGCATAGTGCAGTGAGGTGTAAAAAAAGCAATTTGAATTGTTCTAGGGAAACACTGGAGCCACTCTGACAGGCTTGTTCACCAGCACGCTGCCCTGTGCCCCTCCAGACGGCTGAGCTCCAGGCTCTGGCTGGAGTGGCAAAAGGCTGTCCAGTGCTGCTGGCCCCTGAAGCAGCCCCGGGGATGGATGGAAGAAGACACATGTCCCTGAATGACACCAGAGTTCTGCTACCCACTGGAGGGAAGGACTCCACCCATTGATCTGTTTACGCTCTCTTGGGAGGAGAGAGGAGAAGATGAGAAAATGAAGCCTATGTCTTTGGATATGACCATACATTAGCAGAGGCATCTGCTCTGTATGCGTATCTACTTGGGAAGCGTGCTCTGGTCCCTTTGGATTTCTGAAAAGTCACCTACTCTATCCCCCTGCCTCCAGACAGTACTCTTGTGCTGTCCCTCCCACACAACAAATGGGTTTTGGATTTGTTTCAGCCTCGCCAAGGGAAGGAGATTTCTCATCGTCTCTTAGTCACCTGTTCCAGTATCTAGCTCACCACACCCACCATCAGGAAGTTCTTACCATCCGGCTGAAATGCAATCCTTCAGGCAGTCTTCGGCTGGCACATTGTGAGGAGGGTGCAGAGACAATAAAGAAGCTCATCCATGCACCATGCTTAAACACAGAGCCAGGTGCTGACCCTCCAGTTGAGGGATGGTGATGTAAGCAAATAGCCAGCCCATCCCTCAAGTCTGCATCCTCCCCCCACGTTACTGGTCTCTCCATGCAGGATGAGCCATGAGCTCACTTTGTCTAGCTCCCATCATCTGATGACATAATGCAGAGGGACTTTGGAGATCTCCTCCCTGTGCAGGCTCCCTCAGCCACTGACCTTTTGAGCTCCCCTTCGCTCAATGGAGCTCATATGAGGTTTCTCGTCCAGCTCAGGAGACAGGGCTGTTTATCACTGTGAGACCTGACCAGCAGGTCTACCCTGCAAAGCCAGGAGTCTGCAATCCTCCCAGGCCTGGCTCTTCCATCTCCTGCCCTGTTAGGAACAAGCTCTCCAAGGAGCCAAAGTTATCCACACAGAAGATGGTCCATAAAATGGTTTGGATATGGTTTTTCCAAAAGCCAGAATCAGACATGGACACTGTCCTCCATCAAGTTAAGCTCCATGCCCAAAGCTCAGCATCCGGGTATTTCCTAGGAGCTGGTCATAAGGAATATGGCAGAAAATATCTTGATCATTTCTAATGAGAGCTGATCATGAGGAGAGAAGGAATCTTCTCCTGGCTTGGGAAGCTGAAAGGTTTCAGGATAATGGATGGCCAGACTGCTGCCTGCCCACCTGCATTACTGACCTCGTAGTGGTCAGGCAAGGAGCCCAGTGCAGATTAAAACACAAACAAATGGGAAGACAGGACAGGCCTGGGGACAGGCAGCCTGCTGAGGGACTGGCTAAGAACTCCAGATTTTTTTTTTTTTTTTCATAAAATCTGGGGACACATTTCCATGTTGTCTTTGCATAAATTTGTGTGCTGATTTGCATACATTTGCATTTTGCCTTCAAAACACCCAAACTTCCAGAATATAAAATAAAATACAATTAATTAATTAATTGGTATGATGGATGACAAGGATAGCCATATGGGATTGGTAAGGGGCCCTGATCAAGGGACAGATTTTCTGGGTTGTCCCCCTAAGCCATGGTGGATCTAGGGACATGGAGCAACATGTTCTGAAGTTGTCTGTCTCCTCCATTAGACAGTGGGCCCCTGAGAACAGAAACAGACAGAGTTCTTTGATCTCCGTATCCCTGGGCCCCGGCACCAGCTCCTCACATGTGAGACTGTTAATCACTATTTGGAGAATAAGCAAGTCAATGACTTAGCAAGTTATTGACTGTGCTATAAACTTATGTTCCCAGTGCAGATGAGACAGGACCCAGTGAGACAAGGCTGACAGGACAAGGGTCAGGCAGCCCCACAGTGGGAAGACCCACTGAACAAGGGCCTGTGTCTATTCGTAACTGATGGATTGGAGAAACTGAGGGACTGCCCAGCCTAAGGACAAGGTTCCTTGAACTTGAGAAAAGGACCACAGCACGGCAAGGATGCGAGAAGAAAGGACAGGCTGTGTCATTTTCCATCCATCTGTCCAAACCAGGAGGCTCAATGGTCTTCTGAGCCTGGAAAAGGGTAAAGAAATGACCTTCGTGTCCTCTTTCTATGCCTAGTGTAGGGCCTTGCGCAGGATGACATATCATCAAACTTATGAAAGTACCTTATACGCAATACCCTGTAAGTACGGCTAACTCTCCCCAGGCTCCCCTCCTCACTATCAACACCACATCTCCTCCATGATGAACAGCATCTGTTTTCTGAAGGCCCCGAGAAAGCCATCAGTTGGTGGTGACATGTTTCCCATTTGTGTGATGGGGTAAGTTGTTTAATCTTTGAAACAGGAAGTTGCACTGGACGTCACTTACTACGTCACATCTGATCTTACCCCAAACTTGGACAGCATCAAGAATCATTACTCTTTATCTGGCACACATCTCCCCTCTAAGAGCTCATGGAGACCTGGTGGAATAGACTCAAAGGACCCTGGAGCTGTACATTCTGGTTGGAGTCCTCACTCTATGTATGGGATATAAAGGATTAACTGAGAATATGCACAAAGGGTGCTTACAAAGGGTCATGGTATACAGCAACTGCCACCTCAACTTGTTAGTACTTCTTATTACAAAGAAGTAGTGTATATAACAGCGCCCCACCTTTGCTCCCTAGCAAAGGACAAAAGTTAGGTGCCCCCAAAGTAATAGAGAGATTGGAAAACTTACCAGGTTTTTCCCACTATTCAACTCCCAAATACAGACTGCAAAGTTAATGCTTAGACTGAAGCCAGGGCAATGTTTGAGTACAGAAGTGAGAGAGCCACAAAAGGCACGCAAGCGTCTTGGCAGGCTGGCACAGGTCTCCTAATCAGGTGTACTGATAGAGCCAGGGATCTAGTGATGTGCCCCTGGCTTCAAGGATCAGACTGATGTGAAGCCGAGGAGAGAGAGAAAAGGAATCAGGCCCACCCCAGTATTAGAGCTCTGTCATCTTCAAGCTGCATATGCTCAGGAGAAAAGCCTGCAACGAGAAGAAGCTGGAATATTCCAGGAAGGAGAGCAGCCACTGCTAACAATGTTCCCCTCCCCTTCCACTCAATTAAGATGGACGCTGGGCATGTGACAAGGAAACGGAAGTGAAGAGATGCCGATTCACCCAAAGAAAACACCTGCAAAGAACTCAGAGCTGCAAGGTTTTCCTGGAGTGGTGTAGGAAGCGTGTAGAGAGAAGAGAGGGATGAGGGGGTGGATCAGGTTGGGTAGAACTGTGGAGACAGGGCTTTGGACTGGTTTTAACTTATTTCTTAACATGGCTCTGAGGCTTAGCAGTTGTTTCCATCTTATAGATCCCGTAAGAGGGGTAACA
Source organism: Sigmodon hispidus (assembly GCA_004025045.1). Classification (NCBI taxonomy): domain Eukaryota; kingdom Metazoa; phylum Chordata; class Mammalia; order Rodentia; family Cricetidae; genus Sigmodon; species Sigmodon hispidus. Next base: position 34,871 of record PVIH01000965.1, read on the forward strand.
GGTTTGCAAAGATAAAAAAGTAGAGGAGGTGAAGAAAGGCACAGGGATGTGTAGTAGCCCAGCTTGGATTTACTATGTGTCACGAGGAGAAAAAGCGCAGAAAGATGGAGAGAGAGGTGCTGGGAAAGGGATGAGGGGGAAAGAATTGTTGAGGACTGGGGAGAAACAGGAGCCGAGAAGTTGTGCGTATCTGACATTAAGTGAACAGTTTGCAAATGAATATGTGGGTTTTTAAATAGTCAATTGCATAACTTCTTTTGGAGAAATTGCAGCACAAGGTATACCTGCCCAAAGCTAGCAATACCCATGCTCCAGGCTGAAGTCATCGGAGCAGGGTATTCCTTCATCATTCTTTCTGTGTGCTTCTCCCCCCCCCCACTTCCTGCTGTCCTCAGTCTTTGCCTTCAGGAGCCTTCATCCTGAGTCTGAGGCCAGTCATACCATCACCTACCACCTAGGTATCCCCAGAGAACCACTGGTCTCTCGGGTTTGGAAAGAATCTTCTAAACTGTCTCATGGTAATTGTACTTGGTAGATGGCCTTGTTAGCCTCTCTGTCCTTGAAGAAGATTTATGAAAAGTCTGGGCTATCCATCTGAATCGTTTCAACTTCTACCCCATCTGGAACTTCTTGCGAGTGTCAGTTTTAAACCCCTGCTATTGGGGTGCAGGTCTACTCTACAGTCTGTGATCGGTGGGGATGAAGAATTCCTGCTGCTTTAACTTTTATAAGTAAAGAATGGGGAACAGGAGAGAATAGGCGCAGCCTTATAGAGTTCAGGCACTTGTAGACAAAGTGTTTTGTCTCTCATCTGCTTGGGCACAATAGCATATGCCCAGGGCTCAGTGGTCCTAGAGACATCCTGGTTCCCAACATGGGAAAATCATGAAATGTGAGGAAAGCACTTTGTTTTTGATGTTTCTCAAAGGAGTTCCTAGTACAGATGAGACAGGTCATCACTCTGTTTTTAAAGTCAGTATCAGCGGAGCCATTTTAAGGGTGGACTGACTGTCCACAGGGAAGACAGGGATCATGAAGAGGCAGCATCCATTGGCCAGAATATTCTTAGGAGTTGGCATGGTGCACCCAGAGGCTGTGCACTTTGGGAGGTTTTGTTCTTCCCTCCTGGGATCAGGTTCAGAGTCAAGCAGCCAGTACTAACCACATAATATATGTCAACTCTGCCCTTGCCATCCCCAAGAACATTATCTGTAAACCCTAGCATTACTGCTTCCTTGAGGATGGGCAGCTCTATCCTAATGTGGACAGAAGAATAACTCAAAGGTCATGGCTAATCTAGTACACCCCAGAAATTAGCAAGTCCTGCCAGGGGTCTACTTAAGCTCCCGTGGAATGGATTTCCTCTTGTCTTCTACCCCAACTGTAGAAATTCCAAGCTGGCTAAGCTTCAGCTACCTTCAGCAGTCCAGAATTAGAGACGGCTGGAGACCTGCCCTCCCACTACCACCAGCTCACATGTCCACCCTACAGATAAAGTAGCTCCTAGAAAAGGTGAGGACTGCCAGGAAGACCCTCTAGCAGGGTCACAGGCAGAGGGCCAGTCCCAGCCCAACTGTCTGGCTTCAGTCTAGAGTGAGTCACAATTCCAACTTCAGACACTTTCTCTTTCTTTTGATGTCACGGTTCCTGGCATCTTCAACAAGGAGGCTGTGGAAGCAGGCCGGACTATTAAATGGACACTCAAAAACTGGTGGCTGCATTAAATGCTGTAATTCTAGCCCACTTGGACAAATAGCACCTCATTCAAATTCTTCAGCTGCCAAGCTTCTGCTGATCAAGGGCTGCCCTGCACCATGCATGAATCAGCAGTGCAGCCAGGGTTCTGCCCTCTGGGAGCTGGAATCTGATGCCTACAAGGGAAGGCAGTGCCCATCAGCTGGGCCAACTCCTCAAGATGCCACATAATTATGATGCTTCTGAGAAATCAGAGAATGAAGCTAAGCTTGGTGGCACACACCTGTGACCCAAAGCACTTGGGAGGAGGAAATGGGGGGAATTCAGCCTTGAGGCCAGCCTGCAGTTCATAGTGAGACCCTGTCAGAAAGAAAGAAGAGAGTGGAGGGAGAGACAGGGATGGAGAAAAATAGGAAGGGATGGGAGGGAGGGAGGGAGGAAAAGAAGGAGGGAGGGAGGGAGGGAATAATTCATGCAATAATTGAGTAAGGGAAAAGAATACAAAACTGTAGGGTTTGTTCCAGATAACTGAAATATATTCTTCTCTATATTTAACAATCTCAGGACCTAGAGCACAGGGGCACAAAATAGGAAATGGATATCTGTTGGATGGATAGTAAGATAAGCATGTTCTTTTTTTTTTTTTTTTTTGGCGTTTCCCATCTTTATTTGACACTCAGCAGGTTAGTTCTCATCCACATTGACTGTCTGTAGATTTTTGAATGTGGTAACCGGCACATAAGTTACCAATGTGTAGAGCTTGTTTGGGGAGTCTTCATCCTCATTACATTTTCTGGACAAACGCACACGGATACGGTATGGGACATTCCTTATTCCTTTGGCCCAGACAGCTTTATTGAGCCTGGTATCAATGGGCACATCTGGAGTTCCCATCTCCTTCATGGCAAACTTCCAAATTTCTTTGAGTGCCCTGGGGGCACGTTTCTTGAATCGCACTCCATGGATGTGCTTGTGAATGTTGATGGTGTATTCCTGAGTCACCACCTCATTGATGGCAGAACGGCCCTTCTTTTTGCCACCCTTCTTCGAGGGAGCCATTCTGCAGGGCCCGAGTTGGAAAAGGGTAAGCAGATGTTAGATTGTTGAGTAAATAAATTGCATCCGGAGACAATGTGAAAAAAGACTTTTCTGGTCCCTAAAGCCCACTATCTATGCTGGGGGGAAATGACCTGTCTCTCTAACTCCAGCCATACTCCATGTGCCTTGGCAGCCCAGATTCACTCCATCCTATCTGTACAAAAGGTTCAGATGCCTCATTTGTCTTGGGACTTTGCTTTTGAATCCCAGTGGGTACTTTTTGCCTGGCCCGTGGTTCTTCCTAGGATGTTAGGCTTAGCTCCTCAGAAGCCAGGAAGCTTTGTTTAAAACACCGCTATAGTTAAGAGAGCAGACAGTATTTTTAAATGCATGAACATGGTGAATAATTAAGCAAAAACTTTTGTTTTCAGTGGGAGGAAAAATCCTCCAAATGCTATATCCAGCAGGACACTGAATTTGCCACAGGGAGTTGATGGTAAGATGGCATACGTTTCTTCCAGTCCAGAGAAAGAGAAATTGAATCAGACCTCCAGGCCTCCAAGCTACAGCCCTCGGTGCACACAGAGCTCAGGCTTTTCTGATATGGTACAGGAACTCTGGGCTTATCACACAAGATTACTCCAAGGCCACTCTGTCCTTCTACCCCCCACCCCCACCCCGCCCCCACTCCTCCACCCCTGCCTCTATACTGTGCTGAATTGCTTACTCTAATTTCTCTAGATCAAGACTTTTGGGAGCAGCCAACTCAACTCTTATTTTATATAGCAAAACATTGAGGACCAGAGAGGCCTCAGCGTTTGTTAAAAGCTGCACAGCAGGTGACTGAGCTGATGTTTTCCACAATGCCCTTTTCTACTAACAGCTCATTAACAGTCTACTGAGGTCTCCCTTTGCTCAGATTTGGTTTGGATGTATGATGATGTCTTGGTTTTGTTGTTGTTGATGGTGGTGATAATGGTTTAGTTTTGATGTTGATGTTGGACATTGAAGCTGGGGCCTTCACATGCTAAGTATAGCCCCTACTACATAGCTACATCTCTAAGCCATAATTGCATACTTGCTTGCTTGTTTTTAAATCTACCAATCCACAAAGATCTCTTTTTGGTACCTCACAGAACTCTTACAGAAGTTACTTCTTACTATGTTTACCATCTACATCATTCTATCACTGGCCACAGTTAAGTTATATTGGTGCTGAAATATTACATGGCAAAATATTCTTGGTTGAAAAAAAAAACAGAATATCAGGTCTTGAGTGGAGGGAGGCTCTGTTACAACTCTCTGCATATTCTTCAACGTCTAAAACATAAGTGATACTTGATAAGTGTGAATCAATGGACAGATGGATGGGTTGGGTGACTGCATGATAGTGTTTTAAAAGTTTTTAAGAAATTTAAACAAAATAATAATTTAATTATTTCAAGCAGCTTCAGAGTTAGCTTAAAGATGTAGTTGCAGCTTATATGTAACAGACACACGCTCCTCAAACAATGCAACCCTCAGATCATTTTACCCCACATTTATCCTATAGATAGAAAACTGAAGCATAGACAAAAGAAAGGGAACTACTTACCTCTCTCTTGGCCAGGAATAGTATTGTTTGCAGCTCCAGATGAGACACATTGAATACATGCTGTGAGTGTGAGAGAGAAAGAGACAGAGAGAGAGAGAGAGAGGCAGAGAGACAGAGAGACAGTGAGAGTACATGCCCATGTGTAGGCCGAAGGGAAACCTTGGCGTAATTTCTCAAGTGCTTGTCCACACTGATTTTTGAGACAGGCTAGGCTGGTTGGTCAGTGGGCCTATCTCTACCTCCTTGCTGCTGAATTTCAAGGCCACACCACCAAATGGCCCTTTTTACAGGGACTATGAGGCTCTGACTCAGATCCCCAATGCCTTTAAGGCAAGCATTTTACGAACGAACGAAGGGAGCCATTCTTGTTCAGGGACATTTTTGTTCCTTTTAGGGATGAACAGGAAGTGAGACCCCTGAGAATAAAGCAAAGCTCTTAGTGGGTGATCTCAGACATCAGGAGACTGAAGGGAAGTAATTGCACCATTTAGAAAAAGCAAAACAAAGACATCATGAGTGCTTCTTCATACTCAGGATTATAGGTGTGATTTGGGGATATTAATTACAGAGTGGCCACCTTATTTGCTTATGAAGACATTGTGTTTTGTGAGGATATATATATATATAGTTATTCTCTAAGCACCTGTAGCAAATTTTAGCATTAAAAAATCACTCCCGTCAAAATTATTTACCAGCATGGAAATTCCTTCTGCGACAACTCTGGAAGTCATTTTTCCTACCCAGTACCTCTGAAAGAGTAATTGGCTATAATTAGCAATGACTTTGTCATTCCTCTCTGAGCCTGGCTTCAGCATTCATGAAAGAGGCAGATCTTTTCTCTCCCCCAGCAGGGACCTTCTACAAATGCTGTCCTCCATTTAGAAAAAGGAAAAAGAAGATATGCCCCTGTGGTGGAATCTGTCCCCACATCTCAGAAACAGAGGAGGCTCTTATCAATTGGCCCTTGGTTGCTCAAAGGGTAGTATAAAAGATAATTGAAGGTAGCACACAGATGAACGTAAGAAAAATGAATGGTTAAGTTCTCAGCAGCATGCATGAGAAGAGTCGCTTCCAAAACTAAGCCATGTTTTGTGGGTAGTATTTTCAAAGGGTGGGGTTTAAAAGCAAACAATTAGAAAAATAATCCAACAAAACTTACCGAACAATATGTGACTAAGTTGTGGGTTGAAAAACAGTGGTAGACATGTAGTCTTGGTTTATAGTGGGACCAGAATTTCGCTCTGGTAGTTCCCAGAGCAGTGCCTTGCACCATACTGAAGATGCATGAGGAGCTTCTCTTAGGGTTCACACTCAGAATTCTTTCGTACCTAGAAACACATACTGCAGTGCTAGCCTCTTTTCCAAGCTCTCTCCATTCTTCTCTTCCTCCAAGATCCTATCCCCCCTGGCATAACTCATGCTCACATCAGACTCCACTGCTTACCCTGTCTCTAGCAGCACCAAAGAAACTGTATTTGCCTGCTGTGGAGTATGTTCTGGTACGTTGTAAATATTTGTCCCTCACTTTTCCAGCTCGGGCCCTGCAGAATGGCTCCCTCGAAGAAGGGTGGCGAGAAGAAGAAGGGCCGTTCTGCCATCAACGAGGTGGTGACTCAGGAATACACCATCAACATTCACAAGCACATCCATGGAGTGGGCTTCAAGAAACGTGCCCCTAGGGCACTCAAAGAAATTCGGAAGTTTGCCATGAAGGAGATGGGGACTCCAGATGTGCCCATTGATACCAGGCTCAATAAAGCTGTCTGGGCCAAAGGAATGAGGAATGTCCCATACCGTATCCGTGTGCGTTTGTCCAGAAAATGTAATGAGGATGAAGACTCCCCAAACAAGCTCTACACATTGGTAACTTATGTGCCGGTTACCACATTCAAAAATCTACAGACAGTCAATGTGGATGAGAACTAACCTGCTGAGTGTCAAATAAATATGGGAAACGCCAAAAAAAAAGAAAAAAAAATATTTGTCCCTCTTACTGGTTTAATAAAATGCTGATTGGCTGAAGGCAGACAGGAAGTGTGGGCAGGGCTACCAGACTAAGAAAACTCTGGGAACAGGAGAACAGAGCAGAGTAGCCAGAGAAATGACAGTGAGACACAAAGGAAAGAAATTGAAATGCTGCTGAAAAAAGGTACCGAGGCACATGACTGAACAAGATAAGAATCATGGGCTAGTTTAAGAATTAAAGAGTTAGCAAATCATATGACTGAGCCATAGGTTAATCAGCATAAAGTTAATACAAGTGTCTGTGTGTTTCTGTGGAATAGCAGGTCAGAACCTCAGGGCTAGGCCAGAAAGGTCAGGCCAGAAACCTGTACAACATTTGCCCGGAAGCCCCACACCTTTGCAGCTCCAAACCTAGCTGTCACTTGTTAGCCTTCTCTTTGTTAGTGGAACTTGTCCATCAGCAACGCTTCTTAGGGTCAAGAGAATAGTTCTAAATGTAGCCTCACAGGCAAACAAAGGAACAGGAAGACCTCTTACTGCCTTTCAGTCCTCAACTAAAGACGTTGTCTCTATTGCCTAGGCTTTGAGTTCCAGTCCATTCTGTGAAACAGTTGTTTAGTGGACATTGTTCTGTAAATATTCCCTAGGCCATGAGACCTTTCTCTATGACATCATCTTTTCCATCTAGCCTAAACTGCACAAGATCTTTCTTGTACTGACTATTTTTTTTTTTAATAAGGCAACTGTATAAGTCACTGGGCTTCTGTAATACAAGAACTCAAAGTCACACTGATCCTGTAGGCGAGGCTTTTCTAGGAAGCCATGAGAAAGCACTTCCCATGCACTGACAAAGAAAAGACACTTTTCCTAAGGTCAAGGCCTCAGGGACACATACCCGTTCACAGGTTGAGGGACACTAACTGGTTTCAGAGTTTACAGGACTTAAAAGTGTGAGTCTCTAGCCATTTACCCCCTCTCTGCCCATTTTGTTTTATTATTTATTATTAGAATTAAATTTTTTGTCTTCACTCTTGTCTTAATGTGGGAGGTTTTACTTCCCAGGTTTCCCTGATCAGACTCCTTTGATTCCTGGTTTGACTTGTATATCTCCCTCCAGAGGATAAAGTCAAGTTCTGCAGGAACTATAGCCAAACCAGGGATGTTTAGCTGCTGAGTCAGACAAAGACAAAGGAGAAAGAAGGCCTTCCTCCTAGGCCTCTGCTTTCTTGTCTCTAAGGACCAGATAGGGAGGCATTCCCGGATCCTCATCCTCTAGTCCTTGACCTATCTCTAGCGCCACCCTCTCAAACTTTTCTCTCCGGCTGCTCCTACTCCAGGCCTTACAATCTGATTCTTTACCAGTGAAGAAAGAGCTTGGAGTTCAGCCCTTAACCGGCTTCACACAGAAACGCTTCAGCAAACCTCCTTGGCCTTGACCAAGCTTTTAAAGCTAGAAGAATGGCAGGTGTCCTTGCTCTGGGAGCCTGGGTGTTGGAGCTGGAGGAGAGGCGGCCAGGCCTCAAGGTCTGGATGCAAGACAGCTCGTTGAGTCCTGGGGGCAAGGCATTCGTTCTCTGGGAGCCTCTGTTTCCCAGTTGGCATGATAGGTTAACAATGGCCCAAAGGTCACAAGGTTCTCAGGAAAAGTGAATGAGACCATTTATGTCCCTGGCGTGTAGGAGTGCTCGGCACATGGTAGCTGTTAGATTTGAACAACTTCTGGCTGAGAGCATAACTGTCCTAATAAATCAGCCTGCTCCTGTGAATGACTTTCTCAGAGCCTTGGATTTAAATTGCGTATTACTTTATCCAAAAAATAATACAAGGTTGGTGAAAAAGTCTGGAGTGGCTTTAAATGGTAAGGAACAGAAACAGTCCTGAAGCCTAGGTCCCTGCCTTCAAAGCTGCTAGTTAAATCTGGAATCCTCATTCCTGCAGCCTACCCCACCCCCCAGCTTCATTCCCCCCACCACCACCTTCCTCCTTTCAATCAAACACTTCAAAGAGATGTTGGGAGAAGGAGCTGTGAATTCTCTGCTTGTTGGTTTTCATAAGAGGAAACCATAGAATTTTTCTTTTTCAGAAAGGTCTGCTCCTCCAACCAATTTTGCTAGCTCAGAGAACTTACGCTCAGAAGGCAGGCTGGGACTGGTAACATTTAAATGCAAGGCTGGAGTGTCAACAGGAAGACAGGGAAGGCCTGCACAGGAGGGTAAGGCATGAGTAGCAGGAGGGTGTGGTAACTGAGGGAGAGACAGACAGCCAGGAAGAAAGGCAGATAGGGAGAGAGAAACGGCTGGAAGAGAAAGAGGAGATGAGGGAGTGCTCAGTGAGTAAAGCGCTCTCAATAGAAGCATGAGAATCTGATTTTGGATCCCCAGTACCCACATAAAAAAAGGGGGAAAAAAGTCTGATATGGTGGAGCAGCGTCTATAACCCCAGTTAGTGAGCAGTGTGTGTGGGGGGGAACCACATGGGACACAACGGGGCGAGGGGGGGTGAGTGGTGGGGGCAACGCTAGAAGGGGAGGCAGAGACAAGAGGATGTCTGAGGCCTGCTGGTCAGCCAGTCTGGTCCATCAGTGAGCTCCACTTCAGTGACAGATCTTGTCTCAAAAACTGGTTAAAAATGGTAGAGGGGGACTCCCAATGTCAACCTCTGCCTCTACAAATTCACCTGGGGTACACATACCCTGGACACACACACACACACACACACACACACACACACACACAGGGGTTTTTTCCCTTCTTAATTAGGAAAAAAACAAGTCTCAAACAAACACTCATACTGCTTCTGCTGACAGGAAATGTTCATCAGCTGAAGGCATTATTAGGACAGGAGATAAGGAAACCACAGAGATAGGAAGTAATTATTTTGTATCTGTCTTTATAAATGAAAATGAAGGGCATTAGTTGCAGTAGGATTTAGATATTCAGGGACAGAAGGGAATGAATCAGGAAGTAATTCTGATAACACAGGAAATGTTTATTAAAAGGCCTTCTGAGCCAAAGCAAAGCTCTGCTGAGCTACAGAGACCTGAGAGGGAAATTGACTGGAAGGGTCGGGAAGCCACCACTTGTTTGAGATAACTCAGGCCAGGAAAGGGTCAATGGAACACATGACTGGCCCAGTGGCCTGGCCTGGGACTTGGTGGCCTAACTCTACAGTTGTGAGTAGATCCTAGCAACAGATCTGGTTGAGTACCTGGTGGGGCCTGTGAGGAGTCTGATGATTTTGATTTGCCTTTCCCACAGCATGAGGAAAGACGGGACACAGAGAGACTGGGAGGGAAGGAAAAGCAAGAAGCCACATCAATAGTAATAAAACTTCAACCCTGGGACTTGTGACGAGCCCCTGACTGTGGTGCTATTCAGTGACGTGAACCTGTGCTTTTTGAGATATGAAGTGAAAATTCAGTAATCATACCCCTTTTGTAGGGCAGATGGGGAGATTAAATGAACTAATACAAAAAAGTTCTTAGAACTATAAATATGGTAAATATTACAGCTTAGTAATTATAGCATAGTGACCAGAAGCATTCTAGTTTACCTTTAAATCCAAGCTTCATCTGAACATGGTCTCATCTGCTGCCCGTTGAGCCTACCATAATTGGGAACAATAGCCTCTCAGTGAGTTCTTGAACTCTTGGCAGATGTGGCTCTTCCTCATGCCCCTCTTTCCTAACTCTCTACATCAACACTATTAACAACCCCTGGAAGGCTGAAGGGGGAAAGAGTTTTTTTCCACAACTGAAGGTAGAATAGACCACTCCCAGATAGAATCTGCTGTTCTGGTCATCACAACCCCATTTCCTACGTCCCCATTACTATTTGGTTGCACAAAGCTTGGGCAGCATCGCCAAGCCCAGCATTCCACCCTACAGCAAGCACCACAAAGGGGTACAGTAAAGTGTCCACTGCAGACACTCCTGAGTCCCCCAAGGAGATGGGGGGGTGGCTTTTTGGACTCTCTGAAAGCACCATGTGGATAGGACCCTGCTGTGTCCTGAGCCAGGGACAGATGCATAGCAATGTGGGCAGGCTATCTTCTAAGAGACTTAGCCAGCTTGTTTATGCCTCAGATCAAGTCTGCCCTCAGTAATTATTCCCAATTCATGCCCAAAAGAAGGGCTGAGCAGCAGAGTCTTGTCATGATAACTCTCTGGAAAGATCTCACATTGGCTCCGGCAAAAGGGCACAGGCCCTACCTTACCCTTTCTGTTTGTCCCTCCTGAAATCATTGTGCTGGTTACTGGAGACTGGGGCATCTTCCTGCCAATCAGTGCTTCTCTAGGTAAATTCCAGAGAAAGTGAATCAGGGCAACACATTGGCCTTGGATTCACAAAGGCCAGAATCGGGCCAGGAATGGCTGTGAGAGAGATTACTACTGTTCCCAGTCTAGGGACCCCAGCTCCTCACAGCCATTCTGTCTAGTCATCACCAGCCCATTCCTTCAGGTGACTGGAGAACTCTTTTTTTGCTTTTATATTTCACTCATCCATTCATTTTTTGGTTTTATTTGTTTTTCTGAGACGGAGTCTTACCATGTTACCATGCCTTGAACTGACTCTGTAGACCAAGATGACCAAGAACTCCCTGAGATCCACCTGCCTCTGCACTGGGATTTAAAGTGTGCGCTGCCTTGCCCAGAAAAGATGTTAAACTCTTGCCAATGGAGTAGAAGAGACCCTGGAGCAGCTGAGACAGAGTGTCTCTGTATAACAGCCCTGGCTGTCCTGGAGGTTGCTCTGTAGACCAGGCTGCCTTCAAACTCACAGAGATCCTCCTGCCTCTGCCTCATGCACCACCGCCAGCTCTTTGTTGGTTTTTTTATGAATGGAATCTTTTGCAGGTTACAAAGCATTTTAGTGTGGATTAAGTAACCCCTTCCTTATTACACCCAGTCCAGAAGCCATGATGAACTCTGAGTTGTAGGTATGTTGCAAAAAAGCTCAGATGAATTTAATGACTCACTCAAGGTCAATAATTCATTATTCAAAACTCTGAGAGGCAATTACTTACTTAGGGTTTTGAACATTTGCTTTAGGTATCAAGAGCACACACCTACTGAGAATCATTCTTTGCTCTTTGCAGTGTCTAGCCAAAGAAGAGTCTTAGTCATCTGACTTGCCCTGTGGTGACCCTGAACCAGGCCAGAACATGGCCCTGTCTGGCTGTGTGCAGGAGCTGAGGATCGACCCATGTCATAGTGCAATGTTTCAAAGCCAGTTGCATTCAGGGCTCTGTTGTAGCTCATTGGAGAGAGCAGAGAAAGGGTGACAGTGTCACCCATGAATAATGCATGGAGGGTGGCAGGCTTCAGCTTCAGCAAGATCCAAATGCCTGTTTCATCTTTGATTTCTCCTTCTGCCTGGGCCATTCCCTATAGCCACTGATCCCAGGGACTTCTGCTGGAGCGGATGGCTGCCTGCTAAATTGGCTGTTCTGGATACTGAATAGAAAGAGGAGGGGGCTGGGGGCAGAGAGGGGAAAAAGATAAGTTGAGGGGAGGGGATTCGGCAGGATGAAAGAGGAACATGAGAGAAGAAAACCCTTTTACTGAACTTCTCTAGCTGAGACTGCTGCGGCCCCCAGAACTTGGCTAGGTCTTGTTACAGAGAGACTTTTCCTGGACTTCTCACTGTGAGTTTGGCAGACTGAACTCACTTTGCCCCAAGAAGATTGAGTGGCTGGCATAAGGGTCCACGCTGCCAGAGAGGGCACCAGATGAGCAGGCCCTGATGGTTTGCAGGGAAGCAGAGAAGCATAACCCTTCTAGAAGACATGAAAGGCAGCAGGCATTGACCACAGACCAGAGAAGAGCCTGCTGAGCCCATGAGCTCATGGGAGTTCCATTCGGGGATGTGTGTGAGGGGGCTTTACAGAAGGATGGTTGACTTGGGCAGTCGGTTGCATCATCAACAGGTGGCCCCCAGCATGAGTGACACTCAGGAAAGCTGAGTTCCTGAAGTTCTCCTGAGGTTCTTTGGAACAGTCTCCTCTGGATGCTAGACAATCGTTTACTGTCTTTATAGCCTAGAGCCTTGGAGTGCAGAGTCCTATGTTTTTTATAACTTTCTTGTGAGTTTCTTGAGGCTCACCTCTCCTTCAGGAGGAAGTGTGTGTGCTCGTGTGTGTGTGTGTGTGTGTGTGTGTGTGTGTGTGTGTTGAATTCATGTTTATATGTGTGAACACGTGTGTGTACATATGTGTACATGGGCAGATGTGAGTTTATGTGTGTGCACATGGGGGAGTCTTTCTAGATTGGTCTCCACATTATATCTATCACACCTTGAACCCCAGACCTTGTGTGTACTAGACAAGTGTTTTATTACTAATCTACATTCCCAAGAAGGTGGGGCCTCTCAGCTGAACCCAGAACTCTCCATTCCTTCTAGTCTAGCTGGCCAGTTTACTCTGGGGATGTTCTATCCCTGTCTTCTGAGCCCTAGATTGACAAGCGGGCCACCACACCCACCTAGCACGTAGATGCTAGGGATCCAGCTCTGATCCTCACACTTGTACAGTAAGAGCTATACTTGCTGAGCTGTGTCCCCAAACCTCACCCCACCCCCACCTCTGTCCCAGGGAATATTTTGACATGGGGTAAATAATTATGGTACACTCGCTTCTATGCACCCCACAACCCCACCCAGGATGCTGAGCATAACTATAAACAGGAAAGCAAATTACTTTGCCTCAGTTGCAGATGTAGGAACCAAAGAGAGCTATAAAACCCACCTGTTTGGTTTAGCCAAAGGGTAGATACCAAAGCCACAGATGTTACCCTCAGCACCACCCTAGGTCATGGGGGATCTCCTGTTAGGCTGGATTTGCAATGAGGCCTCTGTGGGGTCAGGGGCAAAGCAACTTCAATGGAGAAGGAAGCAACACGGTTCTACAAATGTCACCCTCAAGGGGGAGGGGGATCTTAAGGTAATGCTCTCAATTCAAACCCAGAGGAAAGGCTTGGACAATTGCAGCTAAAGAAATTTCTGGTTGTTCCCTTCTTTCAAATCAGTAGGTAGACTGGCTGACTACAGCAGGAAAAACCCGCCAAAGCTTTGTTTTTCTTTGGGACAGCCAGCAGATACAGCCGCAGCTGATTTTAATGAGACAGAATAATATTCTCTCAGTTCTGTGAGCTATAGACTGAGCCCACTGAGAGAATCTGCTCAGCCCCCCAAATGATCAGACTTGTCAAAATAGGATCATTTTGTTCCTTATTATATATGAAAAGAAGATATGATTTAAGTGTCATCCTCTGGGTATGAGAGCCGGATTCCCATAAATCAATCATCCCAAATAAACTCTTTGGAGTGATTTCACTACAAATATGCTGCAAACAATTTCTTTAAACAAAGCATAAAAGTATTACTGCATGTCTCCCACATCAAAACGGCTTTAGACATGCATTACTGGTTTGCTGGGGTGTTCTTTGCTTAAAGTATGTTATTTACGGTTTTGTGTCTGACAGATGAAGCCAGTGCTGCCTCCAGGATACTAACTAACCTACTTGCGCACAGGGCAGGACTCCACCTCCAAATGGTAGAAGTAGATGATGTCTCTAACCTTTGCCGATGTAAGACCTTGCTTTTCCAGGCTGACACCTACTGTACTGAATGCTAGTGAGCACATACCTACTCTCCAAGCAGAGCCCCTGATCAAATGGGATTCCCGGGTGAATCCAACTCAAATGTGGGACATCACATCACATTCTTTTGCTCAGTTTTCTGTTCTAAAATGGGATAATTTAAGCTTGGTATGTGTTTATAATCCCAGAACTCTCAAGGTTAAGGCTGGAGGTTCTCAAGTTCAAGGCCAGCCTGGGACACACAATGAGATACTGTCTTAAAACAAAACTGATGGAGTAAAGGAGGATGGTGAGCTCATTAGTTTCTGGGAGGGAGTAAGGACAGTTTGGAAGTGATTCAGCTACAGCTGAGATTTGGCTGTTCTTTGTGCTGTTATCACTAAACAACCCAGGGAGTTTTCTGTTCCCAAGGAGGCACCTCGGAGACCCTGGAATTTGTCTTAGCCTTGATGTTTTCACTTGATTCCATCCAGAGAACAAGACTTTAGAGGAGACAGGATGTACCCCACAGGCCTGACTCGGGAGCTTCATGTGCCCCTAGCTGCCAGCACTGGCAGTCTCTGAAAGACACAAAGAGTCACAGGAAGAAGGGACTTGATGTCCAGTCTTTCCACCTCTCTCCATTCACCTCAGGAGACACTTTTTTCTTGTCATTCTTTGTAAAGTCTCAATCTGCCCACATTTTAACAACCCATACCTCTTTCGAGATGGAGTCTGCAAAGTTTAATATCGTGTCAAATGAGAAAGCCAATAAAACTTGACATTATTAATATGATGTCAATGTTTTTTTTTTCCCCAACTGCTTAGAGAAAAAAAAAAACCCACTGTGTCCCATTAAATCCAGCTCCTTGCTCTGAGAAATATTAAGTGACTTTTCAATGACAACCAGCTGGAACTGTTAGTTCTTCTTCATAAGTACCGGAGCTGTGGCTGCGGAGAGGCCAGGAGAGCCTTTTAGGAAAATGCTGGATGAGGCTGAGGGATCAGAAAGCTTTTAAGTGTCTTTGGGATCCTGCAGCAAGTGGGCCTGGGTATAGAAATGCTCATATGAATTATTAAAAAGTTTAAATACATTGGACCAAATGTGTCTGTGCTGGCACTCCAACTGCCCTCTCTCCATGAGTCCTCAAAGGACTGAGTAGCCTCTCACACCACACCGGTTTAGTGTGCATCACAAAACAAGGGTGAGTCTCAGAAAGAGGCCACAGTAGGACTTCCTATCCCTGCCCATTGCCCCATTCTCCGGCCTTCAGTGCAATCTCAGTGGGCACACAAGTGGCGATGCTACACATGCCATTGTTCTGGCCACAAGTGAAGAGTGTAAGGCTCACAGCTGCTCCGACTCTGTCAGGATGTTGGAGGAGGTTGTCAGCAAGCTGGAGGGAGCCTCTGTTGCTGTTGGCCTAGGTCCAGAGCTGTTTCACAGCACGTGGCTTTCCATGTCAGATTCCCTTCCCAGGAAGAGTTTGAGACTTAAAATAAGCTGGTGTTACTCATGTCTGAGTTGGGAGATGCCTCACTAAAGTGTCAGCTTTTCAGGAATGCACAGCTGGGGCAGCTGAAGAATGCTTTAGAGTCTCAGGCCTGGGCTTCCAGAGAGCCAGGTGGCCAGTGGAGAGCAAAGACGGTTTCCCCTGTTCCCACCTGTCCTGCCACCTAGAAACCAGCATCTCCTCGGCTTCTGCATCCCTCGGGAGAAACTTTAGGAGGTGTGCTCCCCCATTCCCTACTATATTGTAACACCCTTTGGCTGTTCACCTAGTGTTACAACACCTCTGTGTGTGTGTGTGTGTGTGTGTGTGTGTGTGTGTCTGCACGCACAGCATGCATGTTCACTAACATGTGTGCAGGTGCACATGAATTTGTGTTTTCATGGACACTAGAAGGCAACCTCTCATATTATTGTCCAGGCACAGCCCCCTTATTATTTTTTTTCTTATTTTTTTAAATGATAAGACCTCTCAGTGGCTTATAACTAAATAGGGTAGGCTGACTGCATAAGGAGTCCCAAGGATCCATCTCTCTCTACCTCTCCAATGCTGGAATTATAGGCATGTGCTTCTGTGCCTGGTATATATATGCGTGTATGCAAGTGCATGTGTGTGTGTGTGTGTGTGTGTGTGTGTGTGTGTGTGTGTGTGTGTGTAAGTTGCAAATCAAACTCAGGTCCTTGTGCTTATAAACACTTTACCAACTGAGATACCTCTTAGCCCTAGATATTCTTTATAGTTCCTAGCCATGACCCTTTTAAAGAAACACATCTGCTTTTCCCATGTCAAGAATCCAGGGTCAAAGAGCCCTATAGAGCCTAGTGCTTATTTATGTAGGACTGAGTATTTATGGGAGAATTGTGTTTCTTTGGGGAGATCTAAAGAAAAGGGGCATGGCATGCACAACGGACACAATGGCCCTCATCTGGAGTCCTCTGATGTTCCAGTTGCTGTCCTGCCCTCTTGCCCTTTGCCCTCACCCGTCCTGCACCATCTGTGAGCTCATGACCTCTGGGGCCAGCAGATGGAGATCAGCTTGCTCTTCTTAAGTGTCATCCATCACTTAGGGACCCCTGGAGACAAGGCCCTTAAGCTGGCTCTATCTGGGCACCGGGAGCTTCTCTACTCCTCAGCATCTCAAGGTTGGGAGAAAAACCAGCAGCAAAGGATGGCGGCTATCTCATTTGGTCCTCTTCAGGTTTCATGTAGGTGACTGTAGCTGTTCTATGCTCCCTCTAATCCCAGGACAAAGAGGGGGACAATTATTACTCAGATTGTCCAATAGACATGCTTCCTGTGCCACTGAAGATCCCTTGGTTGTCAAGGTGGTAGCCCTGAAGGTTGAACTTTTCTCTAGTACAGCTTTACTTGGAACTCTGGCCTCACCCCTGCTCAGCTCTGGCAATATCTTCCTGGCACCTTCCCTTTTCCAGAACATAATGCCAAAGATCCATATAACTGACTTGGGGTTTAAAGTTGTAAATCCAAATAAACAGGAAATACTAAGCAACCCTTGAATAAGGAATCAAATATAGACAGGTCTGTCTCTACATCTAAGATACAGACCAGATGTGGGACAGACTGGACCTAGAGAAAAGACAGAAAACTGAGAACAAGAGTCTCCTTCACATATCTCAGGAACTATTTCCCTCTGTATTCTGGGCTTTAGTGACCTTAAGAAAAGCTGAGAAAATGAGACCTGCCTACATCCAGATTAGAATTATTATTAAGATCAAATGAAATAACACATGTAACATGTCAGGAGCATATATAATTCACTTTTAACTATGGAGGAGTACTGTTCTCATCAGACCATTCCATTCGGAAGTGGTAATGTGACATCCTTTCACTAGGGTACAGTCATCTGGTACACACACACACACACACACACACACACACTATAGATTTCACCTAACAGACTCTTGTGTAGGCAGGGCAAGAAACCAGTGTCTGAGCTGGAGATTCTCCACGTATTTAGAATAAGAACAACAGCAAAGACACATGTTCTAACATGAATTCCAAGGCATATGAAGTGAAAGAAGCCTGCCTCAAACAAGATAAACACTGAAGTCAGGAGTCCCTGAAATCCTTGCATTGTAAATGGAAACTGAAAGATCAGGAGTTCAAAGTCATACTTACAAGATGAGTGCAAGGTTAGCTTGGGGACTTGTGACCACACACACACACACACACACACACACACACACACACACAATAATTCCCCATACGTGAGGTCCCTACGAAGTGAAATTCATAGAGAATTTCACTAGACTGGAGGAGGCTGGAGATGAAAAGCTGGGTTGAAAGAATACAGAGTCTGTTTAAGTAGATAGAAGCATTCTAGAGACTGGTGGTGGTGATGGTTACCCAACACTGTGGATGGACCTTGAAGTGTGCACTTAAAAATTATTAAGGTCATAATTTTATGCTATATGTATTTTTCCACAGTAAAAATTTAAATCAAGTCTTACTGCTATTAAGTAATATATTTCAGCACGGATAAGAACTAAAGACAAAAGAAACTTTCTTGTAGCATCAGGATGGCTCAGAGGGTGAAGGTACCTGCACAGAAGCCTGGTTTGACCCTCAGACTCTACATAAAAGTGAGCAGGGAGAATCATCTCTACACAGCTGCCGTCTGACCTCTGCATGTACTCATGTACCCACATACCTCATACAATTATGCACAATCGTAATTAATAATCAGATGCCTGTGGTACACACCTTTAATCCCAGCATTTGGGAGGCAGAGGCAGGCAGATCAGATGGAGGGAAGTGTGGTCTATAGGGTGAGTTCCAGGATAGACAAGGTTACACAGAGAAACACAGCCTTAAAATAAATAAATAAATAAATAAATAAATAAATAAATAAATAAATAGGTATGAATAATAATACGTTTTGTTAAATAAAATGTACTATCTGCCTGTGAGTTGAGGAGACTTTCTAATTACTGTCATATTGGTGGGGGTAATAGAATAATTCCCATCTTAGTGAAGGCCTGTCATCAATACACCAAGATACCCAGGTTGTACAGTCTACAAAATTCAGAAATTCTAAGAAAGTATTATTATCCCAGTCAGGATAGTCTGAAACCATCCCAAGGCACAGCAATCAGAGACTCTCCAAAGTACATGGAGCAAAATTGCTCCTCACCCCTCCTGCTGAGGCCCAACCTTCCTTCACCTTCCAGCTTTAATGTCTTAATCAAGTGGCAGATGAGAGGAACTGATCCATGCAAAGGACAGAAAGTTCAACCAGATATGTAGAACCCACAGCCGCTCTCAACCCCACCCCCCACCCCTGGAGTTACCACCCTACCAAAGAGAAAGACAGGAGATAGGAAAAGAAAGAGAAAAAGGCGAGAGATTTTGTACCCTTAAGCCTCCACTGCCGCAGTTCAAAAGACCAATCTTTACTGAAAATAAATTTAAAGGAGAATTTTTGATGTATATTATGGTCTCTGGTGGTAGAGAAGAGTGCTGCCGGCGGTATATGGAGTTATGCAAAGCCAAAGTGGGACTACTTAAAAGTGTCTGTAGTGCTTTGATTAACTGGTGTGTATTTTATTTTTTATATGACACAATCACAGGCTACATTGATAATATCTTGCCATTATTCTCCAACACTCAAATCATCCTTTTTCCTATCACTTAGAAGGAAGCTTTGTTCAGTCTGGGGCAAAAGTCAAAAAGTCAAGATGATCTCCAAAAGGTTAAAGAAGATGTGCCTCACCCTCCCAAATTAAAAGAGAGGGTACTGTACAAAAATCCTAGGACCTGAAAAGTTGAGAACTGGCAGATCACACATGGTGACTCCAGGAACTAGCAAAGTGTTTGAGTGATAACAGAGCAAACAGCCTTCCTGGGTTCTTTCTGGCTGTCTCCCTGCCTCTATTCCTCATCAATGCATCCTCCAAGAAAAAAGCCTAGTGGTGACTTTTAAACTCTAAGCCCACCTTTCTACTGCTGCCTTGTATTACTGAACAATGCCTGTTGCATTTCTCTGTTGCCAGACGGTGGCACCTGTTTGGTCCTGCAGCTAGGGCAAAGTATGAGCGCCTGGGAAAATGGAGCAAGGATTGCTCTTTTCACTCACTTGCTTCTTCAGGCAGGGCCATGGCAGCCCTCCCCAGTAGCAGTTTCTAATTTCCAGCATCCTTGATTTTAAGTACCAGCCTCACAGCAGCAGCCAGTAGGCGCTTCCTGCATGTGGTCTAGATCCCAACTCTGCAGGCTGCTCTTTGATGCTTACAGGTTCGAATAATCACAGGCTCTCCCCTTCCCTGGCTCGGGCTCAAGCAATAAACTTCTGTTTAAACAATGCCCTGAATGAAGTCATTCCTGCTGAAAATGCCTAGAGTGGTTTCTGATGTCTTGACTATTCTGTGAGAAATACAGTTCCTGGAAGTACTGCTGTCCAGTACCTAGGACCAAGCAGGGAGGCGTCAGAAAAAGCAAAGACTATGGGAACTTGAAATCGGACTGGCTCACTTCCTGAGGTTGGCAAAGCCTGTATCATCACCTCACAGGCCAGAGGAAGTTCTAATAGAGGTGAGGGTAACAACTATGGTGGTTAAGAAAGAGTCTTGCAGAATTCTCTGGACCACACTGAGAAGAAAACAAGAAAACCCACTCAATCCTTTATGTTTAGAGCCCTTTCTGACAAATCTAACCACTGACATGTGCCCTCTTTGTCTGTACGAAGATGGAGGTGTTTTCCTGGCTGGCTGCACCCCTCCCTGAACAGCTCATGAGGCTTTGTAGACAATTTGAGATTCTTTCTAAATTTAAGCACCAATGTGACTCTCCCTAAACCTTAAATCTTTACTGAGCCTCTCTATGACCCCACCCACACATTGAATAAGCAGGAGGTCTCCTCTAAGACTTTGACAGAGAAGTCCATGGTTGACCCATCACTCTACCAGAATCTAATAACAGAAGTCAGATTATGTGTTTGAAGCATAAGCACATACTCCAGGGGCCACAGCCTTAGTCCTACCTACCTGCTACCCTGGGTTTAACCAAAGGCTCTCAAGGCTCATTTCATTTTACTCCCAGCCAGTTTCTCTGTCTGAACTTCCTCTAACCATAGTCAAGAGTCTCCTACTCTCTGGCCACAACTGTGAATCTCGTTGGCCTTCAACTCCCTGTGTTTCCACTCAGGCCAGACCTCCTGTGAGTGTAGTCAAGTCAGAACACTTGGCTTCTTAACAGCCCTATGACTTTCTGTAAATCAGTTAATCTCTCCAAGTTCTAACTCTCTCCAGTGAGAATCTAGGTAAAGATCTGGGTTTATTGTAGGTCAAATATGGTCATATATATGAGAGCTCTTTGTGCACAGTAGAGTCCTGTGCAAATGAAAAATATTATTGCAACTGTTGCTGTCCAAGCCACCCACTTTATTATTATTATTATCTAAGTCTGCCTTCCAGTGCTTTAAACTCATTTCTTTGTGTTCAGTCTGGTTGGGTAATGGCTGTAGATTTCTCCTTGGAGTCCCCACTGCACAGATGAGAGAGGGCTCGGGCAGCCATGTGTCTCTAGTCCTGATTCTAAGAATCCCTTCTAGACTCCTGTTCTACCAGACTCTCCAGCACATGGCCCCAGCTGTCCCTGGGGAGGTGGTTCATCTTTTGAGACTTGTGCACTTCCAACTGTGGAGCCTTTTCAGATCAGGCTGGCAGCAGACCAGCCAGCATCTGCATGAATCATAACTGCCCGAGGCCCATTATGCAGGTCAAGGGGGTAGCCAGAGCAGGCCAGGGTCTGACCTCAGAGGTCTCTGGATAATTGATTGTCTTTGGCTTCATAGGCTAATTTGGGCTTTTGCCCAGCCCTGGGGAAATGGCTTCATCCCCTTTCTTTCCTCAAGGGTGAGGTAAATTCAACACCCTTCTTTTCTTTCCTCAAAGAAATAAATGATGGGATCCAGAGAGGAGAAAATGTAAGCATCCCAATGTACAATAATTTGTAGTAATATTTATGTACGCCCTACCCCAGATGGGCACTGTGGAGGTAAATCCCTGGGATATGTAAAGAGTTTCATGTGAAGTGTCCATTATATGGCTCAAAAGCTATCAAACATCGCTGGGGTATGTAGGTATATTAACATATGTAATTATATATATATATATATGCATAGGTAAATACACACACACACACACACCCCCTCTGTAGATACAATGTGTGACCTTTACACTCAACAACACAGATACTATGCAGTCAGTGGGGCCCTTGGCTCCAGAAAGGATGAAGGAAGGAAGGAGCTAGCCAGGAACTACTCCTTAGAGAGCATCTATCTTCCTCTCTTTTTGAAGATGTGTTTTGCTAAACATTAGAAAATGAATAAATAAAAAGAAGAAAATAAAAATCACCTACAATCCCCAACTGAAGATAACCACTAGCTACAGTTTGATATATGTCCTTTTAGACATTTTTCGATGCATATATTTATATTCATACAATTTTAATAAAAATCAAATTATTCTGGGTGTACTATTTTATAACCTACTTATTTCACTTAATTTCTTATGTCAATAGCTATATATCTTCATTACTGGTAATGACTACCAGGTTTCCTATTGTGTGAACACAGAAGGAAATGTGTATTTATAGATTCAGGGATTTCCACCTGGGTGCAGTGGCTGGCATCAAGTCCTTCCCCCTTCACATACTGATTGCTTCTTTAGGACAGGCCCCTACCCCTAAACATACCAAGTTAAAGGACAATACATTGCTGGGGTCTTAATTGCATCCTGTCAAGTCATGTGTTAAATTTTACACCAAGGCACACTCATAAGAATAAGAGAAAAGGAAGATTTAAATTAGGCTTTGAAAGTGTGAAAAGGTGAATTGAAAGTGCAGAAAACTGTGGGCATGGAGGAGCAGGCTTAGAATGTCAAGATGGGGTCTAAACAAGCTATCTCTTTATCCAGTGTTTATTGAAAGCTCACCCTGAGCCAGGCACTGTGCTCAGTTCTGCGATGTGCCCCTGACATGCCCCCCAGAATTCTCTGGACTCTTCTTTCCCTTCTGTAAAATGGGAACAAGGATGAACTCTTCCTCTGGTTGCTGTTATGGCCATTGAACAGGTTACTGTGTGCAAAGATTAAAACCTCAGAAAACACCAGGCATTCAGAAGTGCTAGGGAGGTACTTAATTTTGCTGAGCAGACAAAAGCAAGAACGGGAATAGGAAGGAATGTAGAGTGGAAGCCAGGGATCCAAAAGAGGGTGCCAGGCCTTGGAATGTGGCCCTGGGGAGAGAGTGCTTACCATGCATACACCAGGCATAGTGCATACTGTATATGTGGGGTACATACAATAGGATCAAAGTCATCCTGTAGTACTCAGTCCCTGTGAATATACAACCGTTAACCTAAGTACATAATTTGACCTTTAGAGGCTCATTTCTTCAGCTATAATAAGGGATTATAATCACTACTCCACCTGGAGTGGCTAGGGCTTCACCTGAAGTATCCTTCACACAGCTCAATAACCACCAACCATCATTACTTATTTACAGGAGGTAGGACTGGGGCAAGCCTGAAGAAATGCCATCTTCCCCCTCGCACACTTGACACAGTGACAACTTGGCTTGAGGCCAGCCCAGACCGTAACAATTTTGGGGATCCTTTAATAAGGACTCTGAGGGTTGGTGGGGAGTGATCCAGTTGGCTCTTTGAGAAAATAAAAAGGCAGAAGGAAATATCTGATGGAAAAATAGGTGAACCCATCCCTGACACCAGCAGCCATGGGATCCTAAGGCAGTGTTAGCAGTCCCTCCCCTTCCCCAGGACTCCTATTGCAATGGCCTTCATTCCAAGCTGCTGAAGACTTCTTCGGAGGCTTCATGTGGGCGTCTCTGTGAGCCTGGGATCTATTTGTCCAGTGACTGCCTGTCAATCTTTTTCCAGTGTCACTTCCGATAAACAACTTAGGACTACACCTTGATACATCAATTCCATCTGAGATTGCCTTGACAGGCCGCCCAGCTCCTGAATCATCTGTTTGATTCATGGTCTAGCAAAAGCACTGACAAGACCCTTCCTAACATGTTAGGTGGCGTCAGCCCACATCTGTCAGAGCAGCCTGGCTTTACTGCTCCCTGCCCATGTCCCGAGGAGAAAGGAAACACACACACACACATGCATACACAGACACACACATGCATACATACACACACACATACACACATACATACATATATACACACACATATACATATATACACACACATACATACATACACACATACACACATACATACATACACACACATACATACATACACACACATACACACAGACAGACAGACAGACAGACAGACAGACAGACAGACAGACATTCAGCAAATGTGTCTGGGTCAAATCAAGTGCTTCAGGCTCTAGGTGGAAGCAAGAGGACCGAAGCCGTGTCATGAGCTCTGGGTTCGTAACTGCCTCTGTCACTCGTGTTATTTCAGCTCTGTATCTTCTGTTGGATGGGATAGCTGCACAGGTTAGAGCATCTGAAACCAGGATATGGACTTCAGGGGAAGAGGCTCAGGACTAGCAGGGCTCACTATCTTTATCTCCATGTGTTGAGCAAAGGTATCAAGAACCCATGGTTGTACCAAGCACTACCCTGGTGTTGGCAGTCATAAAAAACTAACTACCAAGTAAATAAAATGCATGGTATATGAGATACTGATAAACTGTTGGAAGAGAAATACTTGAGAATGAGTGAGGTATAGATTTTCCTGGCTTAATTTTCAATAGAACAGTCAGGGATGACCCAGAAAAGGGGGTCATACTTCATCAGAGATCGGGGAAGGGTGACAGAAAGCCATATAGCTTTCTAGGGACTTGCATTCAGGTAGAGAAAATCAGAAGTGAAAAGACCCAAGGTAGGAATTGTCTGCTGTATGCTAGGGAAGGGCTATCACAGAGTAAAAGGGAGCCATGTACTAGAGGTTAGCTCACACTGGACAGTGTAAGGAACAGTGCACTTCATGCCGAGGAAAGTCCTAGAAGTTTTTGAACACACAAATGGCATGGTTTGATTTATATTTTACCATGCTCACTTTGCTGCTATAGCCAGAAAAATAATACTATTAATAGCAGCAGCTGACTCCATAGCACCTCCTATGTGACAGGGACTTTAAGTTATTAATTAAAGAATACTAAGTAAATTAATTTATTTAATCCTTCCAAACTCTGGAGTCTACTGTCACCATTTTATAGAATACAGGGGTGTGCAGGCTTTCCAGAGTCACACAGCTGAAATACAAGAATCAAGTTTTGAGTGAAATCAGGCTCCAGGTTCTGGGCTTTCTCCCACCTTCTCTGTTGTATGAGGGTCAGGGTAAAAGAAGCTGTGGCAATGACGGTCACTAGGACTGGGCACAAAACAGAGTTTGTGAGAGTGGAGAGTTTAGCTGTATGTACAAGTGTACCTAATAGTGTTTGCAAGTAGTCCAGGTGTAGCACAAAAGAGTCAAACTCTTTTTTTTTAAAGATTTATTTATTTATTGTGTATACAGTATACAGAAGAGGACACCAGATGTCATTATAGATGGTTGTGAGCCACCATGTGGTTGCTGGGAATTGAACTCAGGACCTCTGGAAGAATAGTCAGTGCCCTTAACTTCTGAGCCATCTCTCCAGCCCGAGTCAAACTGTTTTAACGGAAACAGACAGCTAGAGGTACTTCACTGAGGTAGAGAATGCCACGGAGGAGTCAGGAGAGGGGCTTGTTTGGGACATATTAAAATTGTCCCCAGGGCATTTATATTATAGGAAAAGATGTCAAAGGAAATGCTGAGATGCCCAGGGTCACAGTGGTAGAAAATGAAACACAATTCTTCAAGTTGGAGCAGTGCCTCTTTGTGTGTGTGTATGTGTGTGTGTGTGTGTGTGTGTGTGTGTGTGTGTGTGTGTGTGTGTGTATGTGCATCTAAGGCCCTTCCAGTACATTCTCTGAGGATGGAGGTAAACCTCTTGTTCTTCATCCACTTGCCACCAAAGAGGAAGCCATGTGCTTGTGCCAGAGTGAGGAGAGGAGCCATCTTTCTTTCTGACTTTGCAGGGAGATGGAATGCCCACTCCAGAGTCTGCAGTGGGAAGTGGTCTAGAGGGGGCTAGATGGATGTCTTCCCCACTCTGTGTGAGAGAAACAGTTTTATTATTTCCCTCAGATCGAAGGGAGAGACCCCCAGACCTGTTGGAGCTTGGATGTTGGCCGAATTCACAGTGAGATGGTCAATTGCTTGGGGTACCCAGGCAGCCTCTGTGGGGAGCTGGAAGGAGCTGCTGGTGTTTATTTGGACAGTGAGATGCTATTTAAAATCAGGCTTTGTTTCTGAAAATGAGACAGCTGGGGCTACATTTGGTGGATAAAGACATTTTGTTGAACTTTCAAAATGGGGTATTATTTTCCATTTACACTTATTTCACGGAGAATTGTAAGAAGATGGAATTGTAGACGTGTCTGCGATATGCCGTAATGAGTGATGGATCTTTGAAGGTAAAAATATCTCTAGAATATTTCTTTTTCATTTTTCTTTTTTTTTTCACTGCTCTCTCCCTCCTCTGAGCCTCAGGTTGAGTGGGTTTAGATTTTGTTTTGTTTTGTTTTTTTAATATCGAAATGGAAGAGTGTCTCTACTGGGAGTGTAGCCTATGCTCTGTTCAATGTTTGTCCTAATAAAGGTTAAAAGAAATGAAATCATATTAAAAAGGATCCCAAGAGACCAGAGCACCAGATGTCTCCAACTCCTAGTGTTGCTGGGGAGGGAGGCAGAAAGGTAAGCCTGGGGAGCCTGGGGGCCAAATTGAACTACAAACCCTTTCAGGTCCATTCACCCTAAGGCTGAAAAACTCAGAACAAAGAAGTGAGGGAAGAGGACAAGGGAATCAAGAGCAGCAGAGTTTCCAAGAAGGTACCCCACCTTTCCCTCTGGGGAGGATGAGCTTCCCAGAGGGGTCAGAGTCAGCATCTTCCTGCTGAAACTCTCTTCTCTCTCCTAATTGCTTTGGAAGAAAACCAAGGAAGGAGATTCCAGGAAGAAGAAAAGCATTCCACTTGATTTTCTTGAATAAGAACTTGTGTAAGGAAGCCCAATGAAGTTTATTAAATAAACACACTAGTTAATCATTAGCCTATCAGTCATGTATCAAAGAATCAATATATGAATCAGAGGGTAAATGAGGGAGCTATGAATTTCTTATAAACTCTCAGATGTCTTAACCCTGAGCTGCAGACGGCAGATATTGACAGTCTTTTGTGTCCCTATACAAACTCAGTAACCTCTACTTAAACAAACAAAAAAATCTCAAATCGTGAGCCTTTGATGACAGCTTAGTCCCTTCACTGCTTGGTACCTTGTCTGACCCTCGCGTGGAGGAAGGCAGGCAGGAAACAGTATTAAGTAGCACATATTCCTGATCCCAGTGTTGGGAAGGTGGAGACAAGTGGATTCTTAGGGCTGGCAAGCTAGCCAGGTCACACTGATGAGCCTCAGGCCAATAAAAGACACAAACAAACCAACAAATAAATAAATACCAAGGTGAGTGGCTCCTGAGAAACAACAGCCAAAATTGCCCTCTGGCTTCCACATGTACCCATATATACTTCATATACAGGGGCACCTCTGCACACACAACACCTATGCATGCTCGTGTGTGTGTGTGTGTGTGTGTGTGTGTGTGTGTGTGTGTGTAACATAGACGTCATCATTACCAAGACTTCCATCAATAAAACTATGGAAAAATATCCTTGCCTCACAGTGTCCTTTGTGCGTCATAAGGACTAATTAGCAGAAACTTTCTTAAAGAAAGGAATGAACCAGTTCCTGATATAATGAACTCAGAGCAAATCCTGAATTTTTGCAGCTTAACCCGCCACAGAATTAAAACTTTGAATTATAGCTTTTAAAGGCCATTTTGATTGTGCTTTGAACTCTTCACAATATTTCAGGTGCAACTTTTCTCCAACCTGCAATTCCTATATCACTGTGGTGAAAATCCTCCTACTGAACACCTCTAGGGAAAAGACTGTTTCTGCATTTCTAGTCGCCTGAACCACAATAGGAACATAATGGCCATCAGTCAATGCCCCTTAAATTGAGCCCAGAGCAGTCATGTTGGGCATGCAAGCTTTTCTCCCAAAGACCATGTGTTAAGAATGTGTAGCGGATGTCAATCGCTGGTCAGTTGCAAATAGCAACTCTATTATTTAAGGCTCAAAACACCAGAGTCATCCTTGACCTCACCCTGGGACATAACTCATAAATTCCACCAGCGTTGGAGCTGGGGAAGCAGGCTAAAAGACACCACAGTGATTTGTCATTAACTCTTACTAATCCCTTGAAGTAGCTGTGAACCCAAACACAGAAGACTCCATTGAGAGACAGTGCCCTGCATTCAGTGCTGAGGGCAATGAGATCATAAGGAGCAAGAAGGAAAGAAATGTTTGTCTGTGAGGGCATAATTTATATTCTATAAATTGAGAAGAGCCACCTGCAGATTAGACACTCCAGAGTGGAGGAGGATGCCAAAATAAATTCTCGGGCTAGAGAAAAAAAAAAAAAACTTACATGAGCAACAGAAAAGGAACCAGATGCCTTGGACAGCACTGAACAGAAGAGTTTGGGATTCTAACACAGTGAATGATGAAGGCAATCTACACCCACACCCAATTTTGGTGGGCAGAGAGATGGACAGGTGTTAGAAAGCAGAGAAGCTAAAGACAGATGCCTATGAAATAAAGTAGTAACGGGCTCTGGTGTGGATGACGTTTAGGCTGAGCTGACACCCTAAGAGGGAGTCCTTTTCTGCCTTTCCCTCTCAGACTGGATCATGCACAGGTCTAAATGGTGTCTTGCAAATGGGGAATGTCAGGCTGTCAGAAAAGGGAGGGAGCCTGGAGCTCCCCTTGCCCAGCGCCATCCTCCCACCCCCACCGTGCTGTGTTCAGTGAGGATGGCTCTGCTAGCGGCTACCTGCCCTGGTCTGAACTTATCTAGTCTCACAAGGGAAGCAGGCCGGTGACAAACAAGAATCAGCCACTCTTGGGATCAGTTTTCTCTTTCTCTCTATTGCTTTAGCAAAGAAGACTGGATTTTGTTAAGACCACTTCCAACCCTGAAACGGCTCAAGACTCCAAGATGGGGAGCTCCCTGGGATGAGGAGGCCTCCTAGAGGAGTTAGTCTCCCGCTGGGAAGACAGGCCTGTGGCAGAGGTTCCCAGTTGCCTGTTCCTTTAACAACACCTAGGAAGTAACCTGCCACTCCTGAATCTTTGGGTTACTGTCTATGATGTGGGAATCTCTGTTTACCAAGTTCCTTGGTGATTCCCTAGCCACGTGCTGAGAGCCTGAATTAGACTGAGGGAAGTGTGACCTCTGACCTGGTGCATAGTTGTCTGTATGGGGTGGGTTCCCTTTGTTCATCCATGTTAGTTTTTTGCGCATGGGAAAGATACTCACACACTCACTGCCAGGTGCCACACAGAGAGTTTATTTTAGGAGTTCAGACATCCGGGGGGTGGTGGGGAGAGAAAAAGAGAAAAGAAAGAAATAGAGAAAGAAAGGGAAGAAGAGAAGAAAAAGAGGTAGAAGGGATTCACTGCTGCCACATGTTGTCTCTTTTTAAGAGAGAGGGTGAGCATAGATCTACATAGCCATGCCTAGGGGCCTGCCCTTTGTTCTGTGCGTTCTGCGGGGCTGGGGGCGTGCCCGGACATAGCCACACGTGGGGGTGCCATTCTACACACATCGAACACGCATGGCATGTCTGGAACATACCCACAATCCACAAGATGGAAGGAAGAGCACCCACCCACTCGATACTCTGAACTCCGTGCTGTGAGTGAAGACAAACAGGACCTAGGAATTAGAGAGGACACTGGGCTTCTCTGCTTCAGTCTGCCCCGCAGTATTATGAGTTCAGGTTTCGGTCAGCATTTGTTCTCTCTCTAAGTCCTATGGGGAAAGGTCAGTTTGAAACCATCCTTATGCTCTCCAGAGGAATTTTCCATCCTGCTGTCGGTCTCTCCTTTGACAGCCTAGTCAATACATAAATCCTGGCAGCTCAACCACATGCTGGACCAGCCCCTGAGTTAGAGCCATGCAGGAAATCATTATCAGTAATTGAGGACGTATCTTCTGGATGAAGATGCATTGCCACCAAGAGGGAATAAATCACCTACTCCATCCTCTCTGCCCTCATTCAAACCAGTATCCAGTTCAAACCAAACTGGACGTTCTTAGTACTGCACAGATAGGCTTCTGGTTCTTAGATAAGCATTGACAAGATTGGCATTCCTTCATTAAGCCTGTAGTATAATCATTTGCTTACCTTTGGTGTGTGTGTGTGTATGTGTATGTGTGTGTGTGTGTGTGTGTACAGGCATGCATATGGTGCTTTTCACCTTGTCTCTCTGTTGTTGTTTATTTCTGTTTATGAAGGGCTAGCCAACCTAAGTGCCTCCCATTTTGTCTGAGGGGCATTGGGCCACACACTACTATGCTTAGATTTGCATGGGTTCTGGGGATTAGAACTCAGATTTTCATGTTTGCTTGACAAGTTCTTTAAGACTGAGCCATCTCCTTAGATTCCTACTTTGCTTTTTAAATAAATCTTATTTGTTCGTTCATCCATTTTGTGGCACAGGGACTTGTATCCAGGGCCTTGTGCATTCTAGGAAAGCACTCTACCATGTAACTATATCCCCAATCATCATCATCATTACCATCATCACCATCATTTATTTTGAGACTGGATCTTATGAAATTGTCCAGGCTGGCCTTGAACTCACTCAGTATCCTAGGACAGGCTTCCATGAATCTGGGATCATCCTGACTTGGTTTCCTGAGTAGATAAAATTACAGGCATGTGCTCTTTTGCCTGGCTCTAACACTTTTTATGTGCATTGAAGGCAGCCTAGCCCCTATCAATGTCTCCTGACCATTTCATTCCCAGTTGGTAAATATCAACCATCGAGGCTTTCTGCAGTAGCCCAGGATTTTACATGGCCCACACTATTCTAAACTGACAACAGATAACCCATCTGGTCATGACCTGCTTTCCCTCCCAGGGTGAGCAATGGATTAGAGCTGTTTTAACACTGGGAGACTCTGAGGTTGTAAAAAGCCTTGTGCTCCGAACAGAGGGACAGTTACATAAGTCCACGGAGCTCCGGCTCTACAGGACAGCAGGCTCCAAGTGGCATCTAATTACAGGGAGGCTGATGGTCGCTGTTAAAGATCCTGTCACAGGACCCAGGTCTCAGCCCACTGATGTCCTGCCAGCAGTTGCACTAAAACGGAAATTAAGCGCAGTGTCATGGCCATTTAGGACATTAGGAACGGAAGGCGCCTGGGAGCTGCTTCCTGGCCCCTTGCCCATGTTATTAACAAGGTGCAAAGGAGGACCTAGGCTGGGAGAGAGAACAGCTGGAGAAAAGAGACCTTCACTGCAGGTGGAGATATGAGAAGAGGAAGGGGGTGCAGAGAGGCTGTGTCCCAAATCACCTTGGCTGAGAAGAAAATTGGCTTGATAAATGAAGAAAAGTCACCCACTTATTCCTGCAACCCTTTGGAACAGTTTGGAGACTGCAAAGTTTCTCCAATCCCTGAATTTCTGTGCTGGCTTCCAATATATCATACCAACATACTATAACATACACACACACCTCATGGGGGTGGGAAGGCCTAGGGACATGTGACCTCCACATCCACATTCTTGACACCCCCTGCTCATCATTTGTAATTTGTTTGAAGCCTTCAGGCTAGTGGCTGTCTGTAGAGTTTCACCAGACTGCCAAATTCTCTAGCTCAGAATCTGGGGAAATCCTGGCCTTGGCCTGGGTCCAGCTCTGGCCAATGCCAGGGCCATTTGCTAAACAAAGAGCGTAAGCCCCAGAGCTGGAGGATGGTCTGAGAGCCCTGTGTTTTACGGCTCATTCACCCCTGACTCTACTCACACCCAATATAGACACACACATACACGCCACACACACACACACACACACACACTGACTGACAAGCCTCTTCTGAGGTGATCAGGCTAAGAGCCTTGAGTAACTCAGCAAAGAGATGAAGTACCCTGGTACCCTGTCCTGCTCTTCACCTGTTCCCATAGAAATGTACACACATGGGGAGCTTTTCCCATCCCAGGCACAAAGCAAGTGTTCACACAGTCATCCAGAACCTTCCCTCTCACGCAGTGCTCTGCTGTCTGGTTTCTGTAGCAGAGGTGAACTGGAACATGGGAAATGCCAGCTCCCTTTGCATGGAGGGGGTGAATTAAAAAGCCCGTTTTTCTGTCCTGTCAGGTCTATTTAAGTATTTAATGAGGTGAGATAGCACCAATAAATTTCACATGGCACAATAACTCTGATGATGTGGACCATGGACTAATAAGCTTCTATCCCGGGGATAGAAGAGTGTTCTTGCCTTTGCTAGATCTTATCGGGTTTGATTGCTTTGTTCAGATATTAAAAAGGTTGAGCAAGGACTTTCGGGCACTGCCACAAATCTGCCCGCATCCTCCCAGCCAAGATAGATTGAAACCAGGCTGTGGAATGCAAGGCTGTTTATTTTAATTGACAATCAAGAAGAGTGGAATTGGTAGTGAGTGGAGGGTGGGTAAGCAGGCCCCGGGGCCTGTGATTGGGTAACTTTTGAGGCCAGCTTCCTCTCTTCAAAGTCCACAGCAAGTCTGATGGTCCAAGGGGCTTTGCAATGAAGTGTCAGCTCCTGAGGCTTTGAAGACTCTCTTCTGTGCTTGTCCTGAGCGGGGAAACAGGCCATTGACCCATGTGTCACCTGCAATTTTTGTCTTTGTTCTCCATGGAATGAGACTGGCTACAGACATTTTCCTGGCACTTGTGTCCAGCCCCGGCTGCTGCTGCCACTTACACAGCCTGTGCGTTCTGCCCATTGAAGTGTTAAGGGACAGTCTCCCAGAGCTCTTTGAAGCCAAGGCCACTCAGTCTATGGGAACCTCTCACCCCACATGTACAGCACAAAGCAGAGACCAGATTTTACAAAGGGTATATGGGCATATGTGGGGGTAAGTGACATAACTTCACATGCCATACAAGAAAGCATTTTCAGTTGATTTGTAGATTTATATTAATATACATTGTATTATTAAATATAATTGATATGTCATACATGATTTCATAAGCATTATTTCTCAGGATGAAACCAGGGTAGACCAAAGATTCATAATGCAAGTTAAGGTCAGGTAAATTATGATTTAAATTTGTCACTTATGACAAAAGGAGTAGCCAGTTAGTAAAGTTTAGGGAATGCTGTATCAGCTGACTTGCTGATTGGCTGGTGGGTTGGTAAGTTATTAGCCTTTTAATGGATGGATTTATTTTCCCAACATTTTATTGTAAATTCTTTCAAATACAGCAGAGAAGTTGAAAGAATGCACAGAGAGCATCCAGAGGCCTGTGCCCCAGGCTGTATGATCAACACCTTGTTGCGTTAGTCTCTCTGCATAGCCATGTCTCAAAACTTTGCTCTGTCTCACACAGATTCATTTCAAGAAGAAATGCAGCTGTCGGTGCACTTTACCCTTAGACACACATCAGTAGAGTTTAATATTTGTTCATGGTTTTTAAAAGTATAACATACATGCCACAAAATGCACAAACCTTAATTCTATCATTCAAGAAGTCTCAAGAAATACACTTGGGTAACCCTCCTTCAAACCTTATGGGTTTATAGATTATGACCACTACCCCAGACAACATTCTCATAGCACTACCCAGTCAACCCCCACTCTTGTCAACATAGATCATTGCTATTATGATTTTTGTCAGGGTATATTAGTTTTTCCTGTCATGGAAGTTCATGTAAATGGAATAATACAGTAGGTAATCTTTGTTTGGAGTCAGCTGTATTGATGTATGGATCACTAGTTCATACTTTTTAAATACTGAGTAGAGTTTCTCTGTTTGCATCTGCTCTTCTGCAAGGGGACACCTGGGATGTTTCCAGGTTTGGGTCCTAATCAGTAAAGCTGCTCAAGAAATGTCCACAAAGCTCTTTTAAGTGTATGTGTAGTATGAGGTTTCTGGTCTGTGTAGCCTATGGTCCATACCCACAGAGCTGTAGTCCCACAGAAACACACAGATGCTTACATTAATTTTATGCTGATCAACCTAGGGCCCAGGCATATAATTTGCTAACTCTCTATTCTTAAACTAACCCATGATTCTTATCTTGTTCAGTCATATGGCTTAGTACCTTTTCTCAGAAAAGCATTTCAACTTCTTTCCTCTACATCTGCTAGTGTCTCATCATGGTGTCTCTCTGGCTTCTCTGCTTTGATGTTCCTGTTCCCAGAGTTTCTTTAATCTGGTAGCCTTGCCCACATTTTCTGTCTGCCTTTAGCCAATCAGCATCTTTATTAAACCAGTAGGTAGGACAATTCTTTACAATGAAACATAATTCTACTACACAAATGCTTTCTCTTCGATGAGTTGCTAAGAGTTGTGTTGAAGGATCATAGGCTAGGCATGTGTTTACTTTTCACAAACCTACCAGGCCTTTCTTCAAACAGAGCTATATATTTGAACACCAAATGTGTGATGTATGAGAACTACAATTACCGTGGCTGAGAAGGGCTGAATAAGTAAAGTACCTAGTGTGCAAGCAATAAGGACCTGTGAGGAACTTACATTGTAGTGGCAAAGTCAGATGTGTTCATAGCTAACTGCATTTGAAGATATTAATGTAATAAAAGCCAAACCAGAAATCTATTCTGGGTTATCAAGAAAAGCTCTGTGGAGAAGAAGTCATTTAAATCAGGCCAAGGAAATGGGGAGGAAGGGCAGTCTCCTCCAAGGTATTCCAGAATGAGTAACTCTTCTGGGATACAAGACCAAATCCCCCAAAGCTAAGGTCTAGATCTAAAGCATCCATATCACCTACAGCAAATGCTTGTAATTTCTGCATTAAAGAGGCAAAGATAGGAGCAACCTTGCTGCTTGCTGCCAGGTAGACTTGCTGAATCAGTGAGCTCCAGGTTAATGAGAGACCATGACTCAAAGACACTCAACATCAACCTCCAGCCTCAACATGCATGTGCACACAAATACATGCATATATCTCCACATGGTCTTCTCACACACACCCACAAAGTATGACAATGTTGTCCTGGTGCCATCTTTCCCATTTAAGCCATTTCTATACACATTTAATAGCATCTCACTGTGAAGCAGTGCTTCATGTACTTAATGTTCACAAACTATTCCCTAGAGACCTATCTATTAAAATAGTTTACCAATTTTTTGGCTATCTTTTCATTATTAAGTGATACCATTTATTTATGTGTCCTGGATTTCAATTCTTTATCAGACATGTTTAAAAAAACAAACAAACAAAAAACTCATTCTCTCCTTATTTGTGACTTGTTTGTTTTCTTAATTGTGGCTCTTGGTGAGTAAAAGTATCTTATTTTGATAA
Organism: Sigmodon hispidus; assembly: GCA_004025045.1. Taxonomy (NCBI): domain Eukaryota; kingdom Metazoa; phylum Chordata; class Mammalia; order Rodentia; family Cricetidae; genus Sigmodon; species Sigmodon hispidus. Next base: position 69,717 of record PVIH01000965.1, read on the forward strand.
AACATACTCCCTGTGTTTTGTTTGTTTGTTTGTTTGTTTACATCTTGAGTTTATTGTTTTAACTCTCCTAAGATGTCATTACTTACATCCAAGGCATAAGCCTTCCTAAAGGCTTCCTCTAGAAGATTCTACATTTTACTTTTGGCTTTTGGTATATGATCTGTCTCAAAAGAAATTTTTTATATATAGATTTGATAAAGGTCAAGGTACATTTTTCCATATAAATACTGGGTTGTTCCAATGAAAATTAAAAAGCTTTTCTCTTCCTCTTAATGACTTATATACTTTTGTCAAGAATCAAATAGTAACATGAGTGTGAGCCATTTTCTGGTCTCCTGTTCTATTGATTAATAAATCTTAAAAAAAAAAAACAAACAAACAGATTTTTACAATGTTAGCACTAAAAGCAAATTAGAAATTCTTTAATCTAAGGGTTTATAAACTTTTCTGGATGACAGCCCATTTTAGGTATCCGATAAATATTTTGGAAAGAAATTGAAGAGAGACATCATTGCTTGCATACCACTTAAGAGAGAGCCTGACCCTTCAAGCTTTTATTCTGACCCCCATGTTTTATAGATGACAAATGGAAATTCTGACAAACTATGAGATTTCTCAAAGGCTGCAACTTTAGCAAGTGACAAGTTTAGAACCTAAGGCCTTCTACTCTCCTACACCAGCACCTCAAAACAGAGCCAATCTTACCCATCATCCAGGAGCTTACATCACAGTGTTTTCATGACTAAACCCCTTAGAAGACTTTAATCTCATGAAAACCAAACCAGAGGTATATTCTGGGTTATCAGGAAAGTCTCTTTGGAGAAGAAAATTTTTAAATTGGACCAAAGAGATGGGGACAAAGGATGTGTTCCAGAATAAACAACATCTCGAGGGTAGAAAATACTAAGCCTCTCAAAGCTAGAGGCTGGGTTCAAAAAGACATGAACCAAAAGATACTGTACATTTGTAAAAATATTTTGATTATTATAACAATATTCCTGTTTTATCAGACGAAAAAAGAACAAATAGCTGAAGGAAAACTCTGTGGCTTGGTATCACTTTCCACTATCCCCTCCACCCCAAGCTATTACTACCTTAAATGTGAACCTGTGTTTCTGGGTATATTTAGAAAGCCTGTCTGAACCACCCTCCAGCCAAGAGAAGGAAGGAAGAAGGGAATTGGGCAGAAGGGATTTACAAGTTGGCATCAGTAGACTCTGAGTTGCAACCTCCCTCTAAATTTTACTAATTGTATGATCTTGCTCAAATCCAGAAATCTTTCTGACATTTTGTTTTCTCATTTGTAAAATGGGAGTAATCATAATAGTGAGCTCGCTGGCTGCTGTGAGGTGTCAAAGAAATAAAATATGGGAGACGCATCACCCTAGGCAAAAAGCTGTGCAAAGGGCAGAGCTGTCATTATTTGAAAGGATCATTGTAGATCCCAGACTTTAGGACTCCACATCATTGGTTCTGGGCTATGTACCTGAAGCAGGTGATGCTGGAGAATGAAGGGAGCTGTGCTTTTAGCCAACCTGTGAATAACACTTCCCTCCCCCTAAGTTAAAGTGTTGGGAGGAAATTCCAGACTTATAGACATTGACAGGCATCATATATAACATGTGCTTTCAAGATTGTCTTTCAAAGATACTGAAATCTACCTGCGTCATTGAGGAGTCTTAGGAGAGGAGGAGGAAATAGACATCACACATTACTATTTCCCTAACCTATACTGACCTCATAAGTCAGAATAAGGTAGGTCATGTTGTGGTAACAATGCTTGAGCCATATTGATGTATAATGACAAAAGTGAATCATACCATATACTATGAAATGGAACTGAGGATCCTCGCCCCAGCTCTAGTCAATGGAGCATCTACCATCTCATCATATCTAGTAAATTTTATGAGGGGAAGAAAAGAGGGTCTAGAAGATACTATGTCACTAAAATGCATGGGTACATGGAAGTTCTGTTCTCACCTCAGTGTCATAAAGTCAGACAAACAAACCCAGACCTGAGGCCAAGAGATACACCTCAACCTGCATATGTTTAGAAAGTGTAATGCTGGAAATAGTATAATGAACTCTCTTTTGATTTATTCTTTAACTTAGTCTATCAGGGAGGGGGATCAGGGGACATTAAGGAGTTAGTTCTCTCTCCCTCCCCACCCTATGGAAGCAGAGCCTTTCTTGTTTCTGCTTCTGTACACTTTAGGCCAACTGGCCCATGAACTTGCAGCTGACTCTCCCACCACCTCTTCCCGCCTTACTGTAGAAGATCTGGGGTTACAGTTGTACGTTTCTGCATGTGACTTCAAAACGAAACAAGAAACGATTGGTTTGAGGATTGAACTTGGGCTATCAGGTTGATGCTTCAAGTCTTTCTGCATCCTGAACCATCTTGCTGGCCACAGATATAGAGCTTTTAAGGACTGGGGAGATGGTTCAGTGGGTAAAGCATTTGCTACATACCTTAGTTTCTTTGTCTGTTACTATGATAAAACCCATGGAAAACAGTTTAAGGAAAGGGGGGTTACTTGTCTTAGAGTTCCAAGTCAGGGTCCATCACTCTAGGGAAGTGAAGGAGCCTGAGAGAGTTGGTCACATTGTACCCAGTGTCAAGATTAGAAAGCAAAGAATCAATGTATGCTACTACTCAGTTTGTCTTCTTAATTTACTACAATCCAGGACACCCCACCACATGCCCAGCCCTGGGAATGGTTCTGCCTACAGTCAAGTCATCAATTTAGTTAATGACTAAAATCTCTCACAAATGTTTTCAGAAGTCCCTTGAAGGTGGACCCAGATGATTGCCTCCTAGGGATTGAGTCCACAATACTAGTTATCCTTCTATGCAAGCCTAAGGACCTGAATTTGAATTCTCCAGAGCCATATAAAAATAGTCATGGCAGTTAATGTCTTTAATACCTATGCCCCTACAGTGACAGAGAGAAGAAACAGTTTCTGGATGTTCATAGGCCAGATAACCTGACATACACAGTGAGGAACAACAAAGAGATTGTCTCTCAAACAAAGATGAAGGCAAAGACCAGTGTTTGAGATTGCCTTCTGACACCCATATCTGCATGAATGCTCACACATATATCACAAACACACACACACACACACATGCCTACATGCACACAAGAACTCTTATTAAAACATCCCTCTTAATACTGCCTGGATCTGCCCTGCTATTTCACATTTGGCTTTGTGTGTTTCGTTGCGTCTGTTTAGAGTGCTATTATCTCATCCTGGGAAGTACCTATTCATCTTCTAAGACTCATTCAAATGTCTCCTCCTCTTAAAGCCACTCCAGAACCCCTTATCTTACATAGCCCAGTACAAGCCTGAGTTTATCTGTTCATTTCATACTACACTGAGGACTCCTTTAGGCAACAAAATAAATGTTCATGAGATAAATGAATGAATTCTCATATTTCTTATACATGATAACCTGACCTGAGTCCCTCACCCCATCCCACCTCCAGAATTGCCCTGGTTATCTCAGAAGGAAGAAGACAAACTTTGCCACACCCTTCCCCAAAGCCTTCATTAGAACACAGATGGCCCCAGACTGAATTTACAGCCCATGGATTCGGAACTGATTTTACCCACATGAAAGCAATATACATTCAGTAGAAATGGTACTTTGAGTTGAATCTCTTGCCAGGCTAGCAATCAGATAGTCACTCAGGAAGGTTGGCAGACATCACAAGGGTAAACGCCCAGTGCTCTGCAGTGCAGTGTATTGCTAATAGTCTGCTAGCTTGGTGGGTTAGTTGCATTTCACACTTGGGATATTTCCTATTTATAATGGGTCTATTGGGATGTAAGCTGAGAAGAATCTGTCATTAACATTCAGCAAGTACTTTCTAAGGACCAGGCACAATGAAAGCTGCTTTTCAGGTCATCTAATCTAATCCTGGCAACAGCAGAGTAGGAACTCTGTGGTCCAGATTATAGTACTGAAGATCAGAGAGTTACTATGATCTGCCCCCCAAAAAATGAAGAAAAGGTTCCTGGATCTATGCTTGTTGGAGGCTAAAAATCAGTTCTCTTGGGGCAGAGAAATTGGTTCAGTGGGAGAAGCAATTGCCAAGTAAGTCAGATGACCTGAGTCTGGAGAACCAAAACCCACATAAAGGCTAGAAACAGTAACACACATATCTGTGATCCCACCAAGACCCTAATGGGAAATGGGAAGCAGATACCAGAGGATCAATGGGAACTCACAGGTTCAGATAGCACGGCAAATACAGCAGTGAATAATAGACCCTGTCTCAAACCAAGTAAAAGGCAAAGGTAGTCTTCATAGGTGGTCCTCTGACCTTCAGATAATGCACTGTGGTAAGCACATATTCACACACTCTGTTACACACACACACACACACACACACACACACACACACACACACACACACAAAACCAGCCATGCTCTTAACTCCTTCGAAGGCTAGAGAAAATGGCCATCAGCAATTGGCCACTGTTTGACTCAGAAGGCTCAGTTGTCTCCCAACACAAAGCTGACAACACAGATGGGGAGTCCCTCTGTCCCCAGTCCCTAAACTAATTGTGTGGAGGTCCAAGAGCTAGACTCAGAAGGTCTTCGCCATTGAAGTTTTTTTGGGTCAAAAGGTCCAAAGCAAAACTCACTATGCAAACCAGCCTGCTCAAACCGAGACAAAGAGAAGTCAGATGCAAATGGTTCTTTGGACAGGATTATTTCGGTTGAAAAAAAAATTGTGAGAGTTACATCAGAAATGTTGGTTGATGACCAGATGTTCACTAAATCCACTGAGGATAAAAAAGACATCACTTAAAATTCAGCTTTGGGGATTTCAATTAGGCAGCAAGAAGACTTTCTTAACAGTGAGGAATATTAAATATCTTTGACTAATGAGCAGTGATGGGGTTTTTCTTTGAGCCTAGGGTCCCTACTCAGTTATTTATACCTTTGTGTATTTAACCACTGGCTCCCTCACTCTTCGCAACAGTCACTTGTTAATCATGCACTATGGTGGGTACTAAATATGAGGAAAATATAATCCTCTCCCCTGGAGACTCCCTTCCTAGAATCTTATTTTCAAGATGTAAATTTCCTTGAAAGATCTAATAACTCATAACACTTCAATGTAAGTAATTTTCCCTTTCCCAGGGAGACTGTACTGCATGACTTTTCCTGGGGAGACATGACCCAATGTCTGCGTATACCAGATAGGGTATTGATGACAGACCAAAGAAATAGGCCTGACCAAGTCAAAGCTTTGGAATGAATAAGTTTGAGGTTTTGAGCATTTCTTACAGAAGCATGGGTGAGGGGGTTAGTTAGGGGAGCATGGATGACCTGGAAAGTGGCAGCACCCCCACAAAGTCCACTCCAGCATGAGTGGTGACTATAAAGCTGCATTTCCTGACCTTCCTTGTCCAACTTGCAGTCACCTCCACTGAAGAGTATCTTCTCTCTCCACAATGTCTCTTGATCTCAGAACCTAGAGGAGGAGTCTCAAGACTCTCAGACTTTTTCGGCACTTAGAGAGTCTTTGTAGAGAGTGTGAGTTCAGAGGGCAGTGTTTCAATGAAGAAGAGTTCTAAAGTGTCCTGATTCCCCCAGGCTTGCTATGTGTCAAGTTGAGATAACAGAAGAGTCAGGGATGGGAGGTTGGAGAGCTTAGAACTTCATGGGTTTTCTATTGGTGCTATGACAACATGTGTTTGTGACTAAAGACAACATCTCTCTCTATGCTCAGAAGGCAGAAGTCTCCTCATCTGGTGGTCTCAGTGTCTCCACAAGGCTAATCAATTCTGTAGGTCCTGAGGGTAACTTCCCTAACATCTTCAAATTCCAGCAACCCTCTCCAGTCTTTGACTGGAGACTCCTTTATCCATCTCCAAACCTCAGTTTCTCTGTTCCCTAATTTGTCATCATGTGTCCCCTTGTCTCTGATTCTGACCTCACCTGTTTCCTTCTTTTAAGGACTGTTGTGATCTCACTAAGTTCATCAAAGTAACCCAAGACTCCTTCCCATCTCAAGCCCTTGAACTTGGCTACATTTAAGAGCCATAGAAGGGACAGACAGTGGTGGCGCACACCTTTAATCCCAGCACTCAGGAGTTTGAGGCAGGTGGATCTCTGTGAGTTCGAGGCCAGCCTGGTCTACAAGGTGAGTTCCAGGACAGCCAGGCCTGTTACACAGAGAAACCCTGTTTAGGGGAGCGGGGGGGGGGGGGGGAGTCATATAAGGAAGCTTCACCAATCCTGGGGACTGAGACTTCAACATACTTGGGGTACCACTATCTAGCTTTCTGCAAGGACAGAAAGAGCAGTACAGTAACTTCTGTTCAGCTGGCTCTGACAGTCTATATGGCCCAGGTCATCACAGATTGAGGAAGAGTGAAATATGCCAATGTCCTGCATAGCTGCACAGACTGTGAGAGACTAGCATGCCAATGTCATGTAGCTGGTTAAGATTGACAGAGTCCTGTGCATACTCTGTGATACCGTCAGACTTTGGAGATAGCAGAAGGGGTGGGGGGAGGGCTGGGTGTTGTTTCCACCAAAGCCAGAAGAATGGACAAAACAAACCATCCACACACATTCCCACTGAATTAGTGAAGCCTTGATGTGAGCCAAACATATTGCTAAGCATATTATATGGACTATTTTCAATTTGTTTTTGTTTCTATCAGCATAATCTAAGTGTATGGTCTTAAAAACTTTAAATCACAACGAAGTCTCACAGCAAATAACCCCATGCCTCCTTACCGCCCCAGCTCTACAACGCTGGCCCCTCTCAATTCTTAAAGATTTCTAGGGGCTTTTCCTTCTGGTGTTTTAATTAAATAGCATGTTCATAGGGCTATTTGTCAAGTTATAAATTTTAGACAGTTTGTCCTATTGAATTTCTTACATCGCCAATGCAGATTTTTGAGAGTAGAGGGGGCCTTGCTCACTCCAGATAAATTGGACCCAGACACTAAGATGCTGGGTGATCAACAATCACTGGACAGTCTCTGTCTTAACCTGAGACAGTGGCTTTGGAGTGCTTTAACGAAGACCAAAGAATAAAGATGTGGACACAGGATGGATGATGAAAACAAATGCAAGCTTTGGTAAGGAAAAGTGGGAGACTATGGAGAAGTAGAAGACTCTCTGAGAGTGGGAGGGGTCCCAAGAGAGGGAAAGCTCACTTAACTGATTGTCTAAGGGCTTTTCATAAGACTACAACATGAAGCAAACAAAGGTTGAGGTGGTTTTTATTAAAACTGGTTAATTCTTTGGGTTTATCACAGGTCAAATCAAACTGGGGCTTATAGCCTCTGAGCATGTGCCCCTGGCCCAAGCATAGAAGTGACCATACACTGTTCATACATTGCTTGCCTGGTTGGGAGGTGCAGTAATGCACTGAAACCCATCTCTGCCCATCTTTGACTTGTGCTTTTTAAGCTGCTGACCTTGGCTCATCTGCTAAGTACTGCCAACACTGGTGATGTTGCCAGTCACTGACCTTGCAAACATTACTGGTCTTCGACCTTGGTTAGTGTCTTGCTGGCTGTTAATAAACTATATCTCCTTTGTTCTCTTCCTTGTGTGACCAGCTTGTAGTTTCTAGCATGTCGCTTTCCCTTTACTATATAGAGAGACCTAACTTCTGCTCAGTTTCCCTCAAATACACTGCCACCTTCTTCCTGCTACCTTTCCTTTATTTTTAGTACAGTTACACCACACTTTGAGTCAATGGTCTTGCTTAGACCATTGCAGCTACCGACATTTTAATCTTTGGTGAACCAGATAGTTTAAGTTTACTATGGTTTAGTTTCATTTCGTGCAGTTTGTTTTTCTTGTGGTTTATAATTTCCTATGTTTTCACTTAATGTTTTATGTGGACCAATTTCCATCTACCAACACTATTACCATCAAACCATCAATCAATCACTGAGCAAGAACTCTCAAAACACTTATATCAAATAATCTGTTGATTAATTTTTACCTCATAGCCTTCACCCCCAGTTCCAATCTAAACTCAAGTTTAGATTCCAGCTATTATCTTTAGGCTTTGTTGCTGACATCTTCCTGCACTAAGTGACCCAAGAATCCATGATGACTAATTTTTAGCCCTTGGCTTTAAACCCAAATTTGTCTACATCAAAAGCTTATATTCTTAACCACTATATTACATGGCTTCTAGAAACTAAGCCTTGTAAAAGTTCACTGTAAAGTCTGAGTGAAATATAATTATCACTTGGAGGTCATTACTGTTAGTATTGGCATTGCATTTGCACTGTACATTGACACACACTTTCAAAACAGACAATAGCTCTCTCAAAGTTTGGGTTTCATCCTTAACATCTGGAAAACAGTTTAAATAGTGACATTTTTGAATCTCAGACACATTTCCATGAGTCTCTAGTCATTTGGGGAGGCCTTTCCTACTGTAAGGCTTTGTTCAGAAGCAGCCTCTCATAGCTGTGGGGCTTCCATTTTTCCGTGTTTCCATTTATCCTGTCTTATTTATTTCCTCTAATTTTCTCTGAAGTCTGTGAAGACTGCCAATAAACAAATAGCCTACCTACCCAACCACAGGGGCAGTGCAGAATAATTTATATGTGAACCATATACCCATCCACCCCTCAATTTGTCTCTCTCTCTCTCCCTCCCTCCTACCCTCCTAACCCTCCCTCTCTCCCTCCCTCCCCCCCTCTCTTCCCAGTACTCAGTCTTAACCTGTTGAAAAGGAGAGAATGTGGTCAATGTGACATAGATAAGTTTCATCAACTTGTATGAGGCTGGAAAGAGAAAGGGGAAGTAATTACCTGAATGTTCTTCCAAATAGGGACAGGGAGATGGCTCAGTGAATATAACCACCTCCACACAATTCTAACAACCTGAGTTCGGATCCCCAGCACCCAGGTAAATGCTGGACTCAAGAGGCCTATATGTAATCCCATTGTGTAGGGGACAAAGGCAGAGGCTTAAGGATAAAGAACAAGCTGGCTGGTTAAACAACCTGATTCCGCAAGCCTGAATACACCTGAAAGAGCCTTGCTCAATATATAAGGTTGAGAGTGATCAAGGAAGACACCTGATTTATAAGCCTTGGGCCTCTGTACATAATACACACCCCATACACATGCACCACACACATGTGAACACACACATAGAGGATATTTTTTTAAATTAAAATAGGAGACTGGAGGGATAGCACTGCAGTTCAGAGTGCTGGCTGCTCTTGCAGAGGCCCTGAGTTCAATTCCCAGCACCTCCATGGTGACTCACAGCCATCAATAACTGTAGTCCCACAGGATCTGATGCCGTCTTATAATGTGCAAATACACATACAGACAGAATACACATACAGACAAAATATGCACTTATGCAAAGCACATAAATTAATCTTAAAAAATTGAAACAAACACAGCTATTTCAAAGATGCTTCTCTGCATCTTCTCCCACTCCACACAAATCCAGACATATTTAGAACTTGTGCTCAGATGTTAACATGTACCCAGGTGAAAGCAAGGAGCATCCCAAAGCTCTAATCGTAGGCCACTAAAGAAATCCCACGTATGGGATTCAGCTCTGTGGCTCTCCTACTTCCTCCTTCCTCTTTTTCTTCTTCTTTCATTTTCCTCATTCTTTTCACCTTGTTTTCCTCTGATGCTTCTTTAAGAAGAAGAAGAAGAAAAAAAAAAAAAACCACAACACTGCCACCTTCTACTTTATTTGCTTGTGCTCTGTGCGGGGAGCTCAGGGACCTCCCCAGAATAGTTTATTATGGCATTTTTGTTTGGCTCAACTGCAGTATAGCAGTGATAATACACTAGTGTCTCAGCTCCGTATGGTCTCAGAGGCTGACAGGCAGAACAACCTCTGCTTTGTTTGTTTTTTACCCGTGGTGTTCTAAGAGCCACGTGGGGCTGCTGTGCAAGGTTCCTCCCACAGGACAGATGAGAGAAGAAGCCAGCTTGTGCTGTCTGTCTCCACCATACACAAACAAACACACACACCACACACTCATGCACACACACACACACACACACATACACATACACAGGTACACAGACACACACACACACACACACTCTTCTGACCAGGATGGAGCTAAGGAGACATGATCAGCTCCAAATGACATTAAGGCCATAGAGAAAAGGCAGTGTTTTAGAAAGGGTGGGGAAGACAGGAGAACAAAATGATGTTTATGACTTGCACACATGTCTTAATATAGACATACATGTAACTCTGTACAGTTCCTTAGGCACATTGTTGCTCTATTATTCTCTTTAGGAAGACTCCGGCCAATATAATCATCAAATTATCTCTTTCCCTAAGTAGTAACCCAGAGCTGAATCCCCATCTACTTGACCCCTGAACTTATTCAGAGTCTCTTACAACGTCTGTGTCTCTAAAGAGAAACAAGGCATTCTTAGTGCCAAGGCAATAATGGAGGACAAACAGCCACCCTTCCAATCTTCTAGCACAGAGAGGTGAGGCTGCAGGCTGTCTGCATCTTCTCAGCCACAGAAGAACGCTCATAGCCTTCTGCATGAATGAGGTTCTAAGTTCTTGAAAGGTGAGATTCTGATGAGTGGGTCACAGGGAAGGAAAGAAGAATCAGGAGTGTGGTGGAGATGGGGCCATGAAAGGCTCATCCTCAAACAACGCATGGGTGGGTAGTGTGGTGCTTTTCAAAAAATAATGAAGCTGGGGCCAGAAAGATGACTCAGCGGGTCAGCAGGTCGTTTTGCCATGCAAGCTTGGTGACCTAAATTCAATCGCTAGAACTCATGTTGAAAATAGAGAGCTGACCTCTAAATGCTATACTCTGACCTCCACGTGAGCACTGTGGCATGTGTGAACCAGCCACATTCACATCATACATGTGGACACACACATAACACACATACACAATAATAATAATAATAATAATAATAATAATAATAATAATAAAATCCTTTCAGAAGTTAAATAAACAAAGGCATATGGGTGCTCAGACTCAATGATCATATATATGCATAAATATTTATATGTATATATGTGATCTCAGACTCATAAATATATATGTATATATACATATATATATAAGCTTTTTCTAGACAATTCCCATCCAAAATACTTTAACAAAGGAGAACTGACAACAGGTTCTAGAAGTTTCAAAATCATGACATCTACTCCACAGACAAGTCACAACAGCTAAGCTAGCATGTGCTCACACACACACACACACACACACACACACACCCTGGCTAAGGGTGTTCACTCATTTTCCCCGAGCTCTTAAACCAATTCATTGTTAACTGTGCTGCTGTAAACAGTCTCTGGCATGCGGAGGCCAACAGTAAACATTTGTTGAATGAATCAGCACACATTCCCAACCCTAACCCTAACCCTAACCCTAACCCTGTAAGATTTCGGTAAGTCCATGGCACACACCAGGGAAGCATTGAGTGGGCATGGAGATCCAGGAAACGCATCCTTACTTCTTGCTTATAGACCATTGCCCACGGCCTGATTTGCCATTGCCTCCTTCTACCACTTCCCACCACGGGCTCCTCACTTCCTACCCCAGACCATGGAATGCAATTAGAAATATATATGACCTCAGGGTTGGAGGGATGGCTTAGTAAAGTATGTGCCAGACAACCATAAGGACCTGAATTTGGAATTAAAGGCAGGCACAGTAGTAACCCTAGCCATGGGAAAGACAAGGTGAAATGAGGGGGTTCTTAGAACTTCAAAGTCAGACATGTAGGCTTAATTGGTGATTTCTGGGTTCAGTGACACTATCACAAAAATAAGGTAAAGAAAACTGAGGAAGGTACCTGACATTGACCTCTGGCCTCCACATCTCACGTGCACACATACAAACACACCATACACACATGCACTCACATACATCTTTCCCACATAATAAAATCCAATGGAGGGATGGAGGTAGATGGGGAGGACGGAAGAGAAGGCTGCAGAGGACACAGCAAGTGCTCGAGTGAAGGTGTGAGACCTCGTTCTAAGAGAGAGGTAAGCGATCTCACTACAAACACTGAAACCATCCAGGCTGTGGGCACCACCACCATGGTGGCCCTCAGAGTGTCTCCTGTGGAGTTTGTGCATCATGAGGTAACCAATGACAAGTTTCTCTGCTATCAGAAGGATGGCTGCCTTGCTAAGGAAGTGTCCTGGGGGTCTGGAGAGATGGCTTAGCAGTGAAGAGCACTTGTAGCTCTTGTAGAGGGCTTGGGGTCAGTTTCCAGCACCCACATACCAACTTACAATCTTCCTTAACTCTGGTTGGATTTTAGCTTTAGTGCATCTGATGCCCTTTTCCTGCCTTTGTGAGCACAGAACTCACATGGTGCACATACATACATGAAGGAAAACACATACATGTAAAATGTTTTAAACAGTAGTATTTTTTTTAAAAAAAAATATTATGGCTCTTACCAGGAAGCAATGGCCACTTGCCTCATCCCTTTCTCACCATAGATCTATGACAGCAGACGACTTGGCATGTGTAGAAGCAGCAGCAGGTTTTAGCTCTGGCTGTGGCTATGATGAGGGGCATAGTGTTAGTAGCATGCTCAAGCAGCACCAATGGGATTGTAACTTCATATATATTAACTCTTTCATTGATCTACCTGATCAACTATGTGAACCTCATGCTGCAGCGTGAGAAAGTTGATGTGTTAAAGTCCAAAGTTATATAGTCAGCCCCACTTAGGAAAAGTGTGTGTGTGTTTGTGCGCACATGCGCGTATTGTATTGGTAGGAGTGTATAGTGTATATATGTGTGCATGGGATATATGATATGGTGTTTATGTATGTCTGTAATATGTGGTATGAGGTGTGTATATGTATGTGTGTTTATGTTTCTGTGTACATGCATGTATGTGTATTGATGTGCCTTGTTTTGACATTTAGAAGAAAAGAAGTTTGCTTTTTAAAAAAAGCTCATGCTAAGAGCTTGAACATAGGAGAATCTAGGGAGGGAGGGCTCAGTTCCTCCCTTGGTAACAGTGAGAGTACAGGGTGGGAGCTATGGATAAGAGCATCTGTATTTTTTAGTACAAGCTAATTGCACCACCTGATTCTCCTCCACCATCTGTCTCTCAGACTCACTGTCATCCCCCCACCCCCAGCAGCCAGTCACTAGAGCAGCCTAGAGCTCAGAATTCTTCTTAAGTTCCTCTAAACCAAGAAGTGGCTCTGAAAAAGAGGGTGCCTGGTACCTAGTCTGCACTCAATGGTGTGTGTGTTACACATTCTCATGGGTGTGTAGATGGGCATGTAGGTATACCCAAGGCGGTCAGAGATATCAAAGTATCTTCCTCAATCAATTGCCACCCTATTTTATGAAACTAGGTCCCTCTCTAAACCTGGAGCTCATTCAGTCAGTTAGGCTGGCTAGCCAATGAGCCTGGGGGGATCTGCCTGTCTACACACACACACACACACACACATACATACACACAGAGAGAGAGGGGTGGGGAATTGCCAAATCACACCTCCATGCCTGGCTTTTTATGTGTATGGATCCAAACTCAGGTCTTCATGCTTACAGAGTTGATCTGTCCTAATTCCTTTAATGACTACAGGGGACTAGGTACTTTGAAACTGTCTGGCAAACTAGAGAACAAAGCATGTATGCAAGCACACAGATGCACCACTCACCCACATGAAAATCCCATGTTCAACAGGACCTAGAAATAAAGAGTGACACCCTATAGTCCCTCCTCAGGCTGGCCCTCTGATCCCATTCTGCCAGCGCTTGCCCTTCCCTGCTCAGCCTTTGTTACAATAGCAGGAGCTACAGGGTAGCTAGTTCCACCCCTCTGCAGCTCTGGCACGTGCTGCCCTTGCTCCTGCATTGGTGTACATCATAAATGTGTAATGCCAGTCTAAGAAAACCGCCCAGCCCAACCCGCTCTGCCTTGCATCCCTAACAACCTTATCAAAGGGTTCCTTTCTGAGCGTGGAGAACAGAGAGCCCTCCAGGTTTTGATTCATAGCAGGTGAAGGCTGCATGTGCTGAGAACTGATTGAAATCAGCGAGGTCAACAAAATACAGCTGACAGTGCCCAATAATTAGGAGAGAAGCATCGCTTCCTGGTTGTCCTGCGATCCCCTTACCTCGGGCTCCCACTTCTAAAGGGAAGTCTTTGTTTTACACATTTTATGGCATTGGCATGTGCTCTATTTTTATGAACTTGAGATTTTTCTGACCCATCTGTTCTTGTCCTTTGTCCTGTAAACTGGCTGGACATGGTTGGGAGAATGGGCGGGGCAAATGGAGATTGAAGAGAAGGGATCTTAGAAAGTCTAGCTTTTTGTTTTTGTTTTATTTGAGGGGGTTAGAAGGTATGTCTGGGGGCAGCCACATGCCCACGCATACAATGCCATACACACATGCACCTTCCATTTTGTTGCAGGAGAAAAAAAGCCTGCCCTCTAGCCCCACAACCCTTTGATGAGGGTAGAAGTACTGCATTGCAAAAGAATTCTAACAAGTTCAAAGGAAATGGCTGCATTCTAACCCCACTCTCTCGCCTTCACATTCTTCCTCTGTCTCTCTCCCCCTCTGCCTCTCTCTCTCCCATTCTCCCTTACCCTTTTTCTCCCCCCCCCATTCTTCCTTTAAGGAGGTTCTAGGCTGAAAGTTCTCGGAAAGGAAGTGTGGGGCTCCTATTCTATGCACCCAGAGAACTTGGCACAGGCACTTGCCTGGAAGCTGGCCCCACCCTATAGCTGGAAAGGATGTTTAGCAGAGAGGGGAGGGGGCTGGGCAGCTTTCCTCCATGGGTGAATAGGAAGCACTCATCAGGACATATCAAGAGGAGACACCCGGCCTGACTCAGAGCCTTGGAGAACAAGGAGCAAGAAGTAGGGGCTTCCACAAAAAGTCTGGGAGAGCCTCGTTAGTTAAGCTCTAGAGTTGTAAGCTAGGCTGGGTCCCACACTATGCTCAGATGACCTTGGGTTGGTTGAGCTTCATTGTATCAAAAAGAACTGAGTCTTACTTTCTATTGTTACTGATTGTCACCCAGCTCAGTGTCTACTCAAAGAAGTATGCAGTTTGAGTCCTGTCCTACGGGGCAGAATAATTCCTTAATCTCTGTCACACAGGGATGCTAGGAAAGTCGGAGCCACCCTCCAAGCCCAGGGAATATTAACCTGTAATAACCAAAAATGTAGTTCTTGGATGGATTTCTTTTTTCTGCTGGCTTCAAAGAGTCTGTAAAGCACATGTTACCACCCATGAACATGAAGAGGAGACCTTGTCACAGTAAGATACTCACCTCCCTGTGTAAATTCAGAAGTTCACAGCCATTAATACCATCAGTAAGGTTGACAACTACCCCTGTCCTACTGTGGCTCACACTACAAGAGCCCCCCCCCAAAAGAAGTCAACCTATGCCTGCTTACCATTCAGCCTGCTGTCCCAGGAACCTCCTGAAATATGACAGACAAGAACAAGGTTTTGCAGAGATGTACAGCAATGGGAACCTTTGTACATCTCTGGTGGGAATATAAAACAATATGGCCATTTTGAAATGTTCTGACTAAATTAAAGACTATCTGATCCTATACTTTCACCCTCCAGATAGACACCCATAGCAAATGCAACCCCACAAAGCACAGATATTCATCCCCATAAAGCATGAATGTTCATAGCAGCACTATTCAAAGTAGCAAATGAGCAAACCTGTCTGCTGCTGGCGATGGAATGTTATTCAGCAATGAAAAAGAATGAAGCCATGGCAGATGCCATGGCGTAGAAAAACACTAAAAGTCCTACAGTGAGAGGTGACAGCCACAGAATGTCACCTGCATGACCCCAATTATATGTCAGAATAGGGACAGTTATAGATAAAGGAGGTGCTTGTGGTTCCCTAGAGCTAAGGAGAGCTGGGAGAGAAGGATAGCACTACTAAAGGCTTTAACGTTTCTTTGGAAGGTGATAGCAATGATCGTGGACATATCAGCAAATCCACTAAGACAGATTATTGTGTGCTTCAACTGGAGTGATGTGAATATGTAAATGAGATCTCAACCACAGTGGTACCTGTGTGCCCAAAGACAAAAATCACACCTGTCCATTCTCCTGCCAGGAGACTTCTGCTGCTTCTCAACACGCAGGACAAAAAGCCTAAGATCCTCAGGGCCTTGACAACGTAGCCTCAGTTCACCCACTCTCCTTGATGATTATGCTAAACGCCCAGCTTCAGAGATTCTTCTGGAACTCCCAGCTGAAATTGCTGAGGTACTCTGGCCTTTGCAATGAATGCTGGGACCTGGAACAATCTTATCATCCTGATGTCTACCTGCTCAGTGTCCATTCATTCTTCATAGGAAAACATGATTCTTCTCTCTCTCTCTCTCTCTGTCTCTCTCTCTCTCTCTCCTCCCTCCCTCTCCTGGGCGGACACTATCATGCTCTGTTTCATAGTCTATTCTTCTTGTTGTATTTAATTTCACTTACCCATCTACACAGTATTTCACTAGCCTGAACCACGTGTCTATGCTTTATGTGGTGTCCCCTCTCCCATTCTCACTACATGCTGCTAACCACATAAGAAAGGTGTGGGTAGGTGTGGAAAAAGGCGGACAGACAGATGTACACACACACACACACCACAGGCTGGGGAGTACAGAGGGAGGGCTATAGGCTCACCTCTGCTCCACCCGCTCTCCTCACCCCTCTCACTGGCCCCTTCCTCTCCATCTTCCTCTCCTTAGACCCTCCCTTCTGCTTTCATGGACTTTGCTTTAGTTTATACTCCACCTATGGGAGGGAGTAGATGATATTTTAAAGTCTGGCTTATATTGATCAATATGATGAGCTCCAGTTCTACTTATTCTTCTGAAAATAACATGATTTGTTGTTGTAGAATATTGTTTTAAGGTGTGTTACTTTTGTTTATGTTGCATTTGTTTACATCTGTGAAGCTGGGTTACTTTGCCTATCTAAAACACCTGATGGTCTAATAAAAAACTGCAATGCCAATAGAAAGGCAGGAGAAAGGATAGGTGGGGCTGGCAGGCAGAGAGAATATATAGGAAAAATCTGGGAGGAAAGAAAGAAATAGCCAGAGAAGGAGGAGGACTCCAGGGGCCAACCACCCAGCTACACAATAGTACCAGCCATGGAGTGAGAGTAAGAGTAAGATGTACAGAAGAAAGAAACGGGGAAAATCCAGAGGCAAAAGGTAGATGGGATAACTTAAGAAAACTTATAAGAAACTTTTGTTCCTTGGCAAGAAACAAGCCAAGCTAAGGACGGGAATTTGTAATTAGGAATAAGCCAGTTAGTGATTTGTTTGGGAGCGGGATGCTGGCTTCCCCAAAAGAGTAAAAAGCAAACAACAGCAATTGGTTCTTCTTTACTGACCTCTTTTAAAACTCTATTGTGTATAGAGTGAGTTCCAGGACAGCCAGGGCTACACAGATATATCCTATATCAAAAAACAAACCAACCAAGCAAACAACAACAGCCCAACTCTATTGTATATATGTACCACATTGTTCTTCTCAGGCATCTGTTGGTGGCAGCCTAGGCTGGTTCCACATCTTTGCCAGTGACGAGTGCTACAGTAAATAAGATTGGATGAGTGCTTCTCTAGTATGCTTAGATGTCTGTGAGTATACACCCAGGAGTCACCAAGAAGTTGCACCATAAAGCAGTTCTCTTTTCCATGAGTTCTTCTGAGGAAAGTACAGGTTGCTTTCCACAGTGATTGTACTGATGCTACATTGCAACCATCCATTGGCAAGATGCTCTATCCTCTTCAACGTCTGGTGTTTCCATAACAACAACCATTCTTACTGGGATGAAATGCAGTCTCAATGTCTTTCCAGTTTTTCTTTCTCTGATGGCTTCAGTCCCACATTCTTACTACCTACTGCTATATCCTTGATCACTTTGATCCCTAACTTCTCAAACCCAACCCCCCCCCCTTACTTCTCTACTTCAAAACCATTTCTGATGAACCCTGTCTCCATGTCTAAGGAAAATCAAGGGGATGAAGCAAGAGACTGAGCATAAAAGATGTGTGGCTTTTTTTTTTTAACTTTATTTATTATTTATTTATTTGCCTTGGTGTTTGCCTGAAACTGGAACTACAGACAGTTGTTAGCTGCCATATGGGTGCTGGGAATCGAACCCGGGTCCTCTGGAAGAGCAGAGGGCGCTCCCAACCCGCTGAGCCATCTCTCCAGCCCCGATGTGTGGCTTTTTAATGCCCAAAGGGATGTGCATGTTCTCTCTTTCTGAAGATATGCTGAGTATGTATGAGAAGGATGTGGGTGGGATGCATATGTGTGATGTGTGTGGTATCTGTATGTATAATGCATATGTATGAGATGTGTGCATATGTGTATGCTGAATTCATGTGTGCACATGTGTGTGCTATAGATGTGTATGATGTATGTGTTATGAATGTGTGTAATGTATTATGTTATGTGAGATATATATATATATATATATATTCGGGGCTGTATGTATTTAATGTATGTTTTGTAATAGATGTGATAAATATATGTGCAATATATGTATGTGTATTGCAATGTATATGTGTGTGATAGATGCATGTTTGTTACATGTGTGTGATATATGTACATATAATGTGTAGATGATATATGTATGTGTATATAATGTATATATGTGGTTTATCACTGTGTATGATGTATACATATGTGTTTTTCACAGTGATTAATTAACTGGGAATCTTTGCATTATATTCAAAGTTTCCAGTAAGATATCAGCCACATTGAAGCAAGTATAATTTAATACAACTGTACACACACATGCTCACACAGTGTACATGAAAAGCAAGGTCTAAAACAAAGGGATATATCAGCACTCAGATAATAAGAAGCCAGGATGGTGTGTCCCTCACTGTTTATCACATGGACATTGCAGAACTCTAACCACTGATTCCTTGCTGGGGGTATTTACTCCCAGACCTAGAAGACATTTAGCAACAAGTCTAGAAATTTTGAGTTGTCACAAGTGTGGAGAATGCTGTGGCATCTAGTGGCCAGGTTCCAAGCTAAATACTCCTCAGAGCTCTCTGTATTCCCAGAGTAAAGAATATGCTAGCCCAACTATCAATCCTTTAAGAAACCTTCAATTACTTTCTCCTCCTGACCTGCCCAGAATGAATTCCTGCATGGGTGGGACCAGTCACAGTCCTGGGAAACCACTGGAGAATGACAGACTCCCACTGGACCTGGACCTTTGTTTGTGGGGTGACCTCATGTCCAGGCCTTGACCTCCAGGCCCTAGGCAAGCCCACTAAAGTCCCAAGCTTGAAGTCTGAAACTCTTTACTGAATACCAGTTATTGTCTATTAATAACAACTCATCTGAGTGCTCCTTGGCTGACAGGGCACAGATGAACTCTAGATCTGGGGGGGGGGGGGGGGGAAGAAGTGACCCAGATGAGTCACTGTCCAGAAGGGATGAAAAGTGGGGCTCCCCTCCTCGAAAATCTACACCAGCAAATGAGAAAAACCACTCTGGTTACAGCTCAGGAAAACCCCTGTACTGTAGATCTCACAGCCAGTCAGCCACATGGAGATGGCCGGTGTGATTGGCCCTGGTCGGAGAAGCAGCGCCATATCAGAGGAACAAGTCACATGAACAGGACTTAGTTCAAACCCCTGAAGACTGAAAAGGATAAAAGAAAGGGAGAACGGGAGACTAAGAGGCTGCGGATATGCTCTTCTCTGAGGCTAGCAGTAGAGCATTTGCTCAAAGTCCTTGGGTTCTAACAACCCCCACTCTTCACCGCCCCCCCCCCCGCCCCCGTACAGCCAGAGAAAGGAAGGAAGAGAAGCAAGAAAAGGAAGGAAACCTCTGGAAAAGGAAAAGGAAAACAAGCGAGGTGTGGGAGGGAAAGTCAGGAGGACAAATGGCAAATCTTTAAGATCAACAAATGTCCTATAAATGTC
The DNA here is from genome assembly GCA_004025045.1 of Sigmodon hispidus. NCBI lineage: Eukaryota > Metazoa > Chordata > Mammalia > Rodentia > Cricetidae > Sigmodon > Sigmodon hispidus. The sequence goes on from PVIH01000965.1 coordinate 89,664, forward strand.
TATTCGTAGTTAATAGATCAGGACAATGCCTCGGGAGGTTTCCTCCTGCAGGAGGCTACGCTCTCCTGCCCCGCCTTCTTTCCTGTGACTGACAAGTAGTCTTAGCTCCTCCCCTTTCTCTTTAGGAACGTCACAAGAGTAGAAGCCTCCTGCTGTGGACCGAGAAGGAGGTTTAACAGTGACAGTTCTACCCAATGTGGGGGCATGGCTGATCATCACTTCTTAAGACTAGATATGCAGATCTTCCTAATTTCAGGGTTCAGCATGAAGAACTCTGTTGCTGGGCTCCTGAGTCACATCCTCCAGTCTAGCTTTGATTAGCCATTAAGCCATCATCCGGAGCTCTGAGCTCTGACTCATCAGCACAGCTCTCCAGTAGTGGAGAGCTGAACAGGGAACAGGTATGTCCCTTCCTGGGCTCAGACAACCTACGATATTTACCTTGTCCTGGCATCATCATCCTCTGCTTCTTGGTTGACTCATTTGTTTATACATCTCATGTCTGCTCCCCCACCCCCACAAACACACCTCCCACTCCCTGACAGCCTCTGCAGACTGCAAACTACTTGAGACCAGAGACTTTTTTGTTCATAAATTTTATGTCTACAGCTATGTTGAGCTAAGCCTTTGCTACTTAGTAGCTATCAATAAAAATATTCATTAACAAATAAGACTTCTAAATGCTTTAGGACTGCATAAGACCCCAGGATCTTTGTACAACCCTAGGAGAAACCATCTCTTTGACAGATTTTATTTCCCAATTTCTCAGAAATATGGGCACTAAAATGTTGGATTTGGGATGACTTAAAGAAAATTTATCATGGCCTGGATTGTAGGTGAGATTCATACCCATGAAATAAGATTTAAGATGGGGAAACTGAGGCACGACAATGTTAATTTTTTTTTCTGAGGATTCCAAATCTTAGGATTTCTACCATTTCTTCTATAGTCTTTTTTTTCCACCCACAAAGACAACGTGGTCCATGGCATTCAGTGACAGCCACTGAGTAGTTTTTTTCTCTCTGACCATTCAGTGAGTAGCCTTGAGGCCCATTAGTCAGCAAGTTCATGCCCTCAATGGGAGTTAGTCTTGGCTGTGGACTTGACTGGATCTGGAAACAGCTAAATTGCTAGTCACACCCATGAGGGCTTTTCTTGATTCAGTTGTATGAAGTGGGAAGATCTAGCCTAAAAGTAAATGGCATCTTCCTGTAGCCAGGTGATAGGAGATGCTAGTGGGAAAGTGTATCTTGTCTTCATGGATGGCTAGTAGCAAGTTAATTTATCCTGTTGGCAAATCCGTCTACCCTGTTGCTGCCCATACTTTGGCTGACATGTCCAAGAAAGCACAGTATGTTTCCTGAACACCCAGCCTTCTTCTTCAGCTTCTCTCTCCTTCCCCAGGCCTTACTTATAAACCTCACACATGAAACAAATGTTCCCTACTAATTCCACACAGAAAGAGAGATGAAAAAGCATACATCTGCTATCCCTTCTAAAAGAAAATAAAGCCAAAATAGGAAAGCATAGTTAGCAGGGGAGGTGGCCCAGTTGGTGAAATGTTTGCTGTTCAAGCATGAGTACCCAAGTTTGGATCTTCAGTACTCAGGTAAAAACAGCTGGGTATTGCAGCAGTGAGGACTCAGGGCGCCAACCTCTGCCTTCCACAAACAAACCAATAAATTGTAGAGAAAGCATAAAGAAAAATAAAAGGATGTATTTGAGGAGCAAACTGTGACAGCGCTTGTTATCCTGAGTCTTTCCCTAAGGCTGACCCAGGCTTAGAAGCTCAGGTAATAGATGAGGGTTGGCTGAAAGGAGGGACCAGCCAAAGCTTTGTTGATAGAAAATAAAAGACTATGTTAACTTTCCCATCTCCTGGCAGCAATGAGGGGAAAGAGCCAGATCCCTGAGCATCTCAACTACCTTCTTCCAACCCCATCCTTCCTCATCCCTCTCCCAACTCCCTGCTCCCTTGGCTAATAAGCAGTCTGGAGGCTTATGCTCTTTGCTTATTGTATTTGGCTCAGAAACACATTTTCTTTCTCTCTACAACCTCCGGCAAACGCTCTGATATCCATTTGTTTGCCTGAACACTGCTGTCATTGCACCTAATGTCATTTTCTAGTGAGCTGCAGACGGGTCACTAGGCACAGCAAGAATGCTACTTCTTGGGGGACCTAGTGCTTCCAGCCTGGTCAGCTCCTGTCTCAGCACAGCACAGCGATTTTATCCCAACCGCAATGGCAGGCCTCAGGGACCCCTAAGCAGTCCCCTGGTTTCATTATGCTCCTTTCTGGAGTGACTGGAATCCACCTGAGACTTCACTCCATCCCAGGGAATTTGCATCTAGAAAGGCAATTGATTTGCATGTCAGTGGACCAGAATAAGTGACTCAGAAATTACCTGTGTCTTGTTTATTTCAGCAGTGAGCTCAACACAAAAAAATACAAAAGGTGCTTCCTTCCTCCCTGGAATCTCCTTCTGTCCCTTCCTCAGGCTTTTGTGCCTTTAAGGTCTCCATTTCTTCAACAAACCATTTCACAGCCAGACGCCCTTATTTTTGTTAAAACACAGGGACAGTCAGGAGATTAAAATTGTTCCTGCAGAAGAGCCTCTAAGGTACAGGGCCTTAGAAGGAAAGGGAGGCCTTCCTGGAACCCTGGAGAGCCTGGTGGGGTCCTGAGCAAAACAGGAAAAGGAAGGAGTCTACACTTACCAGAGAGGTAGACAGATGTGTTGGAGAAACAAAGACCTGGGTGCACTGAATTGCTGTGTGGGAGGCAGGCGGACAAAACACCCCATACTGTAGCCTTGGGTGAAGGTCTCCCAAGTGGAGCTCTTGTATACACTGCCAGCCTGTGATGCCCCAGGACTGCCATAGATGGATAGACTACCAGACAGCTCACTGTCACATCTGAGAGCTGAGTGGACCCAGTACATTTAGACTAAAAGCCATGTAGATACTGGCCCCCATGTAGATAGCTAACCGGTTTTGTTTCTATTTTTATTGCTTAATTGTGGTGTTAGAAACCAAACCCGAGGCCTTATGTATGCTAGGCAAATGATCTTCCACTGAGCTATATATACTCCCCCACCACCCGCAAAACACTTTTATTTTGGCTTAAAAGAAGAAATGTCTTTGCTATGTTTCTAATACAAGTTTGCCACCTGTGTTGGTTAATTTTCTCATAGCTATAATACTAGATGTGGCAGAAGCAACTTAAGGGGAGAGGGTTTATTTTGACTCGGTTCATCACGGCAGGGGAAGTTGGGACTGCAGAGCATAGGAGCTATTGCGGGGTAGCTGGGAATCAGGGAGGAGAGTCCTAAAATGCTGGTGCTCAGCTCACTTTCTCCTTTCTATTCAGTCCAGGACCCAGTTCATTGGGTGGCCCCACCCACATCTAAGGTGGGGCATCCAACATCAAGCCAATCTAGACTCTCTCACAGCCATGCCCAGGATCTGGTGATTCAAGTTGACAGTATTAACAATCACACCATTGTTTGGGGGTAGAAACTGCTGGTCTTTAGAAAGCCCGGGGAACCCAGGGGACAGAGGTGAGTATTTAGCAGTTCCCCTGGCCCTCAGAGGGGATTGATTGAAGGACATCCGCAGTCAGAACTTCAGGTGTTTTCCTGGACCACACCTTAATGATGAGTCTCACCTACGACTGGCCATCTCCACACCTATTCCAGATCTATTGCTTTTCTCCTTGGATCTTTGGCTCCCATTGTGTCTGTGATCCTATTACTTCCCCATGTTGTAGTCTGTCCCTGGCTTCACCCTACTGGCCTTCAGGAACGAGTAAAACTTAAGCTCTGTTAGATGTTAGCTACTCTCATCTCAGACCTTTGAACTCATGCTTCATGCTGGAAGCAGCAGCCCTCCTTCTTGGGTCTTTTGAGATCCCACATCCATTTGCAATTCCTGCCTGACCCACGACCACTTGCTGACCTTGGTCACCCCCATGGATCCTTCTAGTCTTTTTCTCCAGCTTACAGGTCATCCTATCAGATCTCTGTCATCATCCCAAAACCTCTAGTCTTCTGGAGGACAACTCATCTGATAATAGAAACTCTTGGGTCTTGCTTTTTATTTGTTTCAACCCAGTTAACCTCCATTCCATAATCTGCCTCTGTCCTTCTGACAAGCCCTTCTGTTTAAACAGCCCAGGCTTCTTCCTCATGGCTTCCATTCTCTCAAACTCTACCCATCTTCTGTTGGCCTGACCTTATAGTCCATTCTTTACCTGTAGACTTAGCTGTCTTAGTTAGGGTTTCATTACTATGAAGAGACACCATGACCAGGTCAACTCTTACAAAGAAAAACATTTAGCTGGGGCTGGCTTACAGTTCATTAGCATCATGATGGGAAGCATGGCAGCACATAGGCAGGTAGACATGGTTGCTGGTACGGTAGCTGAGAATTCTACATCAAGATTGGCAGATAGCAAGAAGAGAGAGAGAGAGACAGTGGGCCTTGCTTGGGTTTCTGAAATCCTAAAAGCTCACACCAAATGACATACTTCCTCCAATAAGATCAGACCTCCCAATAGCGCTACTCTTTGTGAACCTTTGGGAGCCATTTTCATTCAAACTACCATATCAGTCAAGTGGCTGTTTCTTCAGTAAGAGTAAACACATTACATAATGTTTCTCCAACTAGATGAATGCCCATCATCTTAAAGCCTTGTATAGATGAGACTGAGAAAATTGTCTAAGACCTCAAAAAAGAGGCAATGATTTAGCAGGATCAGTGGTATAATTTGTGGAGTGCCCCACTACCTCCAGAGCAGTGAATCAGAGCTCTTTATTCAAAACCAAAAAAAAAAAAAATCAACCCTAAAATATGTAAAAATTTATTGTAAAAAATGAATATTTTTACTCTCTATATATGTCTGAGTGCCTGCATGTATACATGTGTACCATGTGCATGCCTAGTGCCCAAAAGGGGTACCAGATCCTCTTAAACTGGAGTTATAGGCAGTTGTGAGCTGTCATGTCCATCCTGGGAATGGAATCTGGGTCCTCTGCAGAAGCAGCAAATGCTCTCAACTGCTGAGTCACCTCTCTGGTTCTCAAAACTTCTTTAAAATGTTATTTGTTTTAGAGAGAACTAGAGAGATGTCTTAGTTGATAAATTGCCTAGTGTATAAGCATGAAGTCTTGAGTTTGGATCCCCAGCACACATGCAAAGAGCCAGGTGCAATGACATGTATCTATAATCTCAGTGCTGAGGACCTAAAGACAGATGGATTCCTGAAGCTTGCTAGCCATTCAGTGTAGCCAAATCAGTGAGCTCTACGTTTGGTTAAAGACCCTGTCTCAAAACATTAAAGTAGGGCTGAAGAGATGGCTCAGAGATTAAGAGCATTGGCTGTTCTTCCACAGGGCCTGAGTTCAATTCCCAACAACCACATGTAATGGCTCACAACCATATGTAATGAGATCTGGTGTCCTCTTCTGGCCCACATACATACATGGAAGCAGAATGTTGTATACATAATAAATAAATAAATCTTTAAAAAAATTAGAGAGTGATTAAAAAGACATGATGTTCCACATATATATAAATCACATACACAAATAAAACAATAAAAAGATGTGGTGGCCCATGCCTTTAATCACTCAGGAGGCAGAAGCTAGTGGATCTCTGAGACTGAGAGAATAGCCATGGCTAGAAAGAAACTCTGTCTTTAAAAACAAAAAAAGTAAATAAAATATTGTATTGATTAAAAGACATACAACAGAAGTAAATGACATTCTAAGGTTAAAGTTAAAAATTACTATCATATATTTTACTTTCATATTTATACAGTGCAATGCCAGTTTTAAAGGCAAATACAAGCATGTCGTCCTCACATACATAGAATCACAGATAGCTTGTGCATACATTTGCATTTGTTCTTATCAGAACAGAGAGAGTCAGCACACTGTGGTTTTCTTTGGCTTTTCCGTGTGCTTGCATTCTATCCAGCACTCCTTCCCTGCAGCTCAGAGGTGAGAGCACCAAAGCAAAGGGAATGATGGGTAGCCTGCTTTCCCGTTTCCTCTGCTTCCTTATGTGCATTGTAAGTGGTTCGGTGGTTGCAGGAATGTAGTGTGAGCAGAAAGGCTATAGTCCAGTTCTTTGACTCTCTGTTCTTACTAGACTGACTCCTTTTCTGCATAGGAAGCATGTTCTGGCCTGCTTTAGTTGTGAGAAACTTGCTCCTACAGTGATGTGACACATGCACAGACCTCGGTGAACCCACGATGTCTGAAAGCTTAGCCATATCAGAATGAGCATAAATATTAAGTGCCGATGAAGGTTATGTGCTGACTGTACTCTGTACCCAAGCAAGACAACCAGGTTCAAGGTTCAAGGGACACACACTCATTCTCTATTACCCCTGATTGCATGCCTTCTACATGGTCCTATTAGACGTACTGGAAAGTCTTATTTCAAAAACAAGACTTTCTAGACAATGCTGATAGAGTTCTTAAATGAACACAGGACCCTTGTGAAAGCAAGGTGTCAGCTGCCACACAAAGATCTGTGGCATTGCTTGACATAACTCTTTTCAACCTAAGACATTCATTTTTTTTAAACACTTTTATTTATTTATTTGCCTTGGTGTTTTGCCTGGAACTGAAACTACAGACAGTTGTGAGCTACCATGTGGGTGCTGGGAAAGAACCCGGGTCCTTTTGAAAAGCAGACGATGCTCTTAACCGCTGAGCCATCTCTCCAGCCCTAACCTAAGACATTCTTAAAGAAGAGGGATACACCCACCAGCTGGGGTGATAGAGCATACAGTCCTGAAGGTCAGAGGAAGACAACTTAGGCCCACATCCAAACACTTTCCCTTTGTCCCAGAGGGGATGCACCCTTTTATTGGGATAAAGCCACATATCTCTCCTATATGCATCCCTCTCCTCCCCTCAACTCTTGACCAATCAATCATCCCCACTTTCCTTCACCTCTTCGGTTTCTTTCTAGCTGCTTTAACTCAACCTAAGGAAAATTCCAGGCTCTCATGAAAGCTGTCATTCACCTCTGCTTCTTCTGAAAGTGACTGTCCTGTCACCCTACCCACCAAGATCCCCCCAATTTCTCCAGTTTCTCCCCTGTGCATTCTCCTCCTAGCCCGAGCATCTATGAACTGCTCCTACAACCCCACTTTATAAGAGCTTCCCTACCTAGCCATTATTTATACCAATGACTGCCCTTCACCCTTCTACCTATAGACCCCAATACAATGAATAATTTCTTTAAGAAATCCTTGATTTCGGTCTTGGTAAGAGGACACTACTTGCCATTATCCACTATTATTTTTCTTATAATTCCTTCTTGGATCATCCCTGGATTAATTGATTTCAGTTTCTTATCCGTGCACCTGACTGGCCCTCTGCTTTCTGTCTGTACCTGTTACCCTTAATTCCATCTTCTGTCACCTGTAAGCCGCTGATTCCCAATTCTCCAACTTCAGCACTCATCAACTCCTTTCATTTTGTAAAAGTAATCTTGATCACCCAATACTTAAATTTTAAATTTCTTTTTAAAATTATGCAAGTAATACATGGTTTTTTACAGAAAATCATAGATAACAAACAAAAATCTAAAAGGCAAAACCCTGAAATTCCAAGTTCCAGAGAGATAATCACTAGCAAGAGTTTGATGTGTATGAGCCTACCTGAATTTGCCTGTGAAAATCCACTGAATTTTATACACACACACAATCATCTCTTTTTACTAAAATTTTGATTCTTCCTTATAGACCTTGCTAATTCTTTTTTGCTATCGTCTTTCCAAATCACTAAAAATAATTCTAAACTCTCTTAATGGCTGCCCAACATTCCATTTCTTATAATTTCTGTATATTAACCTTGTTCCTATATTTTATCTTATCATAAGCACATAGCAGTGAGCATGCTTGTGGCTGAACTGTTCAGTTTGGATGTACAAACATTTTAAATACTGTCAAATTACCTTTAGAAAATATTCTTCTCGCATATATTTTGGCCAGCAATGTATAGAAATGCCAATTTTCCCAAGCCTATATAAAAATATGCAGTAGTGACTTGGGGCATAACTCGGTTGGTAGAGTGCTTGCTGAGCATAAAGAAGCCCTGGGACCGACTCCCAGCACTGCAGAAACAGCTGTGATCCTAGCATCTTGTGGGTAGAGAAACCAAGGAGATGTCCCAGAGGGGAAGAATGTGTCTGGCACTGTCAGAAGACCCAAGTTCAATTCCAAGCACCTACATCAAGTGGTTTACAACTGCCTGTAACTAACCCCCTCCAGCAGCTGCACTTGTGTGCACACAGCACACACCTGTACATAATCAAAAATTAGAATAAAGATTTTAAAAAATAAAGCAAAATAAAAATAGTATTGCTTCTTTGCTTTATTATGTACTTACGTTTCTTTTAAAAATGACATTTATCTGTTTTATCCTATAAAGATGTTTAATGATTTATAAAAAAAACACCTATGATCCCTAAGTACTTATAACTAGGTTTATCCTGGAACACTTCAAGACAAAAATTTCCAAATTCAACACAGTTAGTGTCCCCATGAAACACTCCGATCCCTGCTTCCATTATTACATGCAGCCTCTTCTCCCAAGCTCCCCACAGCAAATGGGTGAGAAAACAGGTGCTCTCCTCCCTCTTAATCCATTGCAAAGTCTTGTCCATTGACTCTCAGAAGAGCCTCAATCCGTCTTTTCCTCACATCCTCCAGGCCATTTCCAGGTCTCCTCTTGATCTCATTGTCTTAAGTTTGAAAAAGTTCCTAAAGGTAGCCAAGCCCCTTCTGCTCTGTTCCATACTCATACTAAACAAGAATGGTTTTCTTAAAGAACACAGCTGGTAAGGCCAGTCCTCACTGGGTGACTTTTGGTGGAGAATGGACACCTTCCCAGTTTCAGAAGAAGCCCTATTCAGCGTCGTTCTGCATTGCTTGCCACATTCAGTTCATCACTGCTACTCTGGCCTCTACACCACAAGCAACCCTTGTTGAAATGGCTCCCCCAAAGATTAAATTGTGTACAGAACTTTTTTCTTTTGTCCTGGAGCTGCTTGGTCACCACTCAAGACTCCCATAGCACATCTTCTGGAAATGCCTAAGAAACAAGTCAAGTCTGGGATTTTAGCCAGCTAGAACCAAGACTTCAAAATACTAGTGCTGGAGAGATGGTTCAGATGTTAAAGGCTCAGGCTCATAAATAAAAGGAAAAGAGTTGGTTTCTAGCTCTCTCTCTCTCTCTCTCTCTCTCTCTCTCTCTTCCTTTTCCTTGTCTCCATGGCACTGGCACATAGGTCACACATCAATAAAAAGTTGGCACACATCCTGCTTCACTGCCAGGAGCTTTGAAAGATGGCCAGTGCTTAAGAGCGTTGTGTTCAGTTGTCAGCACCCACAAGGCAATTTAAAACTAATGCCTGTAACTACATTTTCAGGCATTATTGCCCTCTTCTGTCTTCTACCAGTACTGCATGCACATGGTTCACATACATGCATGTAGGCAAAACACCCACATACATAAAAGTAAATAAATCTTTAAAAAATAAGGTGACCCCTAATATTTAGGAAATCTCATCCAAAATACAACTGAAGGAATCCCCTCCATAAAACATAAGATCTATAAGATAGCCACCTGGCTCCAATCCTGCTTGACGTTCTACATTTCTGTAATTCAGGCTAGTTAGCCTTTCTGTGTCTCAATTTTCTTATCTTTAAAATGGTGATCATAATTATGACTCCTTGTAGTTTCTCATGAATTAATATATGTAAAGCACTTTTAAAAATGCCTGCCATGAATATGTTATTTAAATAGATGATATATTTGGGATAACTAATGTGGGTACCATCTGACTATATCTAAGTGGTTAAGTGGATGTAATGGTATAATGTGTACACAAGCTCTTTGGGAAATTCAGCCCATTATGGCTTTGCTGTTTTTCTTGTAATTTCAAACAAGATAAGTCTCAACACTTATAAGAAAATAGGTACTATCCCATAACTCATATGAATGCTATAAAATTTAAAGGAGACTTTAAAAATAATCATATACACTTCATCTCATTCCAAAGTGGTTTTGAGTAAATTCAATCCAAAACTTGTATAGAAGCAAGACAGGATAGCAGTAAGAATAAACAAGATTAGCCATAGATGAGAGAAAATGCAGGTTCTTCCATTTACTAATGCAATGACTTCTCCCAGGTCCAGATCTATAATATCCCTTTATGAGCTATACTGATAAAGTACCGGACGTTTAGAAATGATCATTATTGTCATTTGGTTGAAAGAAGAACACATCAAGGCACTCTTGGCAGGAGGAATAAGGCAGACATTTAGGGAAGAGATTAAAGGTTGAGCTCTATTGAGTTAGTTCAGAAGATCCAGAGGACAAAAGACATCCTTCTCAGGTAGCCAGCAGCTCAGCCTGGACTCAGCCAGCCACAGATTGAATCTCCAGGCAGAAGTCATTTCGAATGCTGCTATTTAGCCCTTATTCCATTCAGCCTTCTATCATAGTTAATTATTTCTGTCTGTCTCCTGCATTAAATTGTATCTTCCTTGCCGTCTGTGACCTCATCTTCAGAAACCAAATACCTGCACAGTACTTGGCATTCAGAATCAGGCCTGGATAGTTGTGAATGAACGTAAGAACAGATTCTATCTACCCAGTGAACTCTTGAGACACGTGAAGGCCTTATTCCAATATCTTTTTTTTTTCCATCAGAAATGAGCTCAATTGAAAAAAGAATATAGATTTTTTTTTTTTTTTTTTTTTTTTTTGAGAGAGAGAGAAGTAACAAGAGACCTAGATGGAGAATCTCTGTCTTAGAGAAAGTTTTCCAGAATAATGGAGATGTAGAAAAACATCAAAGTGGACTCTGCATCTGCATCCGGAGTAGGGCTTGTGTGTTGTATTGCTCACACCCATCCTCACTGAGACTTGCCCTTGGAAAGAGCCGGGCTTGTGGGAGAACCACTGTGAAAAGCTCCTGTGGGTAAAACACGGCTGTCATATGAAGCTGGTATACCAAGGACTAAGATAACTACAGAGGTAGGCCAGGGGACTATCCTCATAGTTGGGAGAAGCTTGGGGGCCCACTGAGGTCCAGCAGGTGCTGAAAAGGAGGTCTGCTAGCTCCTGTCTTTCCTCTAGCTCGAGATCTTTGTGATGAGGTCTACTGTCTCATGGGCCTCAGATAGGTTTCTCTTTCAGGAACTGTGGAAGCACGTAGGTTCCTGTCACTGTGTCTTGCCTTCACTCTACTCCTTTCCCTTGTGGATGGATGTGGGAAGGTGTAAAGACCAGGGAACAACCCACATGCCCTTTGTGAGATACTGGCCTGGAGTCTGCCAAGAGAGCTGGCTGATCCGATAACAATTCCCAGAAACCTGTCTGCTTTCTGTCTACTCAACACTAGGATTACAAGGGCTGGTGGCCAGGCTGGGCATTTTCCTAGAGTTCTGGTCCCTAAACTCCAGCCCTCATATTTACAAAGTAAAGCAGAGGGGCTGTTCCTACATCCCCTGTGTGTTTTCTACTAACCCTGTCCAGCCAACAGCTGACCTGTCAAGATTTGGTCAGTGCTCATCTCCAAAGCAATGCTGTCAAGCTGGTGTCTAGGGTAAAGACTGAGCATTCAGCGAGAGTAAGGAGTTTCTCTCTCACCCTAAACACGCTCCCTTACCTGAGCCATTAAAGCAAGAGCAGGCTGCTCTAGACAGGCGTAGAGATAACATTAAAGCCACAGATGTGTCTAGAATATCAGGGTCCTTCTAGGGGTTCAAGAAGATATGTCTCCCCTAGGAAGCTATAGGTGAGGGCATACCTCTGCAGAATTGTGGATGACCTCAAAGCTGGCCTGAACCAGCAAGAATGGAAGCCCAAACCCACACATTCACGTATGGGGCTTTCTTTTCCCTTTTTCCTTTGTTCCTTTCTGTGAATATTTGCTTCCTTGGACCCGAGGAGTCAGAGAAAGTCAGCAAACTGTTATTTCCTCGGGTGCTGTAGTGACTTGGACTCAGATTAGCCCTGCTGACTTTAATCAGAGGCATTTGCAATTCCTGAAGCCGCCGGGTCCTTGGGATGCCAACTCCAGATCTCATCTCTGTGGTCTGCTGGTCTCTGCCGAGAGAGTGTATCAGGGCAGGGACGGGCACCCGGAGGTGAGCCGGGGGAAGGAGCCACACACAGAGGACTTTTGTCCTGGGTTGTGTGTTAAAGCAGGTACGAAGTGAAATCAAAGCTCAGATAGAGAGGGGAGGCTGTGATGTGTCCCAGTGTGAACAAAACAGCCTGCTCTGAAGTTATCGCGGCCCCGGAGACAATGTAATTTCTTCTCGGGCCGTGCTCTGATAGCCTGACCAGCAGGAAGGGCTGGAAGCTTCGTGCACCGGCCAGCTAAAGGAGGGGGCGGGATGAGCGCGATACCAGGGCGCAGGCTCGTTTCCAGTTCTCATTTGGCGCACACATGCCACCCTGGTGCCTTCACACTGAGCTGAGCTCAACTTCCAGTTAAACCTATCCCAAGCTGGGTTGTACATCCCTTACCCTCACCCTTCCTTGCTAGCCCAAAGACTTTCCTAAGACTACAAGCCAACACCTGAAGTTATAATATTTTGCAAAAAATTTCTCAGGGTTCTGCTGGACCATGGGGAACTAAAACAGTTCTGTCCTGGGTAAACCCCACCACGCTCTGCTGTCCAATTTCCCTGAATCCAGTTTCCCCTTAGTTATAAAAGCTTCCAGGGAAAGCTGTGTATACATCCAGCTGTCCCTTATTCTGATGTCCACCGACCCCACTATAATCCTTCCAATACCACCCCACCACAGAGCTGCAGCAGTCCAGCTGCCTCCCTGAAGACTCTCTGATTTAATTGTGCACACACACACACACACACACACACCCTTTCTACTATCTTTGTAGAATTCAGAAGAAACTAGCCACCAATTTGTGCAGTACTGGATTGGGTTGTTTAGGGAAACTTAAACTAGACTCAATGGGTCATCTAGGCTCAGAAAGGCTTATTTTGGGTATCTAGGTCATGGTGTCCAAGTAGCTAGGAGAAGTGACCTTTCTGTCCCTGCCAAAGAATGAGGGAGAAAACACGGTTTGTCTCCAGGTGGCTGGATGGGAACAAAGGGAAAGAGAACAGATATCTTGTCCTAGGCCTGAGACTTAGAAGAGGGGTCCAGGTCTGACTCCCCACATGGCTCCACAGGAAGTGGGTAATGGAATTAGGGATAAAGGAAAGGGGTGGTGGCATCCATTGTCCCTATCTCTTATTCCCTGAGGGCTCTCTGTGAGGGAAATGACTGGAATGTGGGGTGAAGGACTATGGAGCTGAACAGACAAGGAAGGACGGATTGGCCATGGGCCGTCCACAATTTTTCTTAATTAGCCATGGCATCTTGCCCATCATCGAAATAAATAACAGGTGTCCCCTAAGGACATCATATGAGAGGCGCCATTTATTGCAGTTCTGAGAGGAAACTGACAACATGACGGGTGACATGGCAGAAATAATGAAGAAAAATGGCAGCAGGCAAGAAGAGGCGCCATCAAGGTAGCCTTGCAAGTTAGTCCCCAGAGGGAAGCGCTGTGCCCCGCCCTCCCCGGGAGGGCACCTCCTCCCATGTGGTCCTGTTGGCCAGGCACAATTTACCTCTTCCATTAGCACTCTGGCAGGTACCATGTGGTTCCATTTTAGGGTCACTGATTACCATCATTGCTTCAGGCCCATCTCAGGTCACTGTGAATGTGTGTCAGAGCCCCTGAAATGCCACTTTCAGAGTTTCATTATTTTAGACATTTCAAGTTCAGGTCACTCTAATTTGTCTTTGTGGATTTTGTCTGCCAAATGTTAGATGGTAGACTCCTGATCTGCTACCCAGCATCCTTCTGGCCCTTCTCATTGCCTAATAATTGGTTGCTATATCTAGTTTAAAGGCAAAAAGGAGTCCCTCTCCTGTCAAAGGCTGATCTTATCACTGGTATTCAGCATCCTGTGCCCTGCTGCCTTATGCGAATTTCTCCCATCAATAATCCCTTTTCTAACCTCTCCCTGGGAACTTTCTCTGAGGGTACACACATTCAAGTCTCTTCCATGAAAAATAAAGCAGACTAGCCGTGATGGTTAATTCCATGTCATTTTTGACCAGGTTGAGAGATGTCTAGACAGCTCATAAAATACTACGTTTAGGTGTGTCTGTAAGGACCTTTATGAAGATCAGCATTTACCCCGGTAAACTAATAAAGATGTCATCTCTGCAACATTGATGAGTAAAATCCAATCCATTGTGAGTGCAAACAAACAGGAGAAGAGGCAAAGGAAGGCTGAGTTTACTCTCTTTCCTTGAGCTGGAACACTTTTCTCAAAACTCAAATACTGGAGACCAAGCTCTCTAGTTCAGACTCTCAGAATTACATCCACAGCACCTCAGCTTCCTAACTCTTCGGCTTTGACCTTGGAGTTACAGCATTGGCTCCTGTGGCTCAGATAGCTTCCTTTTAGACTGTGACTCCACTTTGCACACAATATATTATGGGCTTTCTTAGCCTCCATGAACCAAGGAAAAACAAAACAAAGAAAACCCCCCATGAAAGTCTAATGCACACACACACACTTCAATGCTTCTAGCTCTCTGGACGGCCCTCATAGTACGCCTGCCCTCCTGTGCACTACATTCCATGTCCTACCAATCTCACACCCCTCTCCTTTTCATGCCAACTTTTCCCCGACTGTGGTGGTTTGAACGAGAAATGTCCTGCATAGACTCAGGCATTTGAGCACTGATGCCCAGTTAGTAGTGCTGCGTGGTGGGGTGGAGAAAGGCTGGAAGATGCAGCCTTGCTGGAGGAAATTCATCAATGGAGGAAGACTTCAAGAGTTTAAATTCTTGATCAGCTTCCAGTTCTCTCTCTGTTTTGTGTCTGTGGCTCCAGATGTGAGCTCCCAGCTTCCATGCCTGCCTAGATAGCCCCACCTGGAACAGTAAACCAAAATACAGTCCTTCTTAGATGAGCTGGCTTAGGCATGGTGCTTTATCACAGTAACTGCATATTGGGTATCCTCACCTTCTCACCCTCCCCTGTGCTATTGTTTAAATGTGAAGTTTTCATGTTTAAAAAGACTCATCGGTTTAAGCCTTTGGTCCCCAGTAGGTAGTGATGCTTTGGAAGACTGTGAACCAGAAAGTGGGGCCTGGATGGAAAGGGTGAGCCAGTGAAGGTGGATCTTAAGGATATGGCCTCAATTTCAGCCTTCTTCCTGGTCACTATCATGTGAGAGAGAAGCTGCTGCTGCTAGCCCTGCTGATGTGACTCTTCTGCCATGATGGACTGTATCTCCTGAAACATAGCTACCGTTGAGTTGATTTGCACAAGTATTTGGTCACCGTGATGAGAAAGGTGGTTAACACAAACTCCAGTGACTTTACAGACAACACCTGTTGGGTTTTTACTCCAGACCACTACTAACTGCTCATTCCAAAATCACCAGTAACATTTTGTAACTAAATCTGACATATATTTTTAGCTGTTACCTTATGATTGTTTCTCTTTCTTGGGGCGCTTTTCCCCCTTGGCTTGGAAGAAACAGTTCTCCTAAAGCACTCTTTCTCCATCACACCATCATTTCTCCTCAGACTGTGTCACAATTTGGATATGAAGTACTCCCATCTTCAAACAATCATGTGTTGAAAGTTTGGTCTCAAGTTGGTAGATCATTGAGGAGTGACTAGATTGTGAGAGCAAGAGCACTGACCTGAGCCACAGATTCATAGATTTCTGAATTTGTAATATAGTGATATTATTCAGAGGTGGTGGAAAGTAAATGAACAGGAAAGGCACTACGGATTCCCTGAAAGGACAAACTTTTCCTCCAGCCTTTTTCTGCTGCTCTCTCCCCGCTCATTCCACCATATCTTTGTGCTGTGATGTTCAGTCTCAGCACAAGCCCAGAGCAATAAAGCCTCCCTAAAACCACAGAGGGAACCCTCGAAAAGTGTGAACCAAATCTGTCCTGTTTCCTTTTAAATCGTTTTTCTTGTGTATTTTGGCACAGTGGTATGCATTGACAAATGAAAGTGCAACAACAGCTTTTTACTTGCTTTAGTACACACACACACACACACACACACATACACACACGCACGGGGCACAGATGTGTGGTGGTGTACATGTGGAGGTCAGAAGACAATTGTGGAAATCGGTTTTCTTCTTTGGCCATGTGAGTCCCAGGGACTCAGTTTGTTGGTCTTGGCCACAGCCAAGACCAACAATGTTCTACCTGCTGAGCCATCTCACAGTCCTATAGCAGCTTTTCAGTTGCCTCTGGCTAAACACTGGGAGTCTTCCAGGATCAAAATTTAGGTCTTACTTATTCTACAAGGTTTTCCTAGACAGATTCATGGCATACTTAGTGGTGCCTAAGTCTGTGTTTGTCACTTAGCTAAGTCTCTGGAGTTTACCATTGAGTCTCAGTTCATCTTTTGGAAACCTCTCTGGCTAGGTTCTATTATGACCTCAACTTTAGATCATATAAAACTGAATTCCTCTTTGTGTCTGTCTCATCCTTACATGCTGCATATTTACACCAGCAAAATCTCAGCGCTTGAGCACGGAGTAAAGTAAAGATAGCCATACAGTTTTTATACTGTTCTAACTCCTGGTGCATTAGAGTGACTGGGAAAATCTTTCTGACTGGTACCTGGAAGAGAGTCCAAAGACTCTAGTGTGTACATGCCTGCCCACACCAAGCCAAAGAAGGAAGGAAACAAAGGCCTGAAAAATGCTAGAAACCAGAGATCAGATGGGGCCAATGTAAAGGGAGAGAACACTGAGGATCTATCCACATACACCAAGATGCTTGCAACAGACACAAGTGGAATTGGCCCTAGGAAAGAAGGCAAATGCATCATCTTACCAATGAGATTGCACTAGCAGTCCCTTCTGCAAAAGGCATGTGCAAGCCAGGCATGAAGCTCCTGCAATCCTACAGTGTGGAGAGGGGGAAAGAAGAGTTATATATCAAGGTAGAAGTTTTGATCTAAAGACTGAATAATATAAGCACAAGAAATGCTCTACGAAGTTCCTTAGATACCTGGACTTCATGCAAGCAGACTAAAACCCACATCACAGAAAGCATAGCTTACTTCCAACTCTCACCAGAAAGTAAGAGGGAAATTCCTATGTCAGGCGTAGCAGTTTCAGAGATAGGAGTGGGCCTCAGCCTCCAGTTTAAGTTCCTTTTAGTTCCTCTATGGAAAGAGGCATGGGGAGGCTAATGAATGAGGACAGGCTGACATCCCCTTTTCTACACAATGGCTTATCTGTATGCAGTAGGGGTCAACTCTCTGGTGAGCTGGGCTTTTCTCTCTCTGGGTCCAGTTTTGCTTAGTATTGTATGTTTGGGGGAATGAGCAGGACAGGGTAGCCAAAGGCACATTCTAGAGAGCAGCAACAGTAGGGTATTGTTCTACCAGAAGTTGGGCCTTGGATGCACTGATAGACCAGAAGACATTTCTTAGTGTTTCGACTCAGTCTATTGTAGACAACAGTGAGAGAAAATAGCCTTGGTGATGTAATAAACATATGCTGAATGCCTGCTAAGTATAGATACAGAGTGGCTCTTAATGAATTGACTAAGAATTTCTGTTTTTTAATGGAGACAAGGCTGTGTCCCAACTTTCAGGCTGTCATTCTAATGGTGACATGGAAGATAGTCTGGAGAGGTTAAGAAGGAGCAGAAGAAAAAAAACATGCTGTTTATAGAATCAAGCTGATAACCTGAGTGCTAGAGAAAAGGTCTCCACTCAGGAGAGTTCACAGATCAGTGGGGAAAAAAAAACACCGTGAGTTCCTCAAACATTGAATGGTGCGGATATAACAGTATTGATGATACATGGCATGGACTGATCACTTCTATGGAGCAGGTATCATGTGAAATGCTCTATCGCATTATGTTATGAACTATGAATCCTAGCTTGACATGGTGGTACATGCCCTTTAATTCAGTAGGCAGAGGTAGACAGATTTCTGTGTTCAAGGCTTGCCTAGTCTACAGAATGAGTTTCAGGACAGCCAGGGCTACACAGAGAAACCCTATATCAGAAAAACAAACAAAAACTATGAGCAAGAGACCATTATCTCCATATTACAGGAGGGCTTCTTTTTTTTTTTTTTTTTTTTTTTTTTTTACTTTATTTATTTGCCTTGGTGTTTCCCTGGAACTGGAACTACAGACAGTTGTTAGCTGCCATGTGGGTGCTGGGAATCGAACCCGGGGCCATCTGGAAGAGCAGCCAGTGCACTTAACCGCTGAGCCATCTCTCCAGCCCCCTACAGGAGGGCTTCTAAAGGTTAGACGACTCAGCTACACATTGGAGAGCCAAGACTCCAACCTATAGTGTGTAGATCCCATCCAGTTAGGCTCTCTACTTGCTACTTGCCTACTGAAACAAAGGCATAGAAAAGCTGAAGAAGGAATGACCAGCTCTTTCCAAAGAGCTCAAGGACGGAGTCAAAGAGGCTACATTACAAACTAACTCCTGATCAATGAATAGTAGCCTACAAAACAGGAAAGGTGAGAAGAATATTAAAGGCAGGAAGAGAAGTGTAAACAAAGGCAAAGTCTATGTGGAGAACTAGTAAATATGTACATCATAACAGAAAGACATACACTTGCAGATAAATGTACACATTCTCACGTACTCTTCCTCATATATACATTCACATGTACACAAAGCCAAGCCACCACACATATGCACATACTTAGAACATAAGTACACATATGGCTTGTGGGATGTCTTCCTGAAAGGCCACATTCATTTTATTAACCTTTCATCTTTAACCTCAATGATCCAGTCAAAGTCGTGGCTTCCCATCCAAGCGCTGACAGGTTCCAGTCCCTGTGCTGTCCGCTTGTCACACCTGATCCCTTACAAGAAACCAGTAAGATCAAGATTCATTTCACAAATGTGTTTTCAAAGCCTCATCCCAGCCCACAGTCTCTTCATCAACCACACTGTGCGCCAGTAGCTTCAAACCCTATTCCCTCTCTTTCTAGAACTTGAGCTCTTCAACTGATTAAAAGTGTTTTTCAAATTATAAAAATTTCTAGAGTCGAGTTTGACCTAGAAGGGTCCGTTCAAACTTGTGTACACTGGATACAGCAGGCTAAAGCTGGGACCCACAGTAATAAGCACACTGGAGCAGCCCTTTCTCCTTGCCAGCCATGGAGTCAAGGCATGGTAGAGCCACTGGGTAAAATATCAATGCTTCCCATCACTGTTCAAACAGATGTCGTAGTCACAGAACCTCAGCATTCAAGCTCATCTTAAGGAATAGCAGAACTGGGGTACTAGCCCAGGATTAATGTAGCCAAGAAAAGCCAAGTACCCAACCACATTCCAGGCTCATGTTTTTCTTATCCACCATACTGCCTCCTAATTCTGATGGTGCTATATAGAAATCTTCTCTGAAACATTTTAATAATTAATTGGCACAAACAGATAGGCAGGATTTGTATAGATGGCACGATGGATGGAATTTGTTCTGTTTCTCTGCATATGCTGCCATTCTCCAATTGCAGAAAGCTGAGTGAGAGCATGGTGGGATTCCACCTCAGCAGATGGCCTGCTTGTATCCCTGAGGGATTAGCTGAAGCAAGAAGCTTAGAACTGCATCTTGAAGACCAGATTCAAGATCCCCTTTGTCCTAGATCTTGCCCTGCTGGGCTGGTGTGATTTTATCTTTCTATGTTAGTTCCTCAAAAGATCACGGAAGCATCTTTCTCCACTCTCTGGGTCTTACACTGAGGGCTATATCTTTCCTAAGTGGATGTTTTATTCCTTACTGTATCCCTTTCTTGATTTTTTTTTTCCTACTCTACTCTGAGCTGATTTATAGGCCAACATCGTCCCCTGGGCTGGGCAGAAAAATAGCAAGGAGACAGATTAATGATCCCCTCAGTATTGCTCAGGAAAATGCCAGCACAGGAGCTGGAGTGTGGTACAGCCCGAAGCTGGGCAAGCCTGCATCCATCTCCTACACACGACCTATGGTGCTGAGCTTGAGCTCACTCAGATGCATGATACAGGAAGGGATGACTTGTGATGCTACTAGCTTCTCCTCCAACTATCGTTTTCTTCTTGAATGGTAGACTGGTGGGCCTGGAGGAGCCCCATCATGAAGATAGAGAGGGGGTAGTACGTAGGGATTTCCTTGAGAATTTGTGCCTTGAGAACTGGCAGCTTACCATAAAGGCATTGATAAGGAAAGCCCTGAGCTCCTGCTCTTAGCTCCTCCCTGATGTTCAGCATCAGGCCCAGTGCGTTGACAGGTTCTGTGGTGGGAAAAGAGAAGAGCTATTGAAACCTTGGCAGTCCTGGGTCCCCAGCATGCAGTCCAGCTCCTTCTGAAGCCCTGATGGACTAGGATGGCTCCCCTCCTTCCTCCTTTTTCTAATTATGACAGGCCTCAGGGGGCCTGTGCAAAAAAGGGAGGGCTGAAAGAAGATCGCAAATGGGAAAGGAGGGCAGAGAAGGGGGGAAGGGAAGGAGAGGGCGAGGCAGCTGCAATATGCACTGTTCTGGGGAGAATCAAACCCATGGCTAGACCTGTGGGAGACTGCATAAAGAGTGATCACATGGGGGCTGGAGAGATGGCTCAGTGGTTAAGAGCACTGACTGCTCTTTCAGAGGATCGGGGTTCAATTCCCAGCAACCACATGGCAGCTCACAACTGTCTGTAGTTCCAGTTCCAGGCAAACACCAAGGCAAATAAATAAATAAGTTTTATTTAAAAAAAAAATAGTGAAAAAAGAAAAAAGGGGGCTGGAGAGATGGCTCAGCGGTTAAGAGCACCGTCTGCTCTTCCAGAGGACCCGGGTTCGATTTCCAGCACCCACATGGCAGCTAACAACTGTCTGTAGTTCCAGTTCCAGGCAAACACCAAGGCAAATAAATAAATAAAGTTTAAAAAAAAAAATAGTGATCACATATCTTTCTCCTTCTTTGAGGATCTGAACTCACGAGAATACCATGCTCATGCCCAAGCCCATGGAGGATCGGCTCAGTAATAAAGAAAAAGACATGTTAGATCTCAAGTTACAGTAGCAAGCTGATTTGTCAGCACACCATGCCCAGGTATAATGTCATTTATTGTCCTCCATGAAGGCAGCAGATATTAGGTAGGGCTGTCATTATAGTATGTGAAAAAAAACTTAACTCAAGCTTAATGTACAAGCCTCTTTGTTCCTAGCTATCACACATTTTATTTCTCTGCCATTTTAGAGAAGGACCGGCTTCCCCTTCTATTCCTAGGATTAAACGACATTAGTAATAACTTCTTTTAAGTGGCCAGACAGAGATGAGCCCACGGAACTCACAGGTTTTTAACTTAATTCAATAGATTTTTACTGAAGTTTCTACACCTAAGACTGGAAAGGGGCATGGGTAAGTCTAATTCTGGACTCACAGACTTCATGGTCAGATAGGAGGCTAACAGAGAGTGAGGAAACCGTGTTATTTCATGCATCAGTCTAAGAACCCTGTTAGGGAAAGGACCGTGAGGGGAGAAAGCCTTCTGCTTACTTGTCAACTAAAAAGTGAAGGATAATCTCAGGGCAGAGGAATTCTCCATGTCATTGGCTTCTGGCTTTCTCAGCAGCTCCTGGGTAATCCAGTTTCCCAGGCTTCTCCTCCCCAAGTCTCACAAGGAAGTTAAAATATCAAGTCCTGCTCTCCTTGTGGTGGAATTGTTTCTCTTCCTAGATCTGTTTTGTTGTGCTTGTGAAGACTGCCCAGCCAAAGATTCCAGATAGCACCTCTTCTAATTATGTAAAATGTGATTAAAGGAAGTATCATGGCCCCTCACCTGCCCCTTTCACTTAATTCTTGCCTTGCAACCCTTGGTTGAGCTGACAAGCTTAATAGATCTAGTTGATACATCTTGTGCTAAAATAAAATGTCTAGTCAAAAGTGCTTAGGATCCCTCTGGGCTGGAGTAGCTAATGATGTCATTACTCCAAGGGGCCTGGTGCTATTTTTAGGATGGCCATTTCCTCCCACATTAAGGCTCATTAGGATTTTTGTCCCTTGTAGTACTCTACACACAGTAGAGGTCACAGAGAGGAGGCCCAGTGTGAGCCTACAAGGCTCTCTCACCCTGTCTGACAACTGAGTTCCAAATTAGGACATTTGAACAAGGAAGTTTATCTTGCATGATGGGGATCAAACCAAGGTCAATGGTTATCTTGGACTGTGTCAATACAGTTGGTTTGCCCATGGGGTGATGGTCAGTCTGATGGTCCCCTATATCCAATCTACAGCTTGACTTTTTATAGCTCTCAGTTGCAAGGCCATTTAAGACACAAGGTAGCTGGAACTGTCTTACAAATAGTGTATCACCTATAAGACAAACTATTTGAATTCCAGCATAAGAGTCAACCTCTACTTTGCAAGAAAAAAAACACAAAGCCATTTTTATTATTATAGATTTTACAATCAAATGGATACAAGTTCAAATCCTAGGGTGACTGTTGAATGGCGGTGTAACCTGGAGGCAAGTTGTATAGTATCTCTGAGCCTTGTTTTTCTCATCATTAAAAGAAAAATGGTAATTCTAATGTCCTAGGACAGTTAGAGAATAAATATGAAAATATAGGTAAAACACTTAGTGACCCTAGCACAAGGAAAGTGATTACTAAATGCAACTGCTAGAGTTTATCATTATCTCTATTTTTATTGTAAATCAACAGGGTGCAATTTTGAACTTTAAAAAGCTGTGGATGGTACAACTTTCTTATGACTCATTTGGCAACAAAACTGACCTGACCTGAATTTCTTCCTAGACTTCATTTGTCTTACTTAAAAATGAATAATTGCTACAAAAATCTGATTTTTTCTTATAAACTAAGACCATAGACTTGGTACCACGTAAATTAAGTTTCTCGTGCTAATTCTTCTAAAATCTAAACATTCTGAAATATATCTTGCCTCAACAGGAAATGAAAGGGGATTGTGGTCAGTAGTTTCTTCATGTCAGACAAAGCCCACCAGGCAGGATTTAAACCAGCATCCTTTCTTCCTGTCTGGGTAAATACGAACAATAAAAAGGATTTTCGTCCTCCAGTCTGTGAGGCAGCCAGCCACCTACCTGACATGTCACCTGTCCCTTTCCAACCCCACAGCAGAATCTCACCCTATTCGGTTAGTCAGGCACAAAATCTGTTCCTGAATCTTGATTGTCGTCACTCCTTAGCAATTTTAGGTGGAAAAGGCAGCCCAAATCGCCAAGGATCATGTTCACACTGAAGATGTCACCCTTGCAAATAAGTAACATTTAAAGTACTGAGCATCTGCTACTAACCCTGCTCTATTCAGATGACAGAACCTACAAAAATCATAGTGGAAGTATTTTTATCCCCACTTTACAGATGTGTAAATTCAGGGAACACAGACAACCTCCAACCTGATTTCCTTCTATCAGCATGCTCTTTCCTCTAGAACATGGCTTGGTGACTCTTATAAAACCACAGATGAGGAACAACAAAAGACAAAATGTAGTTTTCTGTTTACTTTTTAGTTTCACTGAGTATGTGGTATGATTTCTTTTTAAGACCCAGGCCCTGTCGAGATCGATTTGCAAGTCTGGGAAGTGGCAGCTTTGCCAGATGCCAAATATTCTCTCTAAGTGCTCATCTTCTCAGAAATTGACATCGAACTGCTACCTAGCTTCCTCTTCCTTTCATCCGTCCTCCATCTCTCAAAGCTGTACATGCAGGAAGGAGTTTTAGGACCCTGGCAGTGGCTGTGAGCTGTTTGTATTTTGGGAAGCTTGTTTTGCATTTGTGTGCCTGGTTTGATCTTATGAGTTCCTCCAAGCATGAAGGTCGAGAAAGGCAATCTGGTCACCTTGGCCCTCAACCTACCAGTGAGTGTTCAGAGTTGATGCTTCTTCAGCACACCAAAGTCCCTTCTGCTTCCCACACAAGCACTTTCCTCTAGCCACGACAATCCAGCATCCCTGGAGCTGAAAGTCAAAATCAAAGGCAATGAAAAAGATTAAAAAGAAAGTATCCAGAAACCAGGGAGAGCAACTCATCCTCCCTTGTGACACCCGACACCGGATGAGACAAAGACCGCGAAGTAAAGGTGTTGTGCAGCACGCAGATTAATCTACACTATGCAGAAGTGGTCAAAGCCTTCCTTTTCCTCATAATAGGAAGCCCGGGAAGCCTCACAATGAATGCTTCAGTCAACAAGATAGCAAGAACTCAGCCTGGCTGCCAATACATTGTTTAGCGGCCTCCTAGGGCTTTGAACTATGAAAAGATGTTTGAAAGAAACTTTGTTATCTCATTGTGCTTCTGCAAGGCACCACTCATTTCTGCGAGCCCAGCCACTCCTCTTAGAATCCCTGACTTTTGATTTGAGGATGTGATTATTCCTCAGACTGACAATAGGAGGCTTGAAACCCAAGAGTAGCTGCTGGGCCTACAGGATCTGCAAAACAGAGGTGCAGATGGGGCTCCTGACAGGCACTGATGAGTTCCAGGCAGCCTGCCAGATGACATGACTGTCAATGATCCATAAGGTTACCAAGGTATGAATCAATGTTGGTGGCATCTATGGTTGCATCCATAATAGAGATGGTTCATGTAGCATGTCCCAAGGCGGTGAGAAGGTGACTTGTCTTGAAGGGGGTCTCTCTCTCTCTCCTGTCTGTCTGTCTGTCTGTCTGTCTGAGTAGCAGAGACAGCAATCATCAAAGAAATAGAAAATGTGAAGTTCCCATCCCTATCTGGGAACCTTTGAACGGTGCTTATGGAAGTGATTTAAATTCTGACCATTGTGTTCTAAATCACAAACTCACCTCCTTCCAGGTCACGGATACCTAAGGCTTTTTATACCTGTTCTGCTTTCTCAATGATCATTTACAGATAAATTACAGATTAGAGCTAAAAGAATCCTGGGAATTGTCCTGACAAAACGCCCCATTTTATAGGCAGGAATACTGAGGGCCAAGGAGAAGTAAAGTTTCAAGGTCACAAAACACGCCAGGAGAAAAGAGCTGCAAGTCTCTCTTCAATTCCCACGCAAAATCTTTCCATACCTACCCTGTCCTCAGAAGCAAAACCCCCAGAGTTTTTAATCCTACAAAGGAAACAACCTCAAGTGAAGATCTTTTCTAGAAGGCTGTGAAGAACACCTGAGCACAGCTGACTTGAAATGGCAGGACACTAACAAAACCAAGTGCTGGGAGTCAAGGAATATGTTGTTAACAGACAAGTCTATGTAATAGATTTTTCATGAGCAAATGAGAGAATATGAAATATACATTATGCAAGATGGTGTCAACATCTCATTTATTTATTCTGCAGCAAGAGATTTTTCTCAACATTATTGGTTCGCTTTGACTCAAGTTGCGATTCTCAGGAGCTTGGAGTTGTCTCCAGACTCTTCATGAATGACTGGAGGCCTGTTGTCACTCTTGCTGCCCCCCACCATTGAAGGATGATTTTATGGTGATATAGTTAATAGATCCAGTCTGGAATATCAGTGAACAGATCCACCCACACAGTCAAGCCAGGAGGGTCAGAGAGTGGTAACTATGCTTTTAATCCCAGCACGAGAAAGATGGGAGTGGTGACCTATGCCTTTAATCCCATAACTCCAGAGTCAGAGATCTTTCTGTGTTTCTGTGAGTTCAAGGTCTAACTACCAAACAGTAGTAGCTCACATCTTCAATCCTAACTCTAGAATATAATGCAGAGTTGAACCCAGAAGTGAAACAACTGGGCAAAGAAGGTATTTAAGGCAGGTGTAGGAAGACAGAGCTAGTCTGCAGAAGTGACAAGGAGCCAGGCTGTGGAAGTTGGAAAATAGCTTTTACCTTGAGAAGTTGGCTGGGTGAGATTTGAATGTGGTCTGTTTTCTCTCTCTGATATTCCAGCTTTTCCCCAATATCTGGCTGAGTTTTCATTTAATAACAACTAGAACTCACGTCACATGATTTGAAAATATGAGACATCACTTAACATACTGGTGAGCCAATTATGAATCTGCCTCTTTGGGTGCTGTCACCCGACACCTGGCTGGATGGCATTTGGTGTTGCTATTCTTCCCAAGGACTTCATCTCCTGTCTTCCCATAACCATACCCACAGTTTCAAGTAACTCAATGATTTAAGCCTCTGTGTAGCACAGATTAGTGAAGAACATCACATTAGACCATCAAACCCCCTGCCTTGGGTGGGAGAAGGAGCCAGCTTCCATTCTTCTGTTGAGGTCTCCAGCAGAGGTGGCAGCTCCCATTAGGATGTCCCTCTCCATGTCTGGCACCGAAGAAGGCACAGTTAGACTGACAATAAGGCTAACAAAGATTAATTCCTGTGTCTGATGAGAGTTAATTTCTCTGATTAGAGGAATCTCGGCGATGTGCGGTAACTAAATCTTGACTGGAAATATTCAAATGGCATAACGGCCAGGCAAAGAGTCCTAGTCACACTCCAGAGCTTTTGGAAGACTTCTGTGAGATCAGAAGCAGCCTTAGTTAAAGCAGATCAAGGAGTAAATATTCAGGAAAGGTGGTTCAGGACAACTCCAGATGTGGGTTTCCTTCCGTTTATTTATTTGTGCGGTTTCCCCTTTATAAGACTGTCTGGGAGGCCTTGTCTGGGAGAATAAACATTGGGGAAAGAACAGAAAGAAGAAGGGAGACATTCTCTGGCTGATAGACGCTGTGACCCACAATGCTGCTGCACTGCTCTGTCTACCCATCCTTAAGAAATGTGCTTGGACCAAGGAAGAGGAGGAAGTTGATGAAATTGGGACAATCCTCCTTGAAATTGTTATCTGACAAAGGGCATGTGCACACTGAGGGGACAGGTGGTAAAGACCATCTGTCTAAAAGTTTGATGTCCAGAATGGCAGCATCCCTGGACTCTGAGTCCAGAGAGAAACAGGAGGACCCGTAAATAGTGTGAACTTGGGAGACCAGCTGACTCATGTTTGAGTTCTTGTTCTATCACTTACATTTTTAGAAAGCAAGATGAAGCTCGTGACTTCTGAGAGGCTCTAATCCCTGATCCAAAACATGGAGACCATCCTGTCTATGCTGACTTTCCAGTACCTGCCTCCCTACCCCCAAGCCCCCAGAAACAACCTGGCAACAGGTTTCCCTCTACTACATACCAATTTCTCACCATCAGGACCTAACAAGGGAAAGGTCCCTCAGGCATCTTCCTAAGGAGACATGTGATGTGTCTTTGGAGTCTCCTACTTGAAGAATTCAGCAAGGATAGTTAGAATGAGCAGGTCAGTTTTCTTTTCTCTTGCATCATCCATTCTCCCCACTCCCCTTGGACCTATCTGTCATCTGTTCACCTCATAAACATGCATTGCAGACTCACCAAGGACTGGGGGCCACCTCATAATGTGTTGCCCCAGCTTCTTTTAGCAGATGGCCACTTCCAGACTTGTCTCTCCATTCCATAAACATTGACTGAGGGTCTGTTTTGCACCATGCTAGGCCCTTGCTGAAGAGTTGAGGTCTCTTTTCTAAGGAGCACAAAGTGTGTTGACGGAAATGAAGCTGGCTTTGGTCAGTCAGTCTGTTTGTTGGGGTTCGGGATAGGAGTGCCTGGCCCGCCCACCCCTCCCCTGCACTGGGCTAGTCCAGATGTAAAGCTGCAGTCAGCACACTGCTAATGGGGCTTTGAGAGTCTCCGCTTTATTAGGGCAGCCAGGAAAGCCGATTTCAGCTGCAAATGCCTTCATTGCCTCCCCAGCAGAAATGGCTAATACCTGCTTTCTGGGACGTGCTCATCAAAGGAGACTCTCAAAGCCCCATTAGCAGTGTGCTGACGCTGGCTGTACATCCTGAAAGGGCAAAGTCCAGCCGAGTGAAAGGAATCCAGCCTATTTGTCAACACGAGAATGAGTCAGAGCCCCCCCCCCCATCTCCCAGTCAATGCCCCCTTCCCTTCCTCCCTCTTCCCTGGCCCACAGGGCTGGGGAATTTTAGTTTCTCAGTAAAGGTTCCACAGTCACCCTAACTCTCTCCTCCTTCCTCCTGCCTCGTCTTCCCTTCTACCACTCTTCATTTATTCTCCTACTGGTAGATGCTGAAGACCTCTCCACTGTCACCCAGACCTCACCTGGAGAAGCTCAGACTCTGCTGTCTTCAGAATGGCCACCAGAATTTCCACTTGGAAAACTGCCTGAACCTCAGCTGGCCCAAGCTGACAGCCAGTAGATTATTTTACTCATCACCACAAACTGGAGATTAGGTGATCTTCCAGAAGTGAAGATAGCCATCAGACATAGAGGGTCTTCCTGGACACAACTTGGGGCCCTCCAACTGCACACTGGCTTGTCAGGAAGACTCATCACCCCTGCCTGGGAATGCTGTTGAAGGCTAAGAAGATGATTTCTCTCAAGATCTCCCAAGACCTTTACCAGCTAGCCCCCCCATCTCAGGCTTAATGGAACCTCGTCTTAATTTCTTCCATGACCTAGTCTCAACAGAAAAGGACATACACTCCCAAGAAATTCTGGCTTCTCCATTCCTTAGGGTCCCCCTTCTCTAGGAAGGAAGGGCGGGTTAGGAAATGAGATTCTTCCAATGCTGTTTACTGTCTCTTTATTCAATAGACAAGTAGGGTAAAGTGCCACCAAGGAACAGAAGTCAATAGAGTCTAGCTTCGGAGATGATATTTCAGGAGCATTGAGAAAGGCCTGCTGGGTGACACCCATGTGATAGCTCCATCATACAAAGCTATATCGTACAGTTAGCCCCGTATGCTGATGGCTTAGTGAGTGACACAGAAACAAACAAAAAGTGTAGCTGACCAATGCTTTCCTGGCCATGGGAACAAAGGGTTTGCATTCTGTCTTCATTCCCTGTTGCTGTCATTTGTTGTGCTAAATGCTACCCCTTTCTTGATTCTCTATTTGCTTGGCTTTCTTTTCTCCTGGATCAAGCTCCATGGTTTTCTGCATTGGTTTCTCGTCTCCTGCCCACTCCCTAAATACTGGCAGTCCCTAGTATCTTTACTTCTTTTGCTGCTCAATCTGCAGCTCACAATCTCTCAAAAATCTTTTTAAGCCCTGGTGGTGGTGGCACAAGCCTTTGATCCCAGCGCTCCAGAGGCAGAAGCAGGTGGATTTCTGTGAGTTCGAGGCCAATTTGGTCTACAGAGCTAGTTCAAGGACAGACAAGGCTACACAGGGAAATGCTATCTAGAAAATAAAATTAAAGAAAAAGGAATCATCTTTTGTCTCTAGGTAGGTCATGACTATAACTAAATGCTGATGGCCCTTAAATCCAAATCTCCTACTGAATATTCTTCTTGAGTGACAACTCCAGAACATCTATTATAAAAAAATAATTTCCTTAAAATACCATATATAATATTCAAGGCATTCTTTGAATATTATATTTTAAATTTAATATTAATATTAAAAATATTCATTTGTTTCACCTTCCTAACAAAATGACAGTCCTAGAAAGTAGTTGTTGTTGTTACCTCTGTCTTACAAATAAGGAAATCAAGGCAGAAAGGGGTTAAGTAACATTTCTGAGCTCACACAATTTGTGAATACTAGGGCTGAGTTCCAATCACAGATGATCTGGTCCTAAGGTGTCCACAACAAGCCACCCCTCTACCCCTACTTACTATAAGCAGAGCACATATACTGCATATGAAGTCTGGATATTCTCCCCAAACCTATTCTTCCTTTTGCAAAGCTTAACCATTCACCTTTGTTAATAGTATCTTTGTCTAATCTCTAAGCAAGAAATTTAGTTTCTCACACAAAAAAATTACTCAGTGAAGCTTCTGAAGTGAATTGTTAGAACTGAATTGAATTGAGGGCTGGAAGTTACTCAGAATGAGAACTTATACTATAGGACTGGAGGAGACTGTCAAGAAGAGACTAGAGTTGTGCAGGATCGAGCACACTGCTCAGAGTCTTACAAGCTAACATCAAGAGGGACTTAGATACCAAGCAGTTCCATGCCTTATTTTACAAATGGTGAATCTCAGCTTTGAGGGTTAGCTGGAGTTATAGATGCAAAGGAAACAGACTTTGAGGTCTGGGTTTGCAGTGAAGGGGACTGTTAGGGAAAGGGGGATGCTTAGCATGGTAGAATCAATGCTGTATGTGGGGGTAATAAATAAGATTAGCCACTAAGGGAATCCAAGATAGGGTAGTGGTTGGGTCAGCAAATAAAGGAAGCTGCTAGGGCATGTGGGATGCTAGGCCTGTGTAGAACTAACGATGGAGGAGACTTCTGAATGAGATCAGCTCTCAAGGGAGCCCAAGATATGGACAAGTCTCATGCCTAGTGGACAAGAACTCCCAGTTCTCTGGTGTTCAAAAGTGGTTTGCTCATGGTAGTACAACAAGCAGCTTGCACATTTTCTGAAACCTTAATTCTTAGATTGTCCCACAGACCTGCTAAATCAAAATATGCCTGCTAGGTCATTTTCTGGCCTTCAAAGTTTAGGAAATATTGTTCTAAGCCGTTCTTCTATGGGTCAAAGGATCATATTTAAATAGGCCTGGTAGAATCCAGATGTTCCTTCAAATTCTCTCTAGGAGGGAGGAAATGCATCTCTTTTTACTCTGCTCTCTTTCATTGACAACCACAAGGGGATTAAGGAAAATTCTCTGGTCCCAGGCGCGCGCGCGCGCACACACACACACACACACACACACACACACACACACACATATCTTTAAGGGTGGGAGGTCTCATCCTCAGAAGCTCAAAAGAGATATAACAATGTTGCTAAGTGCCCTACAGGTAGTTTTATTGAAAGGTGGAGAAGAAGAGGATGGTTTTGTCTGCTGTGAATCTAAACCAAACATTTAAGCTAGTGAGCCCAAAACTGTTTTGGCAGTGGAAGACACAGAGGTACAATAGTCTTGTTTGGTCTGGGTGTGTGCTAGAGAAAGTCCCTTAACCTGTAATCGTTAGATGTTAAGTGTTAAGGGGAAATGGTTGGAGGTGTGAGGATTCACTGGAGGTCCAACTGCAAAGTAAACCAACACCTTGAAGTCTAGTTAGCAAAGAAGAAGGTAACTGAGTCATGAGGGTTGATAGGCCTGTTGAACTGTTAATAAAGGAGGATGGTAAATAATATCAGCTGTCAAGGGAATATGGAAAAGTACAGGCTATAAGCATGAAGGAAAATATACTGAAATAAGACAGACCTTAACTGTGGCTGAGGGCCATCTGATGGCTGGACACAGGATACAACCATAAAAGAGCTACCATGGGGGGCTGGAGAGATGGCTCAGCGGTTAAGAGCACCGGCTGCTCTTTCAGAGGACCCGGGTTCGATTCCCAGCACCCACATGGCAGCTAACAACTGTCTGTAGTTCCAGTTCCAGGCAAACACCAAGGCAAATAAATAAATAAAGTTTAAAAAATAAAAAAAGAGCTACCATGGAAGGAGAAGTCAGCCCAAATGGGCTTTTCCTGTCTAAACCTATAGGAGACAATAAAACCCATTTTATAACAGCTGGGGAAGCCATTCACGGATATTGCGCAGAGGCATCTTATTACAGAAGGAATTCCTAAAACAGGTTGGTTGCAGAACAGAATTGTACCCCCTGAAATTTCTACATTCACATGAATATGGGTGATGCTGATAGAAGCAGAAGAAATAGCTATAGTAGAAAAAGGCATGCAGAGACATCTGTATACTTGGGAGTGCACAGCCGTTGGCACACTACCATTCTGTAGTTGGTCTATCAAGCAAGGAAGTCATGGGTCCATATTATACTTGGCAAGAGCTGCAAAGGGGTTGCTATTGATCAGTACTAGTCCAGCAGGGAAAGAAAAAAAAAATGCAGAGACTATCAGGACCAACTGTCTAGAGGAATCTTGCCCAGGATAGAACCAGAGTCCTACAGATGTACCAAGTATAGCAATGAACCAGAACCACTCAGAAAGCCAAGTGAGCCATATAGTATCTGAGAAAAAGAAAATCTGCATGAAAATCTGAGAAAAAGAAACCCCAAGAGAAGAAAGAAGGGCCTTGGGAGAAACTGACCCGAGAAGCTCTCTTACGGGGAGAGGACAATGTAGAATTTCGAGTCAAGAGCTCTTTGGGTAGTGGCCATGAGCATCCAGATGTTCCCAGAACACCTCTTCTCTTCTCCTGCTCAAAGCTCTAACTTCCTTCTCTACCCTACATCTCTCCCTGCTTTCTTCACCTTCTTCTGACCTACTTGGCCACACTGAAGCTAAACTTTATGTCTATTATATATTGCAGTGAATTTTCTGTTCCATGATATTAGTTTCAGAAACATGCAAGTAGAACAGCTTTATTTATTTATACATCTAAATAAAATAAATTAACTTGAATTTTTTGTGTGTTTTATGTATCTGCTCACACAGCTTTTACCCTTAAAAATGGAATTCTTTGTGCCCAAGTGGCATCGTCCCAGGTCTGTTATTGGTACAGTATCAGTAAAGGCTGTTTACAGAGAAATCATGTGAATTGCTTTTGAGCTTGTCTGGTAAGCCTACTCCTTTAGACACGAAAATGAAATATCTTATCTGACACGGTGGACTGGGGATAGAGCCAAGACATAAAGACAGACAAGTCATACAGAGTCTCCCCTGTGTCCACTGATTCTGGGCTATCTCTTGTTAGAAGGTCACAGAA
This sequence comes from Sigmodon hispidus, assembly GCA_004025045.1. Lineage (NCBI taxonomy): Eukaryota > Metazoa > Chordata > Mammalia > Rodentia > Cricetidae > Sigmodon > Sigmodon hispidus. Next base: position 122,368 of record PVIH01000965.1, read on the forward strand.
TTCCTACCTGCTTGCCTCTTAAACCATCTACCTCTGTCTGCAGGAGGGGACAGAGTCTCCAATGAACTAAAATAGTCGTCTTTCAAGGTTAACAAGGAGCTACTTAGAAGCCCCAGCATGACTGTCAATAGCCAATCAAAGGAGCTGCTGTCAGCTGCTCCCCTGAGGAAGGGCTTTGGAAGAGAGCAGCATTGGGGTAGCTGCATATGGAGAAGAACCAGCTGCTTGGCTTCTATGTTGGAACCCAAAGCTGAAGGTGAAGGAGGTGGTGTTTTGCTGTTCCCCGAAGCAGAACAGACCAGAATGGTCCCTGTGGGATGTCTGCAACCAGGGAAAAGCTGCTACAATCTGGGGCTCATTCCATGAAATCCATTGTCCTCTCCCCATGAGAGGGGTTCTCAATTAAATTTCTCCTGAGGTCCTTTTATTCCCCCAGTGATCTGTTTCATGCAGGATTTCTTTCTCCTTAGATACTGCAAGGTGGAGTTAAATGAATATTCTAATTCTAGTTTGGGGTTGGATTTAACCCCCCAGCTATTGCCAGGACTTTTGTAAAGGAGAGTAATTGAGATGTAGTGGTTACTTTTCTCATGGCTGTGACCAAAGCATTGACAAGAAGCAACTCAAGGGGAGTTTATGTAGGCCCATTTATTGTTAGGGGCTATCGTCCTTCGTGGGAGGGAAAGCATGGTGCCAGGTAGCTCCAGGGTGGTGCGAGTATGATGCTGGGATCCCTCACCTGTTCATATCTCTATGAAACAGGAAAGAGGGCCCATTACAAACCTCAAGGCCTCCTCCTAACCCCAGCAAACCACTTCCTCCAGCTAGGCTCCACCATTTCCCAAAAGAGCGCCACCAGCTGAGGGCCAGGTGCTTAAGCCCATGAGCCTGTGGAGGACATTTCATATTCAAAGCATAACTTGAGACTGTTGAAAATCAGAAGGGTTCTCATTCAGTCCCCATCTTTCTTTCCCCCTACAGCACAATGTGAAAACTGAAGAAGAGGCTGCCATCTGAAGCAGAAGACAAGATGGTAAGTGGGCCATGGAACAGGGAGAGCTTCCTAACTCCTCTACCATCCATCTCATCTGCCAACAAAGCGACTGCAAAACCCCCTAGTCTTCCCTCTAGGAAGGGAGAACAGACTCAGGTAGGAATAGACAGAAGCCCACGATGGATGGAGAGATAGAAAGGACAGCAGCAAATGAGCTCCAGCCTTCAACCTCCTTTAAGACAGACTGTCTCTCAGACAGGTAGGACTGGGGAGCCAGTCTGCAATCTTGGAGAAATCATGAAAAGGAAATGCTGCTGAGTGATTGGAGATAAGCACATTTGTCCCAATTTTCAGAGAAAGGTAGAAGCTACATTCTGGAAACCTAAGCTGGCAAGCATCATACCAACCCATACAAAAATCTAGGTTGCGATATTAAAGAGACAGTTGGAACCACTTAGAAAGGAAAATAGGAATTGTTTAAAGCAAGCCTCAGTTTATGAATACAAGTTTATTCTGAGAATCGTTCTTATACATTAAGTTCAAAGAGAAAAGCAAGATTTAAAAATGTATGTGAGGGAACATGTGTTTGTGTGTGTGTGTGTCTGTATATGTGCATGTGTATGCATGTCTCTCTCTGTGCATGTGTGTGTGCACGCAAGCATGTGTGTGCACATATGTGTGTGTGTGTAGACACCAGGAGTTGGCATCAAGTGTCTTTCTCCATCACTGTCTGCCTGCCTTATTTTTTGAAACAATGTCCCTCATTGGACTTAGAACTCATTAATTGACTAGACTGCCTGGGCAATGAGCCCTAGGGGTCCACTGTCTCCACCTCCATTCCCAGAGCTAGGGTTACAGATGCACGCCTCCCAACCTGGCTTTTCACGTGGGTACTGGAGAAATCTGAAGCCAGGCTCTCATGCTTGAATGCAGCCACTTCCCAGCTCAAAAGAAAGATATTTTAAAGGTATCCTTCATCAAAGATTGTATTTATTTGTTTGTTTTCCTTTACAAAGGTGCAAGTTCCATCTGGGCAGGAATTTAGAGGAGGGAAGCCTTTTGTTTAGGGCTGTGCTTATTGTAATGTTCAATAGAAAGTAATGGATACTTTTAAGTAAATGAATACCTGTGCACAATAAAAAAAATGTTGAAGAAAAATGAACTGAAATCTCTAAGTGGTCACATTGGAGTGGTTTACATTTTCTTCTACATCTAGGCATTTTTTCACTATCTTTTTCATATTTTTTATAATTAGCAGAGGTTTTTTTTATAACCATAGAACTAAAACACTCACTTTTTTACTTTTCTTTCTTTGGAAAAATGCGCAGACAGGTGGGCCAAGGGAATGAGAGCTTCCATGAAGTATTTCCCAAAACCTCTCATGTTATCTTTCGACCCAAATGAAGGGTTGTGAGCCCAGAAATGGCTCAGCTCTACAGCTTTGTTGAAGAACTAAAACCAAACAGTACTGATTAAAAGATCAATGCCAATGTCAAGGGAAGTCTCTAGTGCTGTGACACAAGGGGTCTGCCTTATTCAGCATGTTCTTTGGAGGCCTGGATCAGGACAAAGAAGATCAACTGACTTAAGTTGTAGCTGGATCAAGTATAACACAGAGCTGGGAACCCTGGCTGAGAGGTTGACATGCAAGATTCAGTTCGGAAAAATATCTCAGCAGTCTTTAACTGTAATCCAAAATCAATTCTGTTAAACTTCACAGGCCCTACATTCAGGTCCCCAAAATGTCAACAGTCTAAGTGCCAAATGGAGACTATCTGCTTATTGATAGTTAAATGAAAACAAAACCTAAGCCACACTAAAACTCCAGTGAGTCAAGGAGTATGCAGTCATGAAACTGCCCATGTGACTTAGGGACAGCACAGAGTCCTCATACCCAGAACTAAGGCTGATTTCAGATTCAGCATTCTATGACCTGTAACAGGATTTTACAAAATATCATCTAAAATATTTTATACCTAGGAGAATTGCATCTTTCTGACTTCCTCTTATAGAGATGTACAGTACATACTAACATATTAGAGACCTTTATCTGGTCTTTCAATAAAGAAATTTGTTTGTTTTAACTCATATTCCTAAATTATTTGAGTAGAAAATGATTTTAGTTTATTTAGTTTATTTTGCTTTTGCCTAATATCTGTTCACAGAGTACACTGGGGAAATACTGATCTACCATGAGCTACTCTAGGCACAAAGGATATTCCCACACATGCTACCTCTGTCCTCTCCAGCAAGTGGGACAGGGCAAGACACACAAAGATCCTCAGCATAGGCCTGCTCAGACGAATGAGTGTACATATTCCAAAAATACCACAGTGTCACAAACTCTTCAAGTCCTGTCATGAAAAATGTAAACAAGTAGCTGGCATGTGTCCCAAAAAGAACGGAAGAGAATGAGTCAATTTGGATTCTGGTTTTCTAAAGGAAGTTAGAATGAAGCCCTGGACAGCAGAGTCATGGGTTAGATGAAACCTCAGGGGAATCTGGAAATGAGAAAGACTCACCCAGAAAAAAAAACAAATGACCATCATAAGAGATTAGAAAAGTCCTATGGTCAAGCACAGGTAGAGACCAGTCCAGGGTCTCAAGGTCCTGAAGCACCTACTTCAGTAACTGAAACTTCAAAGATTATCTGTCTGATATTTCCCAGTCTTAACTGTACATATTCACTCCTTGTATAGTATTAAAGATGCAACATTTGGGCCTCTTTCGGGGCCAAATAGATTGGGATCTCCAGTGGTGTGGCTTGGGTACTGGCAGGGTTGAGATGAGAATAAAGTAAGTCAGGCTCTAAGGGAACATGATATATGGAGACAGACACTCTCAGCATTCTACAAGAACAAACTGGTCCCCAAGAGGATGTGTCATGTTCCCATTTTACCATTTACTTTCAGTTCCTCATCTGCAGTCTAGATCCTGGGGTCCACATATATCCTATATAATATTTTCCTTAGATAACTTCCAAGATGAGTCCAGTTTTTATATTCACCAATACACTCAAATCCATTCAATCAGCAGCCTGTGAAACAGGGGATCTGAGGTCATGGCGGCAGGGAATAGCTAAGGCAGGAGCAGAGTGGAGTCTAAGAGCAGGCAAGAGTCCAAGGAAAAAGCAGGCACAAGTACTTGGAATCAAATGTGAGGTAGTCATCCTCGGAGACAGAGTTTGGCTGCACTCTGAGGGAGGCTTTGTGAGGTAAAACAAGGTCCAATTCAAGGAACTGATGCCAGGCAGGAGCTACAGAAGAGATCTAAGCATGTGAGAATAAACATGGTCCCAACCACAAGCTGGACCTCACACATGGGCTCTGTTAGCATGGAAAGAAATGACTAATGACGAGGTCATGAGAGGGTTAGGGAGAGTGTCAAGGCTACCCACTATGCAGGGGCTTTCTGTGTTTTTCTCAGGGTGCCAGCTCTGTTCTGTCTAAGCTGATGGAACAGGGCTCCATAGCAGAAAGAAACCTATACGCACTGCTAAGCAAGATGCCTAGTGGACATCTTCAAATGTGAAGATGAAAAAGCCTGATAAAAAAATTAGATGTATCCAGAGGCTTTGAAAGGCAAGATTTGAACCAGTAAGAGAAGTTATAATTTTGTTTTAATGTTTGGCATTTCTACTACTAGCAATGTTCAATAATGGTATAAAATATGACCTGTCATCTAACCTGGAGAATGGGGAATACAGTATGTCTATGAAATGGGCCAATTTCTACTAAAAAAAAATGCTGTTGTCCTTCAGCCTAAAGACTCAATGTTCCAAGCTGGGGTATGGGCCCTGTGAATAAAGTCCCTGCTGTAAGACCTGAGTTTGGACCTACTTAAAGCTGGATACAATAATGCATGTCTATAACCCCAGTACTCCTACAGCAAGTTAAAGTAGGTGGAGCCTGGAGACGCTCAGGAAGCTCTCAGGCCAACCAGCCTCACATAAACAGCTGCAAACAACAAGAAACTCAAATAATACAGTGGGTGAAGAATGACGCCTGTGATTGTCCTCTGACTTCCACATGTCTCCCCACACTCCCACACATTTGCCCGTACTGCCACACACAAATATGCATAAACACACAAATATAAAAAGCAATAAGAGTGAGAGTTCCAAGGAACTCCATTTGGCTGCTCCAGAATACTCTATGCAGGTATACATGATGGTTAGGAAGACCACAAGGCTATTTGCATATAATTAGATTATAAAAGATTTAGCTTTGAATAAACTGTGCAGTCTATTTACAGACAATTTACAGGTTAAAATCACATCCCTGTTGCCCTTGTAGTCACCATCCTTTGATTTCTCACTCCTGTTTTTCCTCCTGTACCTATTCACGTTGACCCTGATCAAACCTAATCAAGTCAGTTAGCATCTGTGCTGAGTGCTCACTGAGTCAAGTACAGCATTAGATGCAAATGCACAAATGCACACACTGAAGACCTGAGAGAGGGAGAACTCGGGCCCATGGAATCATGGCTGAGAAATATGAAGGATGCTGCGGCCTTGGACAATCCTTGCCAGGCTTCATATACTTGCTGCTGATCTACTTTGGTTCAGACATATAGGATTCCTCAGGTATGTTCCCTATAGCCTCTAGCAACTAAAGTCAAGACAGGGATGGATCCTAGAAATTCCATGCTGTATCCATAAGACTTCCATGACATAGTACAAAAAGGGAAAGTCTTCAGGATGAGGATGTCCAACAACTGATTCCTGGGTAGATATCATGAACCATGCTGAGTCCAGAGGAAAGACACAGAAAAGCACCTGGCTACCTCTGGACCTCTGTCTATGATGCTCCCTAAGCCAGAAGTATTCTCCATGGACTGCCTGTCTTCCCGTCCCAGAGTCCCTTTGTCTTGCTTCTCCTGAAGGACAGCTTCAGAAGCAATCTCAGATTCACGGGGTTGGGGGGTAGGGGGCACCTTTTGGTAGCACCCTCAAGCTTCCTTGTGTACCATTTATCCCAACTGTACTTATCTAGCAACTCTTTATGTCATTGACATCTATCCAAGCCATAAGCTCCTTGGGACAGAGAAACTGAAAGCATCAATGAATGAATACTATGCATCAAGAAAAAGGAAGGTTGCTAGAAGCAAGTAAACTAGGGTACCATGAAACTGGAGGCTTGCCTAAAGGAAATGGGAAAGAAGAAGGTGAAGGCTAGAGTGAGACCAAGGAAAGAAGATGTGAACTGTTAAGACAAAACTTGCAGATGCTGGATTCCAGCATTATCCCTTAGAGGTAAGGATAGGTCCTTCCCTTTGGGGAGGAGGGCTCCCCTTGGACACTTTTACTTCTAACACAAACAAGATAACCTTCTCATAACAAATCTAGCTATTCTATATAAACTAGGATGCAAATTGCTTTATGTGACATCTGTCCCTTGGACCACAGGGATTTGAGATCTGTACTAGCAAGGCTGCCATGTCTCACTTACAGCTGCCCAGACCTTCTGTTAACAGATTTTTTGTTGCTTAGGTTTTTCTTTTCCCATCATCTATAGCTAAGGGTACTCCACCATCCCCCTTCTGTGCCCTAGGTGCTGCGAGTCTTCTTGATTATAACAGATCTCTGGGGACCTTAAAAGATAGAAGAAGGATGGCATACCCCAAGGGAAGGCCGAATCCTAACTTGGAACATAGCTGAGCATAAACTGATTGGCTGAGTTAGGACAGGAAAGATAGTAAGAGTTCTGAGATCTGGGATTCAACTTTTCTAGTGAGCTGGAGCCAACTCAAAAGAGAGAGAATGATCTGGACATAAATGAGGTTGGACCTTGACAGAGTATGAGGCCATGTGAACCAGGGAGCAAGATGTTAACTTCAGGGCTTCAGTGAAAAACAGCCGAGGTCATCTTCAAGGGGCTGGAGAGGGAGAGAGCTGCAAACGAGAAAAAATAAGTAAGGCAAACACTGACTCGATGTCTGTTTGCAGGTAGCAAGAAAGGGAAGACATGACACCAAGGAAAGTAGAGGCTAGGCCAGGCGAGGCCCGTCATTAAAAGAAGGCATATCCTCAGATTCTGAAGGTATCAATATCAGAAAAATAAGTAAGGCAAGGGCTTAGGGACAGAGGTACATGTCTGACTAGCCACTTGTCATGATGAGTCACAAGATTAGGGAGCAGTCGAGTAAGAAGACTGAATCAACACTGATGGACCGCACTAGCTTAAAGCCTCCCTGCCCGAGTTGAAACTGATCTTAGAGCCTGGGGCCAAGCTGAGCCTGCAGATCTGTCAGCCAAGGAGATTGGGCTCAGGGAGTTGAGGGGGCAAAACCTGGGAACCAGGTAAAGCCTGGCAGATGCAACGCAAAAGATGCGCAGTTCTGCTCCAGCTGTTTTTGATAGCCTGACTTCTTGCTCAGAGGTCCAGGAAGGATGAAGAATGAACTGACACAGGCTTCAGAGAACAGCTGCTTCTTGCTAGGAATTGGGGGGTGGGCTGGGGGGTAGTGTGTAGCTGTGATTTCCAGAGCATGCCCAGTGTCCTGAGAGATCAAGGTGACTTCTCAGAAGTCTTCCATCTGCAGCCAAAACACAGGTCTCAAGCTGAGGGTGCAGAAAGCCCTTCCCATTTTCATGAGCTCATTTTCTACATGGTCTTGAGGGTTTCCCATGCGTTTTTTTCAACTGCCCTTTTCTTTGTTCAGGTCCTGATCACCTCTGTGTCCTTGGGAAAGGAACAGATAGTGTATCAGTTACTCTTGTTGCTGTAATCAAATGCCATGACCAAAAGCAATTTATATGAGGACTAATTGATTCTGGCTCGCAGTTCCACGGTGGTAGGGAAGGCTTGGAGGCAGGTGACCAGAGAGCTGAGTGGTCACAACACCATCCACATACAGAGGATGCCAAAGTCAAGGAAGCCAATGAGAAGTAAGACAAGGTTATAAACTCACAAAGCTCAGACCCAGTGATGTGCTGAGGGCAGTAAGGTTTTTCCTGTAGCTTCCATAATCTCCCCAAATAACACCCCTAACTAGGGACCATGTATTCAAATCTGTGAGCCAAGGTAGGGTGGAGTTTCTCACTCAAGTTGCCATACTAAGAATCCCACGAGTATTCTTTGAATACCTGAAGACATCAGTAAAATGACCCATGGTTTTAGACTTACCAGGATGCCAACTTCTCCTCAAAATTTATAAGAAAGGATTTGGCTCAGCAAATAAATGTGCTTGCTCTGCATTCATGACAGTCTTAACTCCATCTATGTAACCCACAAAAAGTTAGCAAAAGAGAACTGACTCCACCGAGTTGTTCTTTGTTCTCTACACAGGCGCAATGGGACAAATTAAAGTTAGAAAGGATTTGTGAAAGAAAACCATGTTTTCCAAGAGGCACCTGATTGCCAAACAGCCTAACGAGTCTTAGAATGCAGAGGGCTGTACTTACCTATCTACCTACTCATTAAGCAAGGACAGTACGGCCCCTGTTGAGTCAGTATCCTGTGTCCTCAGGTTCTCAAAGTGACTTTGTCATCTTGAGTTTCAGTTCTAGCTGTCTAGGAAGAGAGAGAGGAAACAGGAGGAAGAGGGAGAGAGGAAGAAGAATGTGTTATAGAGACACATGTGTGGAGGTGTACATAACCATACATATGCCTGGGGAAGCCAGAAGAAAATGACAGTATCCAACTCTATCACTTTCTATCTTATTTCTTTGCAGCAAGGTGCCTCACTGAGCCTGGGGTAGGCTGGAAGTCAGTAAGCCCCAGCAATCCTGTCCCAGATCTGGACAACACAGGAAGTGCAGGCACACGTGGCCATGTCTGGCTTTAGGAACTAACTTTTCATGAACTTCATGGTCAGTCAACACATCCTAGGGTAGCTAATCCTGAGTGATGGATTTGGGGACCATTTGTCATGACTTCTGCACTTGGGAGATTCGCTACTGTTAGTGAAATGTTTCAAGAAAAAAAAAAAACCCACAGAAATAAAAAGTAACAACAGCACAAATCAGAGATTAGAGTTAGTGATGGAAACTCACCGAATCTGCTCCTGGTATAATTAGAAGGGGGCGCAGAGGAGCAGCAGTCGAGAGGAACAGAAGATGTTGTACCCACAGCATGGCCCAAGCTGTGCTGCACCCATTTGCTGAGCACTCACTATGGCCCCAGGATGGGACCAGATGCTGAAGACATAATAACACACCAGGCAGATTCAGTGCATGGAGCATGAACACCCTGAAAAGGGAAGTGAGTGAGAAATGGGAAATAAGTGGGTCAGAACCTTAAGAATCAGCCTCTGACTTTGAGATGCACCCCATGTGCCCATGTTAGGTAGAAATAGGAAGGCCAATATCAGAGCTTTATGAAGAGCAATTTTTCCAGAAGAATCTACTTTGATTCTCCTTAAAATGGTTCCCTGATAAAATTTCAGGAGAAACTGTCTTTCTGCTCTCATGAAGGTGTCCCTAAATCTTTCCATCACAGGGATACTGCTCCCACTGACTGTGTCCCTGGTGCAATGCCCAGCACATAATAGATCCTCAGCACACAGATGTCATGCCTTTCAGGAGGAGGATAGTAGGACCTAAATGGCAGAAAGGATGAGTCCTTTGCCAGCCTCCTCTTACCCCAGAGGCATGATGGGAAGAAGAGAATACTCATATGGGTGGCTCTGGGACAGTAAAAGTAAAAATTTGTCCCAGCTTGTGACAGAGAGTGACTCATGCTCCTAAAGGCCCGCTTTCCTTAGCTTCCCTTGAGAATCCTCTGTGACTAACCTCCAAACTGAGTGCAGACCAAGGACAGAGACCTGGCCCTCAAAAGCTCCTCCCCTAGACTAAGTCCATATGTCCTTCTTCCTTCCTTCCTTCCTTCCTTCCTTCCTTCCTTCCTTCCTTCTTCAGGTGAATGGAGAGAGGTCTAGAGATTAGAGAAAGGCAGACAATGAGGTAAAGGAGTTTTAGTCTCTAATCTGCCACAGGCCTAGGAAAAGCATCACTAAGTCTATCGTGAGTAGTAAATTCTTTTTGCAACTCCTGGGACTTGTATGTTGTATGTATGTGTGTGGGAGGTTCTGAGGGGCACCTATCTGCTACACCAAGCAACTTCATTTGTTCTAAATAATAATACATGGCATGCTCATCTCCGCCTTCACCAAGTTCATTCCATAAGGCCCAGAACTGAGGTTCAATCTAACCCAAGCTGAGTCTTGTAACAAGGGAGAGATAGAACAATGCAGAGAATGCAAATCTCTCTCTCTAGACAAAGTCTTGCTCTTGAGAGAACACAGATCTTCCCACGTGAAGGAAGATTTTAAATTACTCATCTTTATGTTCCATTCATAAAATTAAAAATACAATCTTGGCGAGAGGGATGGCTCAGTCAGACCTGATTTTGATCCCCAAACACTCACACAAAGCTGAGTCTGGCAGAGCATACCTACAGTCTCTGTGCTGGAGAGGTGAACTACATGTCAATCTAGCTGAACCTGTAAGTTCTGGGTTCAGCAAGGCACTCCATTTCAAAATATAAAGCAATGAGGGGGGACAACTGACCTTAACCTTTGACCCCCACTTATAGGGATGCACATAGTCACCATCATATTCACATGCAAAATGAAATCTCAGATTACAATAAGCACATTCCTCTAGGTTCTTGCCACATGTGCCGTCGTAGACAGATGTGGGGATGAATGTATAATTCTGAAAAGTAGGTTTAAAGGAAATAACATGGACACAGTCTAAGACTTAAGTGCCAAAAAAACTTTCTGATTACTTCTTAAGTGAGAGATTCTCTTGTTACCCCCCAAACGGGGGAAAAGTACAAAACTCCTCCCAGGGCTCAGTGCTCTAAGAACACACAAAGCACTGAGACAGAGACAAACTATGGTCTATAAAAAGATAATGTTCTTGGGGTTATATGTAATTGCACAGAAAATTCATAGAGTGAACACACAAATGGTTCAATATTGCATGGGCCTGCCTGCACAGTAGCTATTATAAACAGCAGTAGCTGGAGCTCCAGAAATACAGCTAATGGAGAATCTGTACTTAGAAAGAAAACTTTAAGAAATTGCCGCCAGAGAGACTGAGAATTTCTTACAATTAGTTTAAATGGAGGCAACCATTCAAAAGTAGGTGTTCTGTCCATAACAGCAGGGGATGTGGTAGGAGATACAGAATTAAAAAGATGAGATATGAATTCCAACAGAAACAGCACAGGATCTGTGAAACTTCTCTTTAAATCCCCCAGTGAGATGGGAAGCAGAATCTGAACCACATTG